>CM044017.1:35423510-35778510 GCA_024085815.1 Flaveria linearis | reverse complement strand
TTTTAAAGACGGAAGAAACCAATGAAGGAATGGAGATTTTTGATGAAGGAAGGAATTGATATAATAGTGGAAAGAAGGGAAGAAACCAATGATGGTGATTGCGAAACAAAGAACAACCATCGATGAAGATGATGACGGAGGGTTACATATACGTAACATAATGTTACGAATACGTATGTGTAAGTTTCATCATTATAATGTTACAGCAATCATCTCATCTTTTTTTTTTGTTTTCAGATTGCTTACATTAATAGTATACATATAGCCTATTTTTTCTTTGTGTGCAGATTGTTTACGTATATGTAGCTTGTCAAAGTTATGACATTGTAATTGATCTTTTATAAAAGAATATATTATACATATACCTAGCATTGCATAAATACATACTAATTATTGCTTAATTTTAGTAGAATATAATATACATGTGCTTATTTGTAAATTATAAATTACTATAAATTTCTCATAATTTATTGATTCATTTCATGTTTTTTCTGTAGGAAGATCGGACTCCCAACAGAACATGACATTAGACTCCTAATGTACAAGCTGATTACAAGTCTGTTGTAGGGAGAAAATATGATTAGTGATTCAATTTGATTTATTTTATCAGAAGATTGGTGATTTAATTAGGTTATGTTTACATATGCATAAGCAAGTTACTTATTTATTTACGTGTCGCATGTTGACATATGGCTGCACTAATTCACTGTTGGATTATTTTAAGTAAACAATGGAGATGAAATTAATTGTTTTTTAATATGAAGATGAAGTCACTATTGAATCTCTTTTTGCATGTAACTTATGATAAATGAGAGAGAAGAATAAATGTAGGAATTTTGATGGTTGTTTCTAAAATTTTAACATTTTTTGTTCGGGATTTGCCCTTATATCATTAATTTAATCTAGTTAAATTCTGAATTATTTACTAATATGCCATTATGTATATCAACCATTGATCAAATAGATCAATGGTTTAGATTTAGTTATCTTAGTTTTTTAGTAAGTAAAGTTTTTCTTAGGAACCTTCTCCTATATATATATATGTATATATATATGTGTGTGTATATATATATACAAACATACATACATATATATATATATCTGTGTGTGTGTGTATTCAAACTTTACACTCTAAACCCTCAACTTTCAGTTATTTATTCCTTAAAGTTTATTTAAATCATGATTTAAACCCTGAACTTTAATTTTAATAATAATAATAATACTAATAACAATAATAATAACTTAATAATAATTATTATAATAACAATAATTTAATATTAATATTGTTAATCAATATTTATATTATAGTGATTAATAATAAAAATTTTATTTAATTAATTTAAATTATCATATTATAAGATTAGGGTTAACACGCAAATCAAAGAAAACAAGGATCAACAATGAAAACAAATTAATTATACTAAGATAATCAATAAACAAGAAGGGGTAACGAGATTCAAGTTAATTGATAGACTCGTGAGTGATGGATGTCACACATTAGTTAAGAGAAGATAGAGCCTAGGGCTCAAAAGCTTATTTTCTTAGGGATATTCAGAAGGAGTTAAGGTCCTAGACCTAAAGTGTCCTAGACCTAAAGTCACAGTCAATAAAGATGTGACATTTAGGGAGGATGTCTTCTATAAGTATGTGAAGACTAACAATGAGAGCTTAGAAGGAGAGAAAAGTCAATTTGAAGAAGGAGTTCAGGTTGAGGTGGTGCCCACTAGTGTTTCTAGTATAGATAAAAATATGAACAATATAGTATTAAGGGGGAATCAAGCATGTTAGTAGATGGGTATAGCATAACTAAAGATAGGCCAGAAGATAAATAATACTACCTGTAAGGTATACCCGGTAAAACGGGCGGGTTACGTCGGGTAGTGTCACGGGTCAGAATGGATTCGGGTTAGAACGGGTTCAGGTCAGGATGGGCCAATTTAAAAATGGGTCAGGATGGGTTAGGGTCAGGTTGGATTCGGGTGAATATATGTTCGGGTCAGAATGGGTCAAAAGTCAAAAAATAGAAAACAATACATAAAGTTCAAATAGACTATATTCTGGATGCTATTAGTACACAATGAAGATTTAGAGCATCACTCCCGATCAAATCACAATCCATGTCTTCTTCATTAAGTTATGAATTCCCAAAGATATGCAGTAGTTATATTATGTTTTTAAAATTATAATAAAAACAAAAAGACTATCCAAATTCAATCATCTATTTAACCAACTATGCATTGAAATTATTATTTATCAATTGAACATGCATAGATTCACTCTAAACTAATAGATTAAATTTAACAAAATAATGACGAAGACTACGAACGTCGACGTCGGTTATGGCAATGAAGATGTTGGTGAAGGTTTTGGGTTTGTACAACGAATCTGGGTTTCCACGGGAATCTTCTTTCAAAACTGACTGAATGCCATTGGAGGATGAAATTACACGTTTTTATGGCGGAAACCTTGGCGATTGTGTCAACACAATGATTAGAACAACTACACCACTTCTGGTTGAATATTATATTCATATTGAGGATAATTATGGGTTGAATTTTAAGGAAAACAACATTAAATAATGATTTGTGATGAAAATGAAATGGTAATACATGAAGTATTGAATCAAAATGGGGGATTAATCATTAATGATGATTTTTGAATGAGATCTGGATATTTGATAGGAAGAATGAACATGTAGGGAAGGGTTCAAAGTCAAATGTAATAGTGACCCTTCCTGATCCGTTGAGGGTATTTAGCACCACCTATCTTAACCCTTTCCTCAGCTATTATAATTTCCCATCCTAACCCTCTTAAAAATAATAACTAATATATCTTAACCCATACCTTTATAATTAAAGCCCAAATCAACCTAATTGAAAGCAAACGGGTTAGCATTGCCAGGTCTACTGTAAGGTTTCTATCTTCACAAGATTTATCGGCCTTTGTATTTTGTACAACTGAACAAGAAAGTATGTGTGATCATATATCATACAATGAAACAATTTGTTCTTTAGTGGAAGAAAAATGGTAAGATGCCATCAAGGAGGAAATGGATTCTATGTATAATAAAAAAAAATTAGGTGTTAGTTAATAAGCCTAAAGATAAAAGGTAGTTGATTGTAAATGGATTACAAGATTAAAAAAAGGCATAAATGGTGAGACCCAAGTTATAAGCTCAGGCTTTATGCTAAGGATTTCACTCAAAAAGCTAGTGTTGATTATAATGAAATATTTTCTCCTGTGGTTAAGCATACATGTGACACCCTATGTAAATATCACATCGGCTCTGGATAGGAGAGATTCTGGGTTCATAATTAATGTCTTGTCTCTACTATTACCAACATATCTTGTGCGTATTGGTTATGGATGAGAGAAAACTCCACAGTTATGCTTCCTTAGGTGACAACAATCTAGGGATGGGTGTCTTCCCTATGAAGTTTTCACCTGGGCAACCAACAAAAGATTCGTAAGCTCCTTATAAGCAAAGCAGATGATATTGGTTGTAAGAGGGGATGGGTGTTATAAAATGGTATCAAAGCCACTTGTGTGCTATTCAGGATGGTGGGACAAACCTTACTGAGGATGGTGAGTTTTTGGGCTTATTAAGGATGATAAATCCAGGGGGGTTGATTATGACACCTTATGAAAATTCACATCGACCATGGATAGAAGAGACATGGGTTTATAAATAATGTCTAGCCTCTAATATATAGTTACTCATGGGTTCAACTGAAGCAGTTATGATATGTGTGTGTGTGCACTTCAAAGAGTATAAGAAAGGGAAGTTTATTTACTTAATATTATATGTTAATGATATATTAGTTATGTAAAAATAGAGCACATATTAAAGATACAAAAAACCTACTAATGTGTGACTATTATATGAAAGACTTAGAAATATCCAATAAGATCTTGGGTATGGAGATCTATAGAGATAAGAAGACCGGGACTTTGACGTTAACTCAAGAAGGCTATGTGAATAAGGTGTTTTCTAATTTTGGCATGAGTCATTGTAAAAGTGTAATTACTCGTTTGGTTTTGCATTTCAAATTGTCAAGTTAAGACTCCCCTAAGTATGATGAAGAGTTAATGAAGATGTAGTCTCTGCCCTACTAGTGCTGTTGGTAGCTTAATATACTTAATGGTTTACACTAGACCTGATCTGAGGTATGCAACAAGTATGCTGAGAAGGTAATTGAGTAACCCTGGTAAGCATCACTGGGAAGGTTTTAAGTGGATATTGAGGTATCAAAATGGTACCGAGAGTGTTGGCCTTATGTTTGGCAGGACTAGAAGTCAAGACCAGCTGGTGTATAGTTTTGTAGATCTAGTTTTTACTAAAGATCTAGATTAGGGTAGGAATCTAATAGGGGATGTTTTTAAAGTGCTTGATGGTACTATGAGCTAGAAAGTCTCTTTACACTATATAATGGCTTTGTCAACTGTTGAAGCTGAGTTTGTGCCCTTAACTAAGGTAGTGAAAGAAGCTTTATGGCTAAAAGGTTTTGTCATGAGTTAGGGTTAATTGCTAATGATATTGTGATATATTATGATAATCTTGAAGCCATTCAACTATCTGTGCATCATGTTTTCCATGAGGGGTTAAAACATATTATTGTACAACTTTATATCATTAGAGATATAGTGAATTCTAAGGAAGTTGTAGTGAAGCCTGTTGATAATGAAAATAACGCTACAGATATGCTAACAAAGTCTTTGGGTTCTTCTAAGTTTTTACATTGTTTGGATTTATTTCATGTTTCTTAAATATTGATTCGCACTAAGGTGGAGTTTGTTGAATAATGGTGTTAACATCAAAGATTTGGTCAATTTGTACTGTTGCCATTGTTTGTGGGGTTTTTAGTTGATATGGTTTAGTTCAGGGGTTATTAGTGTTATTTTTGTCAATTGAGATACTAAGATGTAATTAGTTTATCTAATCTTTGTTATAAGGTGATTAGGGACACTGATGTTGGTGATCTTCTTCTTTACTCTTGATAAACAATTGAATGTGATAATCTATTGTTGATTCTTTGTTTCTTTGTTCTTCATTGTATACTATATATAATTGCTTCTTTGATTTCAGGTTTATAATAAAAAACATCAACAAAGGCTAAACATGATGTAATCAATTTGGATAAACTAATGTGTGTATTAACGAGCATACCTTCCTTTATCTTAGTACTAAGCAACTACCTAATAAAGAATACCCTTTTTGACGCGGATGATTTTTCGTAAATATTGATCAAGGCTTTAATGACGCACGTTTAGTTTTTTCTTGATAATGTTGTATGCAACAACTTTGCTAGGGAAAGCTTGACAACACCTAATGCTTGACAATACAATAGTTCCCATTCAGCTATATCTATCTTCTTAATCTTTATCTTATTGTCATCTATCATAACAAAACGATACCATAATGTAGCTGAGCATATTGAGATACAAAGCAATAGTGGCGGCCTTAATTTAACAGTTAGTGAATCATTATTAGACGAGAAATTCCATTGATCACAACAAAAACAGATCTTAGAAAAGAAACAGTAGCAAGATTGACAGATTTAGATGATGTTTAGAGACAATGGCTGCGGCTACCAGAGTAAATAGTATTGGCATTCAACAGAGTAAATAGTAGTGGCGACTATGTAATGGTCAGCAAGAAGTTAGTAGCGACAATTAACATAAAAATGAAGGCTAACAGGGTTAGTAGTGAATGAAGGCTAACAGGTTAGTAGTGACTGAAAGCCAAGATCCAGTGGTAGCAAATTGAAAGCTATTCGAACTTCTTCGAATCTTAAAAAAAAGAAACAATAATCAAGATCTTGAAGCTTTGATAGTAGTTGTTAGAGTATCACACACATAATGATTGCAATAAACGAAAAAAATAAGAGCACGAAGATTTCATATGGTTCGGTGGGTGTGACATACGTCCATGAGCTACAGCTAGGGTTTATGTTTTATTAAGTTGCTCAAGAAATCAGAAGTATAATGATTCTTATTTATAATATTAAAACTATAGTAAAAATCTGATGAACAAGAAAACGTAATTATAAAACCTTTTCGTAATCACAAGCGAGACATATGGTAGGGATGGTCCTCAATCTAGCCTCCGCACTCGGACATAAAACAATGTGTATTAATTTAAGATATATAATGGAATGTTATGGTATTAATTATTTTTTCATGTAAGCCTAAAGTAACATAAATATAAGAGTAAATTACTATTTTAGCTCTTGTGCTTTGGTCATTTTAACTCTTTTTGTCCAAAAAGAAATATTTTGACATATCAAACCCAAATGTTGCATCTTATAATAGTTTTGGTTGGCCTTAACAATTAACTCTGTTAGTTTTGTCAGTTAAGTACAATAGTATTTTGGCCTTTTTCCTACCCCAGGGGCTGTTTTGATTGTTAAAAATTTATATAATATTCATAGAATATTTATGTAATTATTTAAACTAACAAAAACCAACCCCAAATTAAATAAGTTTTTATTGTTTATTTAATAAAATAGTAGCTTTAGTTGTTAATTTTTGATTATTTTTAGTTTTATTATTTTTTTTACTTTTTGTTTATTTTAAAATAAACATGGTTTAATAAAATTAGTATTGTTTTTTTACTTTTTAAAATCGCTATTTTTAAACTTTTCTTTCTAAAATCCTTCTTTTTTAGACCGTTCTTTTCAAAATCGTATGTTATATATGGGTTATTGGAATTTAATAATTCTAATTTTCATTTATTGGTTGGGATTAATCCCAACTCAGGAAATGTTTACAGATACTCCTAACTTTAAATTTATTTTCCTTCAGCGATCCTTCAATAACTGAAAGTTAAACAGCGTTAGTTTTTTTGATTAAATGTGGCCAACTTTAAGATATTTTTCAATTCTGTCACCGCCCAGCTTCCATCATGCCCGTTTTTTGATGTCTAGCCTTCATCTTCACCTGAAATCTACCTCTAACAAGTCAAGTAGTTCAGATCAGGTGGTGGATCTTAACGGGTTTTAAAATGCAAAAAGTTTCAGATTTACGAACCTAATAGTTTATTTGAATGTTCTGCTTAGTTTTTTGTCCATATAAGTAGTCCGCGTCAAGATTGTTTGTAAACATTCCTGAGTTGTGATTAATCACGGACAATAAATAAAAGTTAGAATTATTAAAATCCAATAACCCTTTATAAATCGCTCATTTTTATATCGTTCTTTTAAAATCGTTCATATTTGTTCAACCGTTCTTTTTAAAATTATTCGTTTTAAACCTTTCTTTTAAAGTCATTCTTTTTTGAACCATTCTTTTTAAAATTATTGTTGTTTTAATTTTTATTAAAAAATAAACGCTCTAAAAACAAATAATAAAAAAAATACTTTTTTAAAAATTAAAAGGTTAAAATAATTTAGAAAATGAACAGTTTTATAAAATAAAACAAACAATTTTAATAAACAAAAGGTTTAATAAATGAACAACTTTTCTTTTTGAAATCTTTCTTTTTTAGAAAATTAAGATGACTATTAAGCTAAAGGCAAGATGATAAATATCTAAATAAATAACAATTATAAACAAACTCCATTCAAGAAATTAATTAATTAACAAACAAATAAGTAGTTCAACTTTATAAATCCTAATTTAGAAGTAACATGATTTGTTATATTTTGAAGTTATTTTATAATTTTAGCATGAGTTGGATTTTAACATAGCTTATATGATTGCCTTTATATTTATATATGTTCATTTACTTTTCATATTCGTTATTTTTTCGATTAAGTTTTAAAAAACTAAACTAGCTAAACATACTATGATGAGAAACATACCTTGTGCTCGTTCAGCTTGTTTAGAACATACAACATACTACGATTAAGTTTAAAGCTTTTGCTAGACAAGACCTCCACCTTTGGATTATGTTTTTAGGCCCAACAGCAAATACCTCAATATTATTACAAACTAATAGTTCATATGACGCCCTATAATAGTATATGGGCTTAAGTCATTTTCAGTGCATTCCTACCTTGAAACGTCTAAGGACCTACGGTAATTTTAAACCATATTGGCGTTTAGTAGTGTTGTGATTACATTATTAATCTATCTAGAGGTTTGCAAACCGGGTTTTTTTTCCAGAACCAGGTCGGATTCAACCCAACCGGATTCAGATCAAAGATTTTTGAACCGGTTTGATCAAAACCAGGTCGGTTCCGAAACCGGTTTCGGGCTAATAAAACCCAACCTGATAGGAACCGGTCCGGCTCGGTTTCTTACCGGTTCGGGTCTAAAAACCGGTTCCAAAAAACTAGTATTTTTTAATTTCAATAAATAATATTTAAAGTATACAGTTTATTTAAAAGTAGATTAATGAAACAACTACATATACATTTTTATTTAGTGGTTTTCTTTAAAAAATTACATTAAAAGTAAACTTAAAATAAACACTTATATGGATTTTTAAACAAAACAAAAGATACATCTTGCGAATACAAGTTTTTTAAATTTAATCATCTTCATCGGTCTGTGTGCCAATGCGTTGAGACAAATCATAAGCGAGTTCTTCATCTGAGAACGGTACCGATCGTCCGGTTTGTACTTCTTATTTGTATTTTTTCTTCAATTGGTATTTCTTCTTCTTTTTGTGCCAATGCGAGTACATCGGTTTATATGCAAATGCGTTGTACTTCTTTTTGGGGAAACCAATATGTTCATAATGTGCATATCCTTTGCTAGAGTAATCAACAACAAAACATTATGAACAATAGCAGCCTCATGGTCGGTCCATTGCATGTGAGTTGAAATAAGCAATGCATAGATTGAAAATGCAAAGTTATCAAAAGTTTTATTCACATATATCTCATTTTAAACGTAGTTAACATGAACTCACCTTGTTAAGACGTATGTTTTAAGTATGTGTCTCAGGTCTTCTTTAATTGAAAAAAAGGTTCATATTGGAAGAATCAAGAAGTAGGAATGTGAAGATTTTTGCTTTAATTTAGAATAATTATTTGTATGATGTATTTTCTTTAGTAGTTCAAGTTAACTTTTGTATGTACCAAGTTTTTATTATAAAGCATTAAGCTTCCGCCGTAATTGGCACCAATCAGTCATGTAAACGGTAAACCCCATCTAAAGTGGGGTTTAATCATGTAACGAACAACAACCCAATGTTTTGGCCAAACTACTTGAACATCCGACTACTTATTGATATGTAAATAAATATACATATTAATAATGTATATCGTCCCTATTTTTTTAGTTGCAAATCCATCCGGATAGATGCTTAATCATGTTCTATTTGAACTTTATATTTTTGGATGGTTGCTTGGTGATTTTTGAGGAAAATGCAAGAAAAAAAAGTAAAGTTGGAAAGTCTAACAATCTGACATGGTCTTGTGATATCTTGACATGGCCATCTGATGCTAAACTTGCTGAAAAACACCTCACATGACTGTTTTACTTTTGGGACATGTTTGTACTCAAGCTCAGACATTATTTTTAACCTAGTTTGAGCCTCATTTGGGTCATTCTCACTTGGGAATAAATTTAAGGGTGAAACCTTAGTTCATTCCAGCCACCAAGACCTTTTAAGCATCTATTAAAGGCATATAAGTCAAGAATAAAGATCAAGCACTTAGAGAAAGAATCTAACAACATTCAACCCATATAGCTTGATTTGGTTTGATAATTCTAGAAGATAATTATAGTATTTTTAACTCTTCAAATAGTCATATGATTAGTTAGCCGTGACGGGGTCTAGTCTATTACGTGTTACACGTGTATAAAATGATCTTCCCATCAGAATGTGTATGTTATCATTGTTTGGCTAGGTCAATTTAAAGTTTAAGTGAACAAATCCTTTGCTTGATTATCTTTTTTATTTCTATTCATATTTATCTAGTTATGTTTATTTTATTTTAAAATATGAAATTACCATATCATCTATCTTTATTGACTAAATAGCAGTAAATGTTTACTATTAGTAGTTACCGTGTCCTTGGATCGATATTTGGTTCTTGCCAAAACTATAAGACATATACGCTATGTACACTTGTTTATTTTCTTGTGGTTTAGTTTTGAGGTAAAAATCATTTCTATAAATTCAAAAGCAAGTGTTATGGAAAATCGTTATAAATTATATATATATATATATATATATATATATATATATATATATATATATATACACACACACACACACACTACACACATCAAGTTTTTGGCATCGTTGTCAGGGACATGACAAATCTGAGAGCAACCCGAGTTTTTAATTTAGCCATTTTATATATATTTATTATCTTTATATATATTTTTACCTAGTTTATGTTTACTTTTATTTATCTATTTGGTGCCCATGATTTGTTTTGTCTAAGTGTTCTTTACAGTAATTCTCATGGAGCATTACTATGGGGACTACTACCTAGGATACCATCATGAGCACGAGGATTCTCACAAGGAGGTTTGGTGAGAGATATGGAGGATCCCATTACACAAAGAACTATATTACTCATCAGGGTATCCTACAAACTACTATGAATAACCATATCCTTATTCACAACCATTTGAGAAGTCTACTATACTACTATTCCAAACCGAACCTCATCTATCATTATATGAGTTGCTACAACAAGGATTTAATATATTTTCACATCAGAACACCGACACTAATGTATTGAGTCAATATGCTCTATGCCTATCTTTTATGTGAGAGCCCATCCTGCTCCATTCATTGATGTGTTAGAGCATGAAGCGGAATCGAAGACACTAATGTATACAATAAAAGTCCCACCTCCAGTTTAGTACACATTCAATTATAAAGACCTGCCATTCCTTCATCCCCGTGTGTTGACCAATATATATGGAGCCAAATGTCGAAGTAAAGCATCAATCCATCCTTGAAACAAATTTGTCTTATAAGGATGGTATGATGAAAGAATCTTAACAGGATGAAAATAAAAGGATAAGCTCATGGAGAGGATAGAAAGGATTTCACCTAGCTTTATTAAAAGGGAGATCATGAATCACATTATATATACCATCTTTAAAGGACGATTTTAGGAATGAATTGATGGACATATCCATCTTTGAAGTGAAAGAAGGAAGGTTTAACCTGGTTGATGATCATAATGAATTAGAAGCATTGCTTTATGGTAAGCCAAAATTGGTGACTAAGGAATAATCACACCCAGAAGAAAAAATGCAAACAAATGGATTCACCAACAAACAATAATTTGTTTCCTTTCTTTTTTACTATTTGAACAAGTTAGCCTCACACATTTGACTTGTCTTTTGCAAATCAGGATATATATATATAAGACTTTTGTACTCTTAAGTGCATTTATAACTTCATTACAAAGTATTAAGATATCAAGCAAGATAATGGCAATATTAGATCAAAAGAAGTCTAGCACAAACACAATGTTACTTGTAACATTCATGTATTGATGATCCTTCCAAGTTTAACATTAGAGATAAGTATAGGATATCTCCACTTTTATGCAAAATTGTTTGTGGTGATCACGAATCGTTTCAATGACAAGTTGTAATGGTGAACCTATACTGGATTAGTGAGACATTAATGATGAGAGAAATTCTTGATCGTGGATCAAGAAGTGGATGTACGGGGAAGTAATTTAACTTCTTTAAAACCACTAGTCCACTACACATCTTGGTGTTTATGTGATGACATCTTTCTACCCTTTATCATTTATTTAATTTTCAAGTCTGGATTTGTTCACAAAAGAAAACGCATGCATTTCGTTTAGGTTTCTAAAAATAATGTCAAAGCAATGTTACTCTCACTTTTTGAATAAAACAAGTACTTATATATTAATTGAAAACTTTCATGAATAGTTCTTGACTTCTGTTGGTGGGCTGGGGTGGCTAACCAACCAGAGCATGCTACTTGGCAGGTTCTTTAATTTTATATTGAAAAAAGTCATTTTAAAGTAATAATATATAATTGCATCTAGTTTAATTTACAACTTAAAAGGTAGATGGACGGGTTGGGAACATGGTGGCTTCCATAAAAAACCCAGGTTCTAATCTTGGTAAGATTGTTTTCGTGAAAATTTTCTTAGGTGGGGTTGATTTTAATCTATATACTTTATCAGGCTACGCACAGTACTATCCCTGCAAACACAGTACTATCCCTGCAAGGTGTAGCCGGTAAAAAAACTAATAAATATCATTTGCCACTTAATTTGTTCTTTTTTCATCGTAAATACTTAATTTTTAATCCATGACTCAAATGAATTACACAGAGGGGGGTTCTATGGTGAGACTGTCTTTGCTAGTAGAAGAATGGTTTTGTTTTCATTTACAACTATAAATTATGATATCTAATAATCATTTCTAGTTCATTAGTGTTGGTCTAACCAATCGATTGAACGTGCTTTTGATGAAGGTTTAACGCTGAAATCCACAAGATATCACTAATTCTAATAGCTTGTGGACCAAGTAATGATGAAGTATGAACATAAATAAAACATAAAACCCATTTGTAAGAGAATTTGTGATGACTAAGATTAGCAATGTTCAAATATGTGAACTGTAAGCTCCTAGCAATACAAAACAAGAAGTGAACTCAAATCTGTAATAATCAATAAAGTTTCAAGAGTTACACAATGAAGAACAAAGAAACTTATATTATACAGGACCTAATTTCGCATACTGCAAAACTATATGCACCATGACATGAGAAACTACCGGGTGAAACTACAGTTTCACAAGCAGTTTCTCATGCCACATAATACAAAACAAGACACAATTAAACTAGATCCTATTACATTAATATTTAAGCTATAATAATCTATAACTAAATAAAAAAAATGATAAGTTGAATACCACCCTATTCTTGATCATCAATATCCCCCTAGAGGAGTATTCACCTGCACGGTCTTTGGGATCAGCTCCATCCTTTGCCTGCTCCATCAATTGAGCCAAATCTCTAACTTCTGCCGCCAGATCCTTGTGTTCCTGGATACTCTTTTTGAGCTGCTTGATCTCCGATATCAGCCCCTAGCCTTATTCACTACCCTCTCAAACAAGCTTGCCTCTGTCTTCATCTCTTCTCCAACCCCAAATTTAATCAGGTTCTCGCACGGTATCTTTAGATCTTTATCACTGAATGAGAATACCTCCATAGGATCAAACAGCCTTATCTCATCTCCATCCTTTACCCTCACTACTGCTTCTCAAGTCTGATTGTCATAGAACAATTTCTCAAATTTTTGTAGTCTTGAAGGCTGTTGATCAGGTATCCTCATTTTATTGATGGTCTTCGCTGGCTTTAATTTCAACATGATCTTCCCCTTCCCCTTCACCCAATCAAGATCCTTCTTCGACCTTCTCCTCTCAGGCTTCATGTATCCAAACACTTCAAAGTTATCCACAACGCCCTGACGGATCTCATGCTATAACATTTTGGCAAGTTTGCTCAAAGACGAGTCAAGGAGGGGATTCTTTGCTAGTCTCCTTTAATCCCACTTAAGAAGGGTCTTGAACGCCTTCCTTTTGTGCAAATATAAGATCCTGCCTTCACTCCTTTTAATCATGAACATTTTTAGCTTCGCGCTGTACTTCTAGCTCACTATCTTTTTGTCCGTCTCCTTCCTCCCTGGTTCTTAAATGTTTTGGAAGAGATGTGTTATTTTCTCTGGTTGTTCGTCCTTATAAAACAAGTCCTTTCTGTTCATCTCAACCACATCTCCTTCAACTTAACTCCTCTGAGCCACATAAGTCACTAGTCTCTCATCAATTATATAAAACTCTGGCTTAGAATCACAGTCCATTAACTGTTCCTGCACTTCTTCCTCCTTATCAATTAAATTTAGCTTAACATGCCCTTTCTTCTTTGAATCACATCCCTTATCACCTCATTCCCTGTCAGATCAGTATCTAAGTAAAATCCCATATCAATAAACCTAGCCTCAAAAACCTTATCAGCATTTTCTTCCTCACCAACTCCTTCACCACTACCTCCAACACCACCTTCACCAGCTTCAACACCATCTACACCACTGCCACCAGCTCCAGAAGTTCTAACACCATTACAACCAGCTCTAGAAGTTCGAGCACCACTACTCTAACTCTCGATCCTCCTACGCCACTAATACATGCTCCTGATGTCTTATAAATAAAAGGGAACTTGGATGTGTCAGTTATTTCCCTAATTTGCTCAGCAATTGAGGCATCAGCAGCACCAACAGACATCCTCAGATCACTCACTTCCCCAACAACCTTCTGATCAGATACTGTTGGCTCAATATAACTTTCTTCATCTCATCAATCTCTAGATCCCTTAGTTTCTCCCTTTCCTCTGAGTTAATCAGCTTTGTCTTTATCATGCTTAGCTTATTTAATAAGCATGTGTTGACATTTCTAATCACATCCTCATCAAACTCTTATCTGGTGTCCTTCCTTTGCCTCTCAGCGTCTCCTGCAGGCCTAGTCTCAGGAATGACTGGCTGCTTGCTCTTACTCCTCTTTTCCCGTGTAGGGGAATCAACTCTAATCAACTCTAGCATATGAAGTTGATTTCTCTGCTCCCTTATTCTTCCTCAACTCCTCCTCAATCTCATCCAGCTGCTCTTCGAAGGTCAAATTAGTCTCGTTCGTATATTTATTTCTCTTTCTGATCTCCTCCATATTTCCCCCAGTCTCTAATGCTCTCCTTTCCTTTAGAGGGATCAGAGTCTTGATATAGTTTCACCTTTCTTATATGTGCATGCTCTCCAACAGATATGTGATCTTTCCTGAAAAATCATGCCTAGAGGCAGCATAATATGCAAAGATTCTTAGGTTCATCGGAGTCAATCTGAGTTCATCCCCAAGCTTAGGCAAGTTTGGCTTTAGGTAATCTTGAATGATCTAAATGAATCTTGGATACTGCAGCCACTTATCCTTCTTTAAAGCCATGGTGTTCTCTAACAAGTAGTCATGAATGATCTGAGATATGTTTGCCTTTTCACCTCTATAAAACATGATCATAGCTGTGGACCATCTTAGATTTAGCCCATCTGATCCCCCCTTTTTGATGATCCAAACAACTAATGAAGACATGGGTGATGAACCTCCACTCCTTCGAGAGAAACAAATTCTTGATCTCCTTCAGCTTCTCAAAGTAGGTTCCCTCGTAACCAATATCTTTAAATGCTTGAATAACCTCTGAATCAGTCATCTCAATGCTCCCCCCATGTCATCCTCCAGATGTATGGCCTTAGCCACTGTCTCGGCCGATATCTCAAATAGTTCTCCTTGAACCGACACTCTGATAATCCTTTGCTTGGCGTCATAATCAGCCGTTCTCCAGAATTCTTTGATCTACTTCTCATCTATAGAGGGAGAGTGAGAAATAACATGTTGGATCATGATAAGGCTGGTGCAACCAAATTCACTTCATAGTCACTTTTGGTACTACATTAAAGGGCTTCCGAAGCCAAGCAAGAGATCTTCCGAGAGTCTGAGGAACAACAGCTGAAGATATCTACTGAAGGCAAAAGCTGAAGTCAACTGCTGAAGACAACAGCTGAAGCCAACAGCTGAAGATATCTACTGAAGGCAAAAGCTGAAGTCAACTGCTGAAGACAACAGCTAAAGCCAACAGCTGAAGACTATCTTCCGAAGACAAAGTCTGAAAGCTTCCGAAGACAAAGTCTGAAGAAAGAGCTGAAGACAAAGTCTGAGCTTCCGAAGACAAAGTCTGATGAAAGAGCTGAAGACAAAGTCTGAAAGCTTCCGAAGACAAAGTCTGATGAAAGAGCTGAAGACAAAGTCTGAAAGCTTCCGAAGACAAAGTCTGACGAAAGAGCTGAAGACAAAGTCTGCTTCCGAAGACAAAGAAGACTCCAAGCTTCGGAAGAAACAGTCTTCCGAAGTATAAGTGCCTTCGGAAGAAGTTATTCTTCCGAAGTACTTTATCCATCGGAAGACATTGCTATGTCCAGCAGATAAAAGTATGGTCCCTGACAGTCCGCTGCAGACCTCTGATACAGCATGGCATCTTCCTAAAGAGCCATGTTGTTGACCATACTTTATTCTACTGTTCACCTTTTTATGATAGTACATGTTACCAACTTTAGTTGGTGACAAAAGGTAAGTCAGGGACATGTCCTGACTACCAACTCTCAGGCAAAATGTCTGAAAGACCTCACCTAGAGTCTTGTAGTATAGATGTAAGGTTAGAGGTATCCAGCTGGTATCAAAGTATATCCGGCTGTAGGTAGTATTATATATATCTTCTCCCTGTAACTCTTTATGCAAGCGATTTGAGCCCAAGTGTCTTGTAATCCTTTGAGTTGAGAAGCAATATATAAAAGTACCTTGAAAATTTACTTGCTGTGTTAAATTTTCTTACTGCTTGTTACTTGATATATTGTGATCAACTCTTTCATAAGACTGCTTGCTTGCTGAGTGTTGATTCACAGTGAGTTGAGAGAAAAACCACCCGAAATCCGATCCTGTAATTGGTATCAGAGCTCCAGGCTCTTGATTGTGAGATCTTACCATCCTAATCAACCTGTTTTTCACTCCTCACCACAATCCACTCACTCAAATGGCTGCTCTATCCAAGGCTGATATGGAAACCGGTACCTTGACCAAGTCCCCCATGATCACCCCTGAAGATTTTGACACATGGTGTATCAGGATGGAAGGCTTCATCAAGTGTCAAGATTCAAGGATGTGGGACTCCATTGTCAATGGTCCTTTCATACCAAGCACTACATCTGCCACTGGTAATCGGATCATCCCAAAAGATGTTGATGATTACTCAGAGGAAGATAGGAAGAGAATAGAGCTAGATCAAAGGGCTATGACTTGTCTCCAAACTGCTCTCCCCAACTCCGTCTACAGAAGCTTCAAGAAGTGCAAGACTGCTAAAGATTTATGGGAAGCTTTGAAGGTGATGTATGAGGGATCCAAGGAAACTCAAGAGAACAAGAAAGATCTCTTGAAGCAGCAGTTTGAGAACTTTACTTTCAAGGCTGGTGAGACCTTGACTCAACAATACTTCAGGTATGTTGAGCTAGTAGATACTCTGGCGGACATTGGAGTAGCTCTTGAGAACAGAGACATAGTTAGGAAGTTCATGTCTTCGCTTCCTAAACTATGGACTCACTACTGTGTTGTCATCAAGAGAACTTCGGACCTTAAGACTCTTTCTCTCACAGAGTTGTATGGTATCCTAAGTGCATTTCAGATGGAGATGAACATGCAGAACTCCTCTGACCACTCCAATAACCAACTGAGTTCAGCCCTTCATGTGGTTGAAAGGGAAAGCATAGAACCACAGCATCAGTTGCTATGCTACCCTGACAACTCACATACTGGACCCTTCATTACTCTACCTGAGACTCCAAAGTCTCAAAAGGTTCAACACAACTCCTTTCAGGACGGTTGTGCCTTTGTCTCTGGAAGTGGACACTCTGGTGATTTTCAATACTGCTTTGATGATCTTGAGTGCTTCAGTCCAGATGATGTGGAGTACATGGACATTGTCCAGCAGATGGCTCTTTTAACTTACAGAGCGAAGAAGTTCTTCAAGAGAACTGGAAGGCAATTCCCTCAAAACCCAGTCAACAGCAAGTTGGGTTTGATAAGAGCAAAGCAAGGTGTTACAACTGCAACCAACTTGGTCACTTTACTAGGGAATGCAAGGCTCCTAAGAACAACCCGGGAACCCCACAGGCCTCCACACATCCCACTGCTCCCAAGCATGAAGAAAAGTCAACTGAAACAGCTGCTGTTGCTCAGGAAGTTGACTGGAGCTTCATGGTACAGGATGTGACTCCCGCTCAAGCACTCATGGCCGGAACAAATGATGATCAGGTATATGAACATCTTTGTACTGCTGCCTGTATTGCTAAAGTTAAATTGTATAATGATTACATTTCGGAAATCAGATCTGAGGTTGAGTCTTTAAATGTGCTAAAATCTGACTTTAAAAGAGCTGAATCTGACTATCAAAGGAAAATTGATGAGTTAGAGAAAACTGTGTCTCTTTTAAAACATGAAAAGACTAACTATAAGACTCAAATCAAAGATCTGATCTCCAAACTTTCTGAAGTTCAAGCCCATTTAGTCACAGCTGAGGCTCAGGCCAGGAAGCAAGCTATTGCTGAGCAAAGCTTCCAACTATTCTTGCATCAACCTCTCATTCCTATCAAAACAAAGAAGGGTTGGGAACCTAGCTCTTGCATCACACCTCTCATTCCAAAATGTTTTATCAAAACAAAGAAGGGTTGGGAACCAGTGAAATAGCTCCACCACACTCTTATGAGTCTATTAGACCTAGATGTGGTACTGAAGAGCAAGAGGTTCCAACTGCTGACCCTTCTCCATTGGAACTAGAGGATGAAGTGAAAATAGTGGCCTCCACAGGGGAGAAACAGGAGGATACACCCATCTCCACCTGTGATGATCAAATCCTGACCACCAAGGCAAGAAGAAGCAGAGCTAAAGCTGCTAGAAGGACTGCCAAGAAGGTTGTAGAGTCCAAGCTTAAGTTTGACCCTAAGCAAAAGGGTGTCTTCATTTCTGCCGGATTTCAAGTGGTAGGTACTCCTGATTCAGGAAAGGAGTGTAGTACCAGCACTCCTATCCTACTAAAGGATCAGAAGTTGAAAAGGAAAGTTGCTGATGACGAGAGGAAACCCAAGAAACAGCAACCTGCAAGTTCCCAGAAGACTAACATTGCATGCATAATGTGTGGTCTGCACAACCACATGGCTAAAGATTGTTACTACAATCCAGCAAGCACACATTATGCAAATAATGTTAGAAAGGAAGGAGTCAGAGAAGGTTTCTCAGTTGGATCACTTCAAAAGGTCCAAATGATGAAAAAGGGAAAGTTGGTCTCGGAAGCCAAGTTGCTTTCGGAAGAAACTACTTCTTCCGAAGGGAAAATGGCTTCGGAAGCCAAACCTTCTAAGGTTCGGAAGAACAAGAAGGCTCCCTTGAAACCATCTCAGAAGAAGACTACTTGGAAGAAAAGGTGGTAAAGGCTTCTTCCGAAAAGAGAGAAGCTTCGGAAGAAGACCATGCTGCAAAAGCTTCAACAAGCTCATCCTCAAAGATCAACCAAAGGATGGATTGGAAGATCAAGGAAGATGCTGCAGCCCAAACCTCTTCTTCAACAATGACCTCTATTGAACCCCATTGCATATCTTTTGGTTCAATTATGTCACTATCATTGGAAGAGCCCGAGACCTGCAAGGCTTGGGCTTCCAAACAAAACTAACCATCTCATCTTATGTGCAGGGACATCCATTTGACAAGAACAACAATATCTGGATTGTAGATAGTGGATGCTCCAGGCACATGACAGGGAACAGATCTCTCCTTCAACAATTCCAGAACTTTGATGGAGGGCCTGTCCAATTTGGAGGTGAGGCCGGAGGATATATTTCTGGCAAGGAAGTATATCCAATGGCAGAATAAACATTGACAAAGTTCACTTTGTCAAACAGCTTGAACACAATCTGTTAAGTGTTTCTCAATTCTGTGACCAGAAGCATCAGATGCTTTTCACAGAACATGAGTGCATTATCCTCAGACCAGGGATGACAATTCCTCCGGAATTGGTGCTTCTCAGATCTCCCAGGAAAGGGGATATGTACAAGCTAGATATGAACAATGCTTCTCCTATGGGTGAAGTATCATGCTTTCTTTCCAAAGCTGATAGTGATGAGTCAACACTATGGCATAAACGCATGTGTCATGTGAATTTTAAAACAATGAATAAATTGGCTAAAAATAACTTGGTACATGGTTTGCCTAAAAAGGAATTTTTCTGCAAAGATAACTGTGTTGCATGCCTGAAAGGGAAACAACACAGATCATCTCATAAATCCAAATGTGTTAACTCTATCACTACTCCATTACACTTATTGCACATGGATCTCTTTGGTCCCACAAGTATAATGAGCATTGGAAGGAAATCATACTGCCTTGTGATCGTTGATGATTTTACAAGATTTACATGGGTATTCTTTTTAAGAAGTAAAGATGAAACTGCTGAAACTTTAAAATCTTTTATTCTTAAAATAGAAAATCAAATTGATCACAAGGTTAAGATCATTAGAAGTGATCAAGGGACTGAGTTTAAGAACTTCGTTCTTGACTCATTCTGTGACTCAAAAGGGATTGCCAGACAATATAGTGCTCCCAGAACTCCTCAACAAAATGGTGTTGCTGAGAGGAGGAACAGGACACTTATTGAGGCTGCTCGGACCATGTTAGCTGATTCAAAGCTGCCTCTAACATTCTGGGCAGAGGCAGTCAGCACTGCATGCTATGTGCAGAACAGGGTTCTTGTAGTGAAGCCCCATGGAAAAACCCCTTATGAGTTATGGAACAAGAGGCCACCGTTCATTGGCTTTCTAAGGTCCTTTGGCTGCAGGTGTACCATACTTAACACAAAGGACAACTTGGCAAAGTTTGCTGAGAAGTCGGATGATGCTATCTTTATTGGATACTCTTCTAGCTCCAAAGCTTATAGAGTATACAATATCAAGAATCAACAATTTGAGGAGTCATCCAACATAGTTGTTAATGAGACACTCCTTGTGTTAGGGGGAATGGACCTGAGTATATCTTTGATTTAGAATTGTTTCCAAACTATTCTAAACCATCTTGTGAGAATGTTTCAGCTGGAACAGGTGCTCAAAGTGATGCTGATGCTGATGCAGGTCAACTATATGAGCTTCCCAGACCTCTTCCAAATTCTCCAAGAGCTGAAGGGCAACAAGCTTCAACTATTCACAGATCTGACAGTGTAACTATCTCCAGAAATAGTGAAGCTTCAACAAGTGAATCACTTGATCAACCTCAAAGTTCCTCAGGTGATCCACTACAACACCAGGTTGAGGGAAGTGGTATTCTGAAGGAACAGGCAACTGTTAATACTACTTCACAACCAACCATTGATGATGTTTCTCAATCATTCAATCAGTCCTCATTGAATGACTCTGAAACAGCAGTTGGACAGAGTGATCCAGTTCCTGATCAGAATATGTCTAACCTAGACTTATCTCTGCAACTGGAAGTGATTCCTCGTCTTAGGATTCACAACACTCATCCAACTGAGAACATCATAGGGAATGTCTCTGAGGGTGTGAGAACAAGAGGACAAACTCATCATGGGAATGTCTGCTTGTACTCATGCTTCCTGTCTCAGATGGAACCAAAGAAGGTAGAAGATGCCTTAAAGGATAGTAGTTGGGTTGAATCGATGCAGGAGGAGCTGCTTCAATTCAGAAGACAAAAGGTCTGGAATCTATGCCCACTACCATCTGGTCAAGTACCCATAGGCACTAAATGGGTATTCAGGAACAAGAAAGATGATAGAGGCTTGATTATCAAGAACAAGGCAAGGCTAGTAGTTCAAGGATACACCCAGGAGGAAGGAATTGATTATACTGATGTCTTTGCACCTGTTGCAAGACTTGAGGCAGTTAGGATCTTCCTTGCTTATGCTGCATCCAAGAACTTCACAGTCTACCAACTTGATGTCAAGTGTGCTTTTCTATATGGGGATATAGATAGGGAAATCTATGTGTGTCAACCTCCAGGATTTGAAGACCCACAGCACCCCAACTATGTGTGCAAACTGGATAAAGCTCTATATGGGCTGCACCAAGCACCTAGGCTGTGGTATGAGACCTTGTCTCAGTTTCTCCTGAAGAATGGATACACTAGAGGTACCATTGACAAGACTCTTTTCATCAGAAAGAGTGGAAAGACATTTTGCTTGTACAAGTCTATGTTGATGACATCATATTTGGTTCTTCAAACGACCAAATGTGCAAGGACTTTGAAAGCATTATGAAGCAGAAGTTTGAGATGAGTTCCATGGGAAAAATGGACTTTTTCCTTGGAATCCAGGTGAAACAGATGAAGGAAGGGTTCTTCATAAGTCAATCTAAGTATGTCTCAGACATCTTAGAAAGATTGAAATGAAGGACTGTAAACCAGCCAAGACACCCATACCCAGAAACCATAATCTTTGCCCTGACCTTGAGGGGGAGGATACTGATCAACATCAGTATAGAGCAATTATTGGTTCTCTGATGTATCTCACTGCAAGTAGACCAGATATCATGTTTGCCACATGCATTTGTGCAAGATATCAGGCTGCTCCAAAGGTGTCTCACCTAGCTGCTGCAAAGAGAATCCTAGATACCTCAAAGGAGCACCTAAACTAGGTCTCTGGTATCCAAGAAATAGTGATTTCAATCTCTATGGATACTCTGACAGTGACTATGGTGGCTGCAACATTGACAAGAAATCAACATCAGGAGGATGTCAATTTCTTGGTGGAAGGATTATCTCATGGCAATGCAAGAAACAATCCTGTGTCTCTACATCAACTGCTGAAGCTGAATACATTGCTGCTGCTAGCTGCTGTGCTCAACTGCTATGGATTCAAAATCAGATGTTAGACTATGGGTTCAACTTCATGACTACTCCTATCCATATTGACAACAACAGTGCTATCTCCATTACTGAGAATCCGGTGAAGCACTCCAAGACAAAACACATTGATATCAGGTATCATTTCATTAGAGATATTCATGAGAAACAGCTGATAAAGTTAATCAAAGTTGACTCAAATGAACAATATGCTGATTTGTTCACAAAGGCATTTGATGAACAAAGATTTAAGTATCTCATATCAGCAATTGGGATGATAAACATTGAATAACTACCTCTTTTGAAGACCTTTTTAAATGAGTAATGTCTTGTGTCAATACAATTTAAGCCCTGTTACAAAAGATCTTTAAACTATTCCAAGTGTAAATTCCTTCCGAAGAGGAACTAACTCTCGGAAGATATTCTTGAATATCTTCCGAAGCTAAATTCCTCAATGGAAATTTTCTTCTCGGAAGAGTTTTTGGTCTCGGAAGAAGCGATTGATTTTATATCAGATCTACTTCCGAAACTTATACAACTCTCCATTCGAAAGACAACTTTACCTTCGGAAGCAATGCCTTGCTTCGGAAGATAAAGTGCCTTCAAAGGACAATTTTACCTTCGGAAGCAATATCATGCTTCGGAAGAGAAATTGCCCTCGGAAGAAAATACCTTCGGAAATGTTTTACCCTCGGAAGTAAAGGTTTTTATATGTAACGGATATCTTTTGGGCCCCACTCTGTAAAAAGTAAAGATTTTGTTGATAATGTCAGATTATTTAAAATTATCCTTGCCGCCAACATCATTTCTCCGCCGTAAACCACCATACCACCCACAGTAACCCCAACACAGTTACCCTATTACCACCACTACCACTATTCACCCCTTTTTAAATAATCTTGACTCATCAATTTCATCTTCTTTTACCACTTTACAGCCCTAACTGTTCCCTTCACTGTCAAAACCTCAAATTCACCCAAATTTCAAGCTTACCTTTTCTTCAATGGCGCTAAACCCTCAGCACAACCAAGTCGCATTACTTGACTCGTCAAGGGATGCCGACTTCACCCAAATCATCACCTTTCTCACCGTATCCACCTATCTCACTGCACTAACAGTTAACCCCACCGTATACTCCAACCATATGTCAGAATTTTGGAGCAACGGTGAAACTGCAGTACTGAATGGGGTTCGAGTCCTGAGAACCCGAGTTTGTGGCCAAGAGTTGGTCATCAATGAACAACTCATCAGGGAGCATCTCGAGCTTCACGATGATGGGGCTCCTACTGAGTTCCCCAAGGAAGACTTGGAAGGCACCTATATCCTCATGGGATATGGAGGCGATGTCAGCAGGTCTACAGTATACAAGTTCAACTTCTCTTACCATTGGAATTCCTGCTGCACATTGTTCTACATTGCCTCTCCAACAAATCAGGGGGTTGGGATCAAATCCCATATGAACTAGGATGCCTAGTTCATGGGTTGGTGAGAGGCCTCAGATTCAACTACTCACGATTTGTGTTGAACAACCTAATCGCCAATCTGAGCCAGGATACATTCTTCATGTATCCCCGATTTCTTCAACACATAATCAACTGTGAGATGGAACCAAGCAAGCTTGTCTGCGCAGCTGCTCTTCCTGTTCCACACATGAGGCCTACCATCTTCAAGACACTGAAGAAGATGTCCACCAACTTCACTGGACGGTACACTCCATTACCTCCAGAGATGACTGAGCGCATAGCTCCTGGTGACATCCCTGTTAACCCCACAGGTGATGAACCCACACCAGCAACATCCACCACAATACCAAAACCTTCTTTACCCATCAAAGCCACATATCAGAGACGCCCCAAACGAACCCTTGTTCAATCTACTCTGATTGAACAAGCTCCTCTGTTCACACCGAAAGGACTAGAGTGGAATCATGGGCTCCCACTCAGTCCGAGGTCACACCATCCTTCACATTTGACCTCAATGTGGGTTTTGAGCCTCCTCAGTCTCAAACCCCTGAGCCCGAACCCCAAGCCTTTAGCCCACAGGGTGAGTCTCTACACTCCCCTGTGCAGCCTTCTAGGGACAGCCCCACCATAGGCTCAATGCCTGTAGACATTGATCAAGGTCCCGGGTCAGTAGGACTAACCACCCTCTCTTTCACTGACCTTTTACTCCGAACTGATGAAGAGATTACATCTCTCCATGGCCATGAAGTTGATCTACAACACCCACTGAGAGATCAACAGAGCCAAGAGGGATCCCTTGTCTCTAGCCCCATCAGAAGCCAGCTACTGAGGTGAGTCCCACTGATGTGGAGGGGACTCATGTAGACTCAGCTGCCACTACTCAGAGTCTCTCATTGAGCTCTCAGGACAGTGGTAACATCATTTGGACTGAGTCTACGGCAACTTTGCCCATTGACATCTCTGAAAGAGATGACTCTGAGCAAAGGAAACCAGGGTGCCAAGAAACCACATCTGGTGGTGAGAGTGAGCATACTAGGTATGTTATCTCATCTCCCCATGATTCTTCTTATGAAGATGAGGGAAGTATGCAACTAACACTTCAGTACTTGCTTTCTAAGGTCTCCAACCTGGAATCACAGGTGAAGATCTTAAAATCAAGGACTGCCACTCAGCAACTTGAGATTAACTCTCTCAAGGCTCAACTAGCTGAGAAACAGACGGAGAGGTCTGTTAGGCATGTACCAATCCAGGTCTCAATGACTTCTTCCTCTAGCTCATCTAGCTCTCAAGATGATGCTACCAAAAAGGGGAGAAAGTTCAGAGACAAACACCTGTGGAACCACAGACCCAATTCATTTCCACCCAACTAATCACACTACCTGAGTCATCTCAATCCTTTCTGGAGATTGACTCAAGGATGCTTCAAGATCTCTACAGACTTTTCACAAAGTTTGTATTGAGATCATCCCTAGAACAGCCCAGCACCGACACCACACTTGCTTACTTTGGGGCTGAGGAGCTTCAAAGACTGACTGCACCTTCTACCACTGTGGAAGAAGTTGGTCAACCTAAGGTCTTCATGGAACCTGAGATTAGCTTCGAAGGGGAAATGGGGACTGATGGCCCAGCAACTGAAACAGATGGGACAGAACTTGCAGCAGTCTCATCTTCCGAAGCTCTAGCTGAGGCTTCCGAAGCTTACATGGAAGCCTCGGAAGAACAAGACAAGTCTTCCGAGGCCGAAATAGAAGCTGCGGAAGGCTTGTTTCAGATGTCCGAGGAACTGACCATCACAGATGTCATTGCTGAAATAGCATCTGAGGTGAGCAGGGAGGACACTTCTGACATTCCTCCAATCCAAGCACCAGCTGAACTTCTCTCTCAATCACAACCCTCCATCCAAGAACCACCACAGTCAAGCACCATCAAAGACAAAGGCAAAAGGAAATTGACTGCGGAAGAGCTTCAGGAGGAGGAGAGGATTGAGAAGGCTAAAAAGAAAGGTAGGTTTCCTACTGAAAAGGTGCTAGCTGCTAGTTCTAAGGCAGCTGCATCCAATCAGGAAGAAATCAACCTGAAGAGAAGAACAGCACTCATTGACCAGCTCATCAGCCTAGGAGCTGTCAATAAGGAGATACTCCTGCTACCACTAGAGGAGTTGGTGACTTTGGAGAGGTCAACCAGGCTACAACAAGAAAGGGAAGCCAGGTTGGCCTTGGAGAAGGCAGAAGAAGAGCAGAGGGAGGCAGCCCTGAAGCTGAGAGAGGAGAGGATCAAATTCCTACTCTCAAGAGGCTTCAGTCTTCCTGAACTGTCTCCACATGATGATGACATGATCCTGCTGCTCCACAACAAAGAGCAGGATCAAATGGAGAAGGAAAGGAAGAAGGCTGCTAGGGAGAAGTTGAAAGTGAAGAGGAAGAGGGAGGAAGAGAAGGAGGTCACTGCCACCAAGAGGTCAACTGACAAAGCCTGGATGAAGGACTATCTCCGGGCTCATGGCTTCTCTGGTAGGCAGGTGGGACCTATGTCCGAAAGGACACTCCAGCGGATAGTCAGTGAAATCAAAGCTGACATCCGTTTGGGGAAAAGGAAGGAGATGTATAGGAGGATGAAAGGAATGGTCTTCACCCCAGCCACTCAACCACAGCCACAACCAGAACCAACACCTTTTCCCATTAAAACAGAACCCACTGATGAAACCTTCACCCCTCAACCCACAACTCTACCCAAACCTACCACATCACCTCAACCACCCAAACTACCCATCCTAAAACCCAAGACTCAACCAAAACCACTAAACCTAAGCCTACCCAACCACAACCTAGACCATCCCCTCAGCCTCCTCAACATCTCTCCTTTGAGGAAATAAAGGAGTTCAAGACGAGGCTCATTAACTGCACTACCTTGAGCAGTATCTCCTGTGAGGGAGAGCTTATCAACATCACCTATGTTGATAACTCTTCAAACTCCCTCACCCTAGGCAAATTTCTTGAATTGCCTAGAGACACCTTGGGCCAGGCTGCAAGACTTCTTGGTCTCAACTCCGATACCCTCAATGCTGAGGAGAAGAGACTAAGAAGAAGACTGGTGACTCTGCTGGATACCAGGAAAGAGGACAGGATTTCTGGTCAATCTCCTGGACCTAGAAATGCAATAATCCAGTGGAGGTTCGATGAACCTTCTCACAACTTTGTTGTGGAAAGGGAGAATGGTGAAACCAACAGGCTCAATGCCACTTCTCTACTGCATCTCAGCAGATTTGATCTTGCTGAGCTTGCAGAGAAGCCATTCTCCAATCCCTCCAACTCTGAGACTGCTGCACACATCAGAAACCACATCAGCGGTCTCCACTTGGCTAAAAAAGTAGAAGAGCCAAGATTGAAGAAGAGTTGAAGCTGAAAAGAGTGGAAGACAAGGAAAGATCAACCACCAAAGGCACAGCCTTTCTACAGATGGTGGAAGGTCCTGAATTAGAACCAATAGTTCGATGGGAATATGACTATACTTCCCATCAACTAACTCTTTTCAGAGGGCCACAACAGAGGGTACACATAATCCAAGGTGACAGAGTAGAGGTTCTGTCCACCAAGGATTTGTACAAGATTCTCAGCATCACAGCAGGAAAGAATGAAGATACTGATAAACACCTGCTTTCCTTGGTGCTGAGAGCTTTGAGAAGAAGAGAGAAGTGAAGTTTTGGTAGCATCAGCCTAGGGGGAGTTTGTTGGATCATGATAAGGCTGGTGCAACCAAATTCACTTCATAGTCACTTTTGGTACTACATTAAAGGGCTTCCGAAGCCAAGCAAGAGATCTTCCGAGAGTCTGAGGAACAACAGCTGAGGATATCTACTGAAGGCAAAAGCTGAAGTCAACTGCTGAAGACAACAGCTGAAGCCAACAGCTGAAGATATCTACTGAAGGCAAAAGCTGAAGTCAACTGCTGAAGGCAACAGCTGAAGCCAACAGCTGAAGATTATCTTCCGAAGACAAAGTCTGAAAGCTTCCGAAGACAAAGTCTGAAGAAAGAGCTGAAGACAAAGTCTGAGCTTCCGAAGACAAAGTCTGATGAAAGAGCTGAAGACAAAGTCTGAAAGCTTCCGAAGACAAAGTCTGATGAAAGAGCTGAAGACAAAGTCTGAAAGCTTCCGAAGACAAAGTCTGACGAAAGAGCTGAAGACAAAGTCTGCTTCCGAAGACAAAGAAGACTCCAAGCTTCGGAAGAAACAGTCTTCCGAAGTATAAGTGCCTTCGGAAGAAGTTATTCTTCCGAAGTACTTTATCCTTCAGAAGACATTGCTATGTCCAGCAGATAAAAGTATGGTCCCTGACAGTCCGCTGCAGACCTCTGATACAACATGGCATCTTCCTAAAGAGCCATGTTGTTGATCATACTTTATTCTACTGTTCACCTTTTATGATAGTACATGTTACCAACTTTAGTTGGTGACAAAAGGTAAGTCAGGGACATGTCCTGACTACCAACTCTCAGGCAAAATGTCTGAAAGACCTCACCTAGAGTCTTGTAGTATAGATGTAAGGTTAGAGGTATCCAGCTGGTATCAAAGTATATCCGGCTGTAGGTAGTATATATATATCTTCTCCATGTAACTCTTTATGCAAACGATTTGAGTCCAAGTGTCTTGTAATCCTTTGAGTTGAGAAGCAATATATAAAAGTACCTTGAAAATTTACTTGTTGTGTTAAATTTTCTTACTGCTTGTTACTTGATATATTGTGATCAACTCTTCATAAGACTGCTTGCTTGTTGAGTGTTGATTCACAGTGAGTTGATAGAAAAACCACCCGAAATCCGATCCTGCATAACATAGTAGATAGGAGATCTCTTCAATCAATTGATGACATCTCTTTATCCAGCAAACTTTGGATCTCGATCATTTAGGTACGCCACCTTGTTTGATCTGCGATCAAACTTTAAACTCCCCATAATAACTGCAGGTGAAACCGAGAGTTTGTTAGATAACAAGGGATTTTAAAACATTTAAAATTTTATAATTTTAATTATTATTATCTATTTACTATTTATTATTATATTATTATTATTATTATTATTTTTATTATTATTATTATTAATTAAATTTTTTATTAGTTTCACAGATAATTTCGCATGTAGAAACTATAGTTTCGCATTGAATAATATAGATTCACATGATCCGATGAAACTGATGAACATACACGAGAGAAACTATAGTTTCGTAGCCGAGAAACTATTGTTTCGCATGGAAATGAGAAACTACAGTTTCGCATTGGAAACTATAGTTTCGCATGGTATACGAACCTATAGAGCCGCAAGATCCAGTCGAAACTTTTCAGTGCACACGGTCAGCATGACTAGACAGTTTCGCACTATTCACAGAACTTTCGTTCAGTTTCGCACCATCACACCTTAGTTTCGCACATTGAATGTGCGAAACCCTAAAGTCACCAAAGCATTTTTTGTCTAAAACCTCAAACAAAATACATTTCACGGTTCAACACATGTTAAGGAATGTGGTTTACTGGTTAGTTTTGCAAGAAACTCACTTCAAACTACGGCTTTGATTTCAAGAGCATAAAACGGTTCAAAGTCAAAAAATTGAGAATTTCACAAATGATAAAACAATTGATGAAACTAGTATTTATACACACAGTTTGCATATGCCGAAACTGCAGACTCGCATGGCGAAACAATAGTTTCGCATGGCCGATGAAACTATAGTTTCGCTTGCCAAACCAGGTCAGTGAAAAAGTAGTTTCACATTGCGAAATAACAGTTTTGCATGAACAAAAAATTTATATTATCATATTTTATATGTAAAAAGAAGACTTCTCAACCCAAAAGACTTGATAAGAAAAAAAAATGGAAATAAAGCACAGAGGCAAGGATATCGGATACGCTTTTGCAAGAAATCGTCTAGAGAGTCAAGGATTGGTGAGATTGTCAATATGTTTGTCTATTTAAACCCATGCCATAGTCTTTTCAACGAAGACTTGTAACATAATTTATCATGTTTTTGGTTCGCTTAAGAGCGCTCAAGAAACTTGGATCCCACAATCATTTGGCAAAGAACTCATCTCGTCATCATCCTACAGTCATTCGGCAAAAAACTCATCTCGTCATCATGGTTTATTCAGTTTACTCATTGATTCTGCTTGAAATTTTTTAAGATGGACATCCGATAGATCATTTGACATCTATAGATGTACAAGATAATAATGTATGAGGGGTGGATAATCAAAGCTCTAGGTCTATACTCACGTATAATAGAGGCGATAATCATTTAAGCAAAATGATGAGAGCCTCAGGTCTATACTCATGTATACAAAGAAGATCATTTAAGCATGTTGATGAGAACTTCAGGTCTATACTCATGTATAACAGAGAAGATCTTCACTCTAGGTCAATGCTTACGCATAGCAGAGGAGTTTTACATGCAATTTATTCATGACACAAGGGTGATGAGAAATTTTAAAGTGTAGGGATCAAAACAAAAATCAGCCACTCTCAACACAAATTTTAACAAGACTTGTAACTTTGTGCAAGCTGAGATGACACGAGAATAAATATTATCACTGAGGTTAATTCTTAGTTAAGTCACACAATCACCGTCTACTTTGTTTTAGCCCACCGAGCCTACCGTGTAACACCCGGATATTTTCCTTGTAGCCGACGAAAGAAGAAAAAGAAATAAAGTCCAAAGTCGAGGGACCAAACTCGCCAACAAAAGAAAGATGGGTGAGTGGGAGTATTTAAGGGAGAGGGTAGCCCTTACCCTCTCCCCACACTCCATTTTCAGCCAAACAAGTGAAGAGAAGAGGGAAAGGAAGAAAAGAGGAAGAAAAGTTGGTTCGGGTTGGTTCGAGTGAGCAAAATCGTCGTGTAACGAGTCTAGACGAAGCCCTTCTTCTTCTTGTAGTTTGTGTGAGTTCTAGGACCCCTATTTTACTTGTTTTCAACTGATTTGGGGCAGGAACACATAGTAAACCCGTTTTTGAATGTGTGTGTGTTTGACCCATTTGGGTGTGATTGTGTTTGTTGCGTTTGGAATATGTTCTTGGGCTTGTGTGTGCTTGAATGGTGTCGTGGTATGTATTCCTAAGGTTTAGGATGGTTGATTTGGGCTTAGAATGGGTTTGGATGAGCTTGGAGGTCGAAAATGGGCAGATTGGGTTTGGGAGGACTGCATTCTGCGTCAGCTAAGGCAGGGCAACCGACTGGTGGCCATACGGGCGATTAGAGGGCGATTGGGGTTCAGTCGCATGATTGAGGTTCAGTCGCATGAATGGGGGTCCAATCGCATGGGGATTCATGCGACTGAAAGCCCAGTCGCATAGGTGCTCATTCGCATGAGGTCCGTTCGCATAAGGTCCATTCGCATAGTGTTCATTCGCACGATTAAGGGTCCTTTTGCACGATTGGGTGTTCATTCGCACAGTGTTCTTCCGCATTGGTCCAATTGCATGATGTTCAGTCGTATGGAGGCCATGCGACTGAAGGGTGTCCATACGCCCAAATAGGGCTGTTGTACCCGAGGATGAGCATAGTTAAAGTACTGACTTTCGGGGGAAAGTGCAGATGTAAGTTTTGACGTGGAAGTTCCCGTAAGTACATGTAAGATGACCTTTGGAGGCCTTAGAAGGTACGCAGGGCATGTTGATGATGTTGCATGTTTATGCATGATGTATGTTAAGTATGTATGATGATGCCTTGCATGGTAATGCTATAATGTATGTTAATGTTCCTTAATATAGTATATGTTTATCTTTCCTGTGACCTAAGCAGTTAAATCGGTGAAATATCGGATATTAGTCACTGACCGATATTTGATATATCGGTTCTCGCGATGATATATCGGTGAGATATCGGTAATTACATATATATATACATACATACATACATACATACATACATACATACATACATACATACATACATACATACATACATACATACATACATACATACATACATACATACATACATACATACATACATACATACATACATACATACATACATACATACATACATACATACATACATACATACATACATACATACATACATACATACATACATACATACATACATACATACATACATACATACATACATACATACATACATACATACATACATACATACATACATACATACATACATACATACATACATACATACATACATACATACATACATACATACATACATATATATATATTTATATGTTAAATATAAAACACTAAAACCCATATAATATTAATAATAAGATACTAAGATAGTCAAGTAAATAGTCAAAATACTCAAAACTAAAAGTCACAGTATTTAAACATGATGACATAATATCGGCCGATATATCGGTAATATCGGCTGATATATCGGTAATATCGGCCGATATATCGGTAATATCGGCCGATATATCGGTAATCTAGGCGATATATCGGTAATATCAGGCGATATTATCGCCAACGATATAAGGACCGATATTTTGGACCGATATTTTCTTTAGAGAGCGATAACTGATATATCGGTGATATATCACCGATATATCGGCCGCATTAACTGCTTAGCCTGTGACTTTACGTGTTATGATTAATGAATGAAACGAACGTATTATGTAACGTAAAGTGGAAGATAATGAAAGAGGAACTTGATGAACGAATGCATGCATTAATGAATGAACGAGTGAATGTAAGAAAGGCTTGCAAGCAAATGTATGGAGGTGCACACCCAATAAAGGTGTTAGCTCAACGGTGTGCGGGTTAGCTACCCCGAAGGATGCACACTGGGGTCCAATCTTGTTATTGACCATATGTACGGGATCCTTGCCGCTTGCCCTAGATGACTGGATCAGCTTCGTGCACAATGTTCGTGATTTAATTACCACAGGTCCAGCATCAGCTTCGTGCACAATGTTCGGGGTATAGCATATGGCATTGATCCGGAATGAAAGAGAAAAGATAAGTGATGAATGTACTTACCCTAGGTACTGGGTGGGGCCAGCTCCGTGCCCAATGTTCGAGGTCTATGAAAGACCTCAGGCTCAGTTACCCGCTTCGTGCATAATGTTCGGGGTAATGTACATGTCATCGAAAGTAATGAAACGTATGAATGAACGTAATAAATGAACGAATGAAAGTAAGGAACGTACGAATGAAAGTAAGAATTCATGAATGAATGTGAACCAAAAGTAACGAATGTGGATGTTAACGATGCACGTTAAATGAACGAAAGTTAACGAACAAATGATGAGGATAATGATGATATTATCTAGGTGTACGTATGATGTGTGATCGCATGTAAGTAAAGAACGGTTTTAACGAAAGAAAAGTATGTTTTGTTATAAAACTAGTACTCACTCAGCAACACTAACTTTTTTTTATGTGTTTCCAGTTGGCAGGTAGTGTTGCTGAGGATGGCACGAGGCGACTACTCAGCTCTTTTGGGATGACATTCTTTTGTTTAAGCTTTTGTATTGTAATGCAAACTAACGATGTTTTGTAATGGATGTTGTATTACTTTGCAAAAGAATTTATAGTAAAAATGAAAAGTTATTTCATAGTTTCCGCTGCATGATTTTAGTAAAGATTATATAATGATGTGTTTTAAGTGCGATGATGACCAACTGTGAGGTGCTCGGGAACGGGGCCTTACAAGTTGGTATCAAAGCCAAAGTTTAAGTGAAATGGGTAAATTTTCAAAATAAACCTTAACTTAAACTGAGAATGGGACGGAAAGGGAAGAGATGCCAATCTGAGTAGCTGCGTGCCATCAGGTATTTTCTTTAATGTTAATCGGTATTATATGTGCATGTTATGTGGTTTACGTGTTGCTAGTAGATTTAGATACTGATAGGTAATGCTCGGGGTACGAAGAGTAAAATAAGTGGCTAATCACAACTGGCCACTGTAATTAGGGACTTACTATACTTGACATAAACTGAGCTATTCCTTTGAATGACCATGTTGGTTTTTGAATCTTTCAGTGTGTGATAGAGGATGGCCGGTGGTAGATCATCTAAAGCCTCGCGTGGTGGGCTTGCTGCTGCATCGCGGCCCAAAAGAGGCAGGCCTAGAGTTGAAAAGGTGGTTCCTGAAGAACCCGAGACCCCTCATCTGGAGGGTGTAGATGAGAGCGCCAATCTGAGAGCCTCGGTAAAGGAGGCGGTAGTGGAGGAGGTGCATCAGGTCATGCAGACGATCTTACCGTCTGTGCTGATCGAAGTGATAAAGGCTGTACGGGAAGGAGAACAGAAAGAGAGGAATAGGTCCTCATGAAGACAGGAGCAACCGAAGCCTGAAACGATTCTTTCTGATGATGAAGAAGAGGAGGAAGAGGAGCCTGCGCCGGAGGCGGCACGAGGCTGTAATTACGGTGCGTTTCAACGATGCAAGCCCCTACTTTTGATGGTAACGGCACTGCTGCTGCTGCTCACCGATAGGTGAGAGAGATTGAAGCTGTATTGAATATCAGCGAGTGCCAGGAGGACCAGAAGGTGAAATTTGCTGCCTATTCTTTTGTGGACTCGGCTTTATGCTGGTGGGACAACATAGTCCGAGCCGAGGGTAGCAGGGCCATTGGGAAAATGAAGTGGTCCGAGCTGAAAAGGTTGGTGATCAAGGAGTTCTATCCTCACAGGGAAATGGATAAGGTTGAGAGGGAGTTTCTGTAACTGGAGGCAGGAACCATGACACATCAACAGTACACTAAAAAGTTCAACGAGATGGCACGTCTGGTACCGGATCAAGTGACGCCTCTGTCCTGGAAAATCAAGAGGTACATTCAGGGTTTGCCAGCGAATATTTGCAGGCATATGATCGCTGCCCGACCGAGCACATTTAGGTCGGCGGTGGACTTGGCGGGGAGACTATATGATGAGACGGCTGTAGTGGTGGTGGCTGAAGGTAGTAAGAAGGGTGGTGGTGATCGAAACTGGAATGGGAAGAGGTTTGGCCGGGTTGAGCCCTTGATAGGTAGTAAGAAGGCATGGGTGGATGATCGTCGTGTAGCCACACCGGGTACGAGATCGAGAAAGTGTGGCAAATGTGGGAAGGAGCATAGTGGCGAGTGTAGATGGGGGTTGAACATTTGTTTTACTGTGGGAAGCCTGGTCATATGGCTAGAGATTGCAGGGGTACGAGGTGCTTTAACTGTGGGGAAAGTGGTCATATGAGTAAAGACTGTAAGAAGCCGAGAGCTGAGGGTTCAGGGGTGAAGAAGACGGGAAGTGAAGGACCGAGGGCTAGCGCCAGGGCATTCACTATGACACAAGAGGAGCCTAGGACGGACCCTGATGTTGTGTCCGGTACGTTTTTGGTGAACCAAAATTTAGCTTCTGTGTTATTTGATTCGGGTGCCAGTAGGAGTTTTATTTCTGCTGCTTTCTGTACTAAGCTGGCGGTTAGTAGTGGACGTGTTGATGTACCCTTTGATATAGAAACTACCATAGGTAAGTCTACCAGGATTTCTGAGATGATAGAGGGTTGTGATGTGGAATTAGAGGGTCATAAGTTTCCGGTTAGGCCGTTCGTGATGACCTTAGGTGGTTTCGATTTGGTTCTTGGGATAGATTGGTTGGCGGACTTCAAGGCGAATATAGTGTGTCGCAAGAAGATGATTCGTTTGATAGCGCCTGACGGGAGTTCGGTAACTGTTTACGGAGATCAGGTCACAACGATCCCGAAAGTAATCTCAATGGCAGTGGCGGGAAAGTGTATGAGGCATGGATGTAGCGCCTACTTGTGTTATGTACAGGATGTGGAAACGCCAACACCACAACTATCCGATGTTCCCGTTGTGTGTGACTTTCCAGACGTGTTCCTGGAAGACTTATCAGAAGTGCCACCAGACCGAGAGGTTGAGTTTCAGATTCATCTGATACCAGGTGCCCAGCCTGTTTCCAAGGCACCGTATAGGTTGGCTCCGACAGAGATGAAAGAGTTAATGGAGCAGTTGCAAGAGCTGCTCGATAAAGGGTTCATTAGACCGAGTATCTCTCCTTGGGGTGCTCTGGTCTTATTTGTAAAGAAGAAGGACGGTAGTATGAGGATGTGCATAGACTACCGTGTGCTAAAAAACTTGACGGTGAAGAATCGGTACCCGTTATCGAGGATTGATGATTGATTTGATCAGCTCCAAAGTGCCAGTTGGTTTTCAAGGATCGATCTTCGATCTGGCTACCATCAGTTGAAGGTGAAAGAACATAATATTCCTAAAAAAGCTTTTCGCACGTGCTATGGTCACTACGAGTTTCTTGTCATGTCTTTTGGTTTGACCAATGTGCCAGCTGCTTTTATGGATCTGATGAACCGAGTGTGTCGGCCGATGTTGGATAAATCAGTGATTGTGTTGATTGATGATATCCTGATTTACTCAAAGAGCGAGATAGAGCATGCCGGTCATATTCGAGAGGTGTTGGAGACGTTGAGAAGGGAGAAGTTGTATGCCAAGTTCTCCAAGTGCGCGTTCTGGTTGCGCGAAGTTCAGTTCTTGGGTCACGTGGTGAATCTGGAGGGGATTATGGTGGATCCGACAAAAGTGGAAGCGGTGATGCAATGGAAGTCTCCAAAGACGCCATTCGAGATCCGTAGTTTCTTGGGTTTGGCGGGCTATTACAGAAGATTTATTCAAGACTTCTCAAAGATCGCTTCTCCACTAACCAAGTTGACCCGGAAAGATGTAAAGTTTGTATGGGGTCAAGCTCAAGAGAAGGCGTTCGAAGAATTGAAGACGAGATTGACTCAAGCTCCTGTTTTGTCATTACCCGATGGAAGTGAAGATCTGGTGGTTTATTCTGATGCTTCCTACTCAGGATTAGGGTGTGTATTAATGCATAGAGGAAAAGTTATAGCCTATGCATCCCGACAGTTGAAGGTTCATGAGGTTAACTATCCTACTCATGACTTGGAGCTAGCGGCTGTGGTCTTTGTACTAAAGATTTGGAGGCACTATCTCTACATGACGAAGTGCACCATTTTCACTGAACACAAGAGCTTGATGTATTTCTTCAAGCAGAAGGACCTGAACATGAGGCAGAGGCAATGGTTGGAGCTCATAAAAGATTATGATTATGAGATCCATTACCATCCGGGCAAAGCCAACGTGGTGGCGGATGCCCTTAGCTGAAAGGAACGACCCGAGCCGATTCGGGTAAAGGCGTACCAGCTGATCATGACCTCTGATGTGATGAAGCAAGTCAAGGAGTTTCAAGATGAGGCCTTAAAAAAGGATCATCTTAACTCTAAAAAGATGAGAGGTCTGGTTGCGGAATTGGGTGAAAACACACTCGGTGTTAAAACCCAATTCGGACTAATGTGGATTCCTCGTTTTGGGGATCTACGGGTGAAGATTATGGATGAAGCTCACAAGACTTGATAATCTATTCATCCCGGTGCTACAAAGACGTATCAAGACATGAACAAAGATTATTGGTGGTCGGGCATGAAGCGTGATATGGTGGAGTATGTGAGTAAATGCCTTACTTGTTTACAAGTGAAGGCCGAGCATCAAAAGCCGTATGAGAAGATCCAACCTTTGGATATACTAGAATGGAAGTGGGAGCACATCACCATGGATTTCATTACGAAGCTGCCGCGTACTCTGAAAGGGTATGATGCTATATGGGTGATTGTTGATCGTCTGACGAAGAGTGCTCACTTCCTACCGATTCACGAGACATATTCATCTGAGAGGTTGGCTGATATGTTCATTAAGGAAATTGTAATTCGTCATGGTGTGTCAGTGTCTATTGTGTCTGATCGTGACACCTGGTTTACATCCAAATTCTGAAAGAAATTCCACGACGCCATGGGGACGAGATTACATATTAGCACGGCTTACCATCCCCAAACTGATGGTCAGTCAGAAAGGACCATTCAGACGTTGGAGGACATGTTTCGGGCATGTGTGATTGATTTTGGGGGAAGTTGGGATGACCACTTACCGTTAGCTAAATTCTCATACAACAACAGCTATCATGCCAGCATTGGTATGCCACCCTATGAGATGCTATACGGTAGGAGGTGCAGTACACCCGTTTATTGGGGTGATATTGGTCATAAAGAGTTAGGGAGCGTCGAGGTTATCGAGGCTACGACTAAAAAGCTTGAAAGGATCAAGGCCTTCATGAAGGTAGCCAAGGATAGACAGAAGTCGTATGCTGATAAACGACGCAGACCGATTGAGTTCCAGGTGGGTGACCGGGTTATGTAGAAGGTCTCACCTCGGAAGGGTATCATTCGGTTCAGAAAGCGGGGCAAGTTGAGCCCGAGATGCATAGGCCCTTTCCGAATCATTGCTCGAGTAGGAGAGGTGGCCTATAGACTGGAGTTACCGGACGAGTTAAGTGGAATTCACCCGACATTCCACGTATCTCATCTGAGGAAATGCCTGGCAGATGAAGACATGGTTGTTCCACTGGAAGATATCAAAGTAGACGAACGGCTCAATTATGTGGAGCAACCAGTGGCAATCATCGATCGAAAGGAAAAGAGGCTGAGAAATAAAGTGGTTGGTCTTGTGCGTGTACAGTGGAAGCACAGGAAGGGATCCGAGTCAATGTGGGAGACTGAAGAGGAAATAAGACAGCATTACCCATGCTTGTTCGAGGAATAACAGGTTTTGGGGATGAAACCTATATAAGGAGGGTGGACTTGTAACACGTTGATATTTTCCTTGTAGCCGATGAAAGAAGAAAAATAAATAAAGTCCAAAGTCGAGGGACCAAACTCGCCAACGAAAGAAAGGCGGGTGAGTGGGAGTATATAAGGGAGAGGGCAGCCCTTACCCTCTCCTCATACTCTCATTTTCAGCCAAACAAGAGAAGAGAAGAGAGAAAGGAAGAAAAGAGGAAGAAAAGTTGGTTCGGGTTGGTTCGAGTGAGTAAAATCATCGTATAACGAGTCTAGACGAAGCCCTTCTTCTTCTTGTAGTTTGTGTGAGTTCTAGGACCCCTATTTTACTTGTTTTCAACTGATTTGGGGCTGGAACACATAATAAACCCGTTTGACCCATTTGGGTGTGATTGTGTTTGATGCGTTTGGAGTATGTTCTTAGGCTTGTATGTGCTTGAATGGTGTCGTGGTATGCATTCCAAAGGTTTAGGATGGTTGATTTGGTCTTAGAACGGGTTTGGATGAGCTTGGAGGTTGAAAATGGCAGATTGGGTTCGGGAGGACTGCATTCTGCATCAGCTAGGACTGGGCAACCGACTGGAGGCCATACGGCCGACTGGAGGGCAATTGGGGTTCAGTCGCATGATTGAGGTTCAGTCGCATGACTGGGGGTCCAGTCGCATGAGGAGTCATGCGACTGAGAGCCCAGTCGCATAGGTGCTCATTCGCATGAGGTCCATTCGCATAAGGTATATTCGTATAGTGTTCATTCGCACGATTAAGGGTCCCTTCGCATGATTAAGGGTCCCTTCGCACGATTGGATGTTCATTCGCATAGTGTTCATCCGCATTGGTCCAATCGCATGATGTTCAGTCGCATGGAGGCCATGCGACTGAAGGGTGTCCATACGCCCAAATAGGGTTGTTGTACCCGAGGAAGAGCATAGTTAAAGTACTGACTTTCAGGGGAAAGTGCAGATGTAAGTTTTTGACGTGGAAGTTTCCGTAGGTATATGTAAGATGACCTTTGGAGGCCTTAGAAGGTATGCAGGGCATGTTGATGATGTTGCATGTTTATGCATGATGTATGTTAAGTATGTATGATGATGCCTTGCATGGTAATGCTATAGTGTATGTTAATGTACCTTAATATAATATATGTTTATCTTTCCTGTGACTTTACGTGTTATGATTAATGAATGAAACGAACGTATTATGTAACGTAAAGTGGAAGATAATGAAAGAGGAACTTGATGAACGAATGCATGCATTAATGAATGAACGAGTGAATGTAAGAAAGGCTTGCAAGCAAATGTATGGAGGTGCACACACAATAAAGGTGTTAGCTCAACGGTGTGCGGGTTAGTTACCCCGAAGGATGCACAATGGGGTCCAATCTTTGTTATTGACCATATGTACGGGATCCTTGCCGCTTGCCCTAGATGACTGGATCAGCTTCGTGCACAATGTTCGTGATTTAATTACCACAGGTCCAGCATCAGCTTCGTGCACAATGTTCGGGGTATAGCATATGGCATTGATCCAGAATGAAAGAGAACAGATAAGTGATGAATGTACTCACCCTAGGTACTGGGTGGGGCCAGTTCCGTGCCCAATGTTCGAGGTCTATGAAAGACCTCAGGCTCAGTTACCCGCTTCGTGCACAATGTTCGGGGTAATGTACGTCATCGAAAGTAATGAAACGTACAAATGAACGTAATGAATGAACGAATGAAAGTAAGGAACGTACAAATGCAAGTAAGAATTCATGAATGAATGTGAACTAAAAGTAACGAATGTGGATGTTAACGATGCACGTTAAATGAACGAAAGTTAACGAACGAATGATGAGAATAATGATGATATTATCTAGGTGTACGTATGATGTGTGATCGCGTGTATGTAAAGAAGGGTTTTAACGAAAGAAAAGTATGTTGTATTATAAAACTAGTACTCACTCAGCAATGCTGAATTTTTTATGTGTTTTAAGTTGACAGGTAATGTTGCTGAGGATGGCACGAGACGGCTACTCAGCTCTTTTGGGATGACATTCTTTTGTTTAAGCTTTTGTATTGTAATGCAAACAAACGATGTTTTGTAATGGATGTTGTATTACTTTGCAAAAGCATTTATAGTAAAAATGAAAAGTTATTTCGTAGTTTCCTCTGCATGATTTTAGTAAAGATTATATAATGATGTGTTTTAAGTGTGATGATGACCAGCTGTGAGGTGCCCAGGAATGGGGCCTTACATACCGACATATCCTAACACAACGCCTCTGCCCTCCTTCAGACACTGTCCAAGGTTCCTACATCCTACACCAAAGATAAGAGAAGATTATATACATAATAACTTTAAAAGAGGAATTAATGTAAATTTTAAAAGAAGGTCAAGTCTATTCTCCCTTAAAATTTCTATATCAGTGCAGCAAAAGAAATTTCCTTTTAAACTAGGATACACTTTAGGGAAGTGTGAGTTTTGAAGCTTCTTAGCACATGAATTATAATATTTTTTTTAAATGAACGCAAACACAAAGCAAACATTAAATGTTTATAGATTGTCGTGTAACACCCGGATATTTTCTTTGAAGCCGACGAAGGATGAAAAAGAAATAAAGTCCAAAGCCGGGGGACCAAACTTGCCAAAACGCGAGAATGTTCGGAAGAGATGGAGAATAAGAGGGGAGGGCAGCCTACACCCTCCTTACATCTCCAAAATTCAGCCACATAGAGAGAAGAAGAGAGAAAGAAGAGAGAAAAGAGAGAAAAAGGTTGGTTCGGGTGGATCCGAGCACGAAAATCGTCGGGTAGCGAGTCAACACAAAGCTCTTCTTCTTCTTGTAGCTTGTGTGAGTTCTAGGACGCCTATTTTACTCTTTTTCAACTGATTTGGGGCTGGAACACATAGTAAACCTGTTTTTGTATGTGTGTGTGTGTTTGACCCATTTGGGTGTGATTGTGTGTGATGCGTTTGGAGTTTGTTTCCGGGCTTATGCGTGCTTGAATGGTGTTGTAGTATGCATTCCTAAGGTTTAGGACGATTGATTTGGGCTTAGAATGCGTTTGGATGAGCTTGGAGGTCGAAAATGGCAGATTGGGTTCGGGATGAACTGCATCCTACACCAGTTAGGGCTAGGCGACCGACTGGAGGCCATCTGGCTGATTGAGGTGCGATTGGAATTCATTCGCACGACTGAGGTTCAGTCACACGACTGGGGGTCCAGTCGCATGGGGGGTCATGCGACTGAGAGCCCATTCGCATAGGTGCTCATTCGCATAGTGTTCAACCGCATGAGGTCCATTCGCTTAGTGTTCATTCGCACGATTGAGGGTCCATTCGCACGATTGGGTGTTCATCCGCATTGGAGTTCATCCGCAGTGGTCCATTCGCATGATGTTCAGTCGCATGGAGGCCATGCGACTGAAGGGTGTCCATACGCCCAAATAGGGCTGTTGCACCCGAGGAGAAGCGTAGTTTAACCATTGACTTTCGAGGGAAAGTGCAGATGTAAGTTTTGATATGGAAGTTCCCGTAAGTACAGGTAAGATGGTCGTTGAGGCCTTAGAAGTTATGTTGGGCATGATGATGATGATGATGTTGCATGTTTAGGCATGATGTATGTTATGTATGTATGATGTTGCCCTGTATGATGATGCTATTTATGCATAATGATGTTCCTCATTTTGATGCATGTTTATCGTTCCCGTGGCTTTATGTGTTATGTTTATGAATGAATGAAAAGTATTATGTAATGTAAAATGAAAGATAATGAAAAGAGGAACAAAATGGAAGAATGCATGCATTAATGAACGAATGAAATAATGTAAGAAAGGCTTGCAAGCAAACGTATGGAGGTTGACACCCAATGAAGGGTGTTAGCTCAACTGTGTGTGGGTTAGCTACCCCAGAAGGATGCACACTGGGGTCCAATCCTTGTGATTGACCATATGTATGGGATCCTTGCCACTTGCCCTAGGTACTGGAGTCAGCTTCATGCACAATGTTCAAGGTCTATGAAAGACCTCAGGCCTAGTAACCAGCTTCGTGCACAATGTTTGGGTTATAGCACATGGCATTGATCCGGAATGAAAGAGAAAAGATAAGTGGTGAATGTACTTGCCCTAGGTACTGGAGTCAGCTTCGTGCACAATGTTCGAGGTCTATGAAAGACCTCAGGCCCAGTAACCAGCTTCGTGAACAATGTTCTGGGTACTGTACATGTCATCGAAAGTAATGAACGTACGAATGAAAGGATGTATGAAACGAAAGTTAACAAAATATCATAATAAAGAACGAACGAGATCCTTGCCATTCGACCTCAGTAATCATGGTTATGTGCCATAAGGAGGGTAAAGCTTGACATGATCTAGATGAGAAATGAATGATATTGATGTATGTTGAATGAACAAAAGTTAATGAACGTAAAGAAAGATAATAATGATATTATCTATGTGTACGTATGATGTATGATCGCATGAAAGTAAACAACGGTTTTTAATGAAAGTAAAGTATTTTTTTATAAAAACTAGAACTCACTCAGCAACGCTGACTTTTTATGTGTTTACAGTTGGCAGGTAATGTTGCTGAGCATGGCACGGGGCGGCTACTCAGCTCTTTTTGGATGACATTCTTTTGTTTAATGCTTTTGCATTTTAATATGAACAAACGATGTTTTGTAATGAATGTTGTATTAACTTGCAAAAGCATTTATATAGAAATGAAAGTTATTTAAATGTTCTGCTACAATGTTTCATGAAATACAAATATAATTATATATTTTACGTGCGATGATTGACCAGCTGTAAGCGTCCCGGGAAAGGGGCTTTACAAGTCGCCAAAATTTTCCCTTAAAAAGATATTAGACCAAACATGTTGATCAATTCATAAAAACGATGTTTATCAAAAGTTTTTATGAAAAGATCAACGTTTTGATTTTTGGTGTCAATGGGAATAATATCTATAAAACCTTTTTCTTGTGCATCTTGGATTGCATGAATTCTTATTTCAACGTGCTTGGTGCGAGTTTGATGAATTCGATTTTTGGCAATTACAAAAGCTACTCATTATCGCAAAAGAGCGCGCGTATGAAGAAAGTTAATCCTGTAATCCGTCATTTGATGTTGAATCCACAACACTTGACAGCAACAACTTGACAGTAACAACTTGACAGTAACAACTTGACAGCAACATTGTATGACATTCATAATTACAAATCATAAGTTCATAACTTCCCTTTCAAATTTAATGCTACCCATTAAAAGCATATCCAAGATTACCATAACATTAAGATAACATAAATCACACCATTAGTTTATCATAAATTACATAAGTTTCATCAAATTAGGATGATAATAATAGTTTAGCTCATAATAAGCTTAAATATAACAACAAGTAACAAAGAAGATAGATATGAAATCATCAGTGAAATGGAACAATCAAACCGGGATCCACAGTGGATGTTGTTTAGAAAATCCCAAGCTTCTTCCAAGCATTGTATGCACCTCCCGAGCCTCCAAATGATCTTTAAGTCTTGATTCCTGAGAGAATTTAGTAGAGTAACTATCCCACTAAAAGATTTCCTAAATAATGAACTTAGGATTCTATTTATAGGTTTTCTGGAGTGTTTAAGCATGGCCCCGTGCTAGTACAATGCTTACAAAAGTTGGTCGGTTCATACATGCAGATGATGTCAGGCATGGCCCCATGTTAAATGGGGCACGACCCCATGTTTATGGTGGGGCACAACCTCGTGACTACTTTTGGGAGACAATACTTTTTGTCCTGTCAGATGTCCAAATACGGAAGTGTGCCAATTTAAGCATGGGGTGTGTTTTAGGCAAGTCATGGGGGTGCTTAATAAGGCACGACCCTATGCTTGGACTCCAAGGGTCGGATTTCTTCAAATTCTTGTTAAATATGCTTGTTTTTTCCATCTTGCCCTTTTGAACACCTGAAAGTAAAGTTTAACAATTTTAAGTACACAATCATCATTTTAAGGAAGATATTTAGGAATAATTGATGTTCTTTGATAGGATTTTTATATATAATTTAGTGTACATCAAACATCCCCACACTTAAACCTTACTTGTCCTCAAGCAAAATCACTTAAAATAATAATTCCATCAAAAACCAAATAAATCAAATGATAAATATATCTTTTGGGAAATACGCAAGTAAACATTATTTTATTCACATGTAAATATTTTAAGAATATGTAGAATGATATCCTAGCAAACAATAAATTAGTTAGTAAAGGTTATTAACAAGTAAAAATCCACACTTCTCACAAGATGCACTCACACTCGGTTTAAATATATGGAGTCATAATCAAGATTAAGTATGACTAATACGCTTAATTGCCTAATATAAATACATGTGAAATCGTATACTTGTTAAGGGATCAAATCTCCGCCTACTTAGATATTTACTTGCATAATCATTAGGTCTTTGATGGGTTGTAATTTGGCTTGGATTCAGGTATGGATTATTTGGAAAAAGTGGCTAAATGCTAAAGATGATTGTCTTGACTTATTTTTTCTAACATAAACTAGAAGAAAAGCAGTAAAAGGCTCCCTATACAATACTTCAAGCTAGAATGGATATGTTAACTTGAGGACTCGTCTAAGGTCAGATTGTCAAGACCATACTTTGCTTTAAAAAACCTTATTTTGTCTTTCACCCAAATGTACACAAAACTTTTCTTTCATAATGATCGTTCAGCTTTAAGCCTAATAACACCCAATCAGATCAGTTCTGTGTATTCGTATCAGGACTCGGTTTGGTTCTTTTTGCATTTTCCATTGTCGGACCAGTTTCCACATTTTGGGTATCTTTGGTATCTTTTTGCCCGCCTCTTTATTGCACTTTTTAAAATCCCATAAAATTACAGAGCTTGTTCCTTTTTTCATCATTTCTTTCTTGCATCGAATGTGAGATTGAAAATTTGTTCGCGGATTTTCGGGGGAAGTCTTGGTTTTGCGTGGTGGAGGAAAAAAAGTAAATTAAAATCAAAAGAAGTCATTCTAGTTCTTTTAAGTCTACCAGTAAAGGACTAAAATTTTCTTTTCTTTTTATCATTTTTATAATAAGCCAAAAGCGTGTCTTTAATGAAAAATGGGTTTTATTGAAGGTTTTTTGGTTAAGTGACTTGGTGGTTCAGGTGATCGAAAAATAAAAACTTTTAAGCTCACGGGGGCTAACTAGGATTGATGTTCGGGTAAGGAAAGTTAAAAGAAAAATGGTTGGGGCTTGAATGATTAAGGTTTCCTAATGCCTAGATTATTTTTATACAATAAATACTAATTAAAATCTTGAAATGTATACCAAAAGCAAGTTTTAATCACACGTATCATAAGACACCCTCAATTAAATTCAAAATAAAAGTAGAATTGGATAAATGCAAAAGCCGTTTAAGACTAAAAAATAAACTCACATACTACTGGAATTTGGTAAAAGTGTTTCATTTTACTTGTTTAAATATTTTTACTAAATTATTTTTTTCAAGGATATGAAAAAAAAATTCAAGTTTATTTGGATGTCATTTATTTATCAAAAACGTATATTTATAATTTGCTTTATTAAAAAAGTTTAAATTTTTGTGTTTTGTTAAAAAATCAATAGTCAAGTGATTTTTTTGTAAAATTTTTCAATTTGGACCTTTTTAGAAAATTGTCAAATGTGTAAACTAACTCATCCCCACACTTAAAATTCACATTGTCCTCAATGTTATTAATAATTTAATATAGGGAAAGGTAACGAAATAACTTCCCTAAAAACGATGAATTGGACACTTGTGCTTGATACCCTTAGTTATGAGAACTTTTGGGATCACCTAAAATATCATCAATTTATTAAAAATATTAAAAATTGTAAACATACAAAATAAAATAAAATGACATCAATTAAAAGATAGATTGGCACGAAACAGATGTGCCCGGGCCACGAAAGTGATACGGTTTTCAAGGGCTTTGTTGCAAGATATCCCCCACTCGTGATACATTTGATTCCTGATGTACGTTATATCATTGCCCAAGTCATCGACTCGAGAATGCAAATTTTCGACTCGGTTGAATGCTTGTTGTGCATATTCAAATGACTGCCTTGCATGGTTGCTGGTGGTGTGGATCGCATCATAAAGTTCTATCATTCTCGAGAATTCACCAACATGTGAACTGGAAGCCCTGACTTCTTCATGCCATGCTGTCATATCGAGGTCCATGATGATTTCTTCGCGATCCGCTAGCTCCCAGATTTGTCCCTTTTTATCTATAAACCTCGGCTGTCCATTTGGTAGGTTTGTTATCAAGTACATACTCGTGCAAATACTCAAATCCAACAATCCTGGTATCACTTCTTCTATACCCTCCATGTTACACCCATAACTCTCATAAAGTTTTAGAATCTAGCTTCCTCCAAACATGGGTGTTGGGAAACCTGCAGTTGCATTCCTTGCAAACAAATTTGTAAAACAAATACCCAACATTGCATGGCAATTGATTCACCATACAATATAAAGTGAATAAGTCTCTCAAACTAACAACTCCCTCGCTTTGACCACGAGCTGTTATCGAATGGCTAATGTATGTAATGCAGCAGCGGGTCTCATATCTGACTACTTTGGTTTTACTCGAGTTGTACACCCATGTTCTAATTCTCTCCCAGAATGCTTTTCACATGGCACCACTACACGTCTTTACTTTCCTCATCTTGAAAGGTATCGTAGCTGGCATTCCTGATATTCCTTTATCCTCTATTTCTTGTTCTGTACAGATACCTAGATAGACACGGAACAAGGCGATGGTGTTTTTCGCCAACGTCCCTCAAGTCTGAATGAAACTGTTCAGCCATTTCTGCCCATGTAGTGATGGAAATAGGCGGAAGCGAATCAAGCCAGTCAATAGCTCGGTCTCAAAGTGAAAATGGAAAAAGTCTTAGTCTAATGGCATCATCTGAAAAATTATTGATTTTGAAATTTGCATAAATATGAAGGGAATCGAAGATGTGAGCTTTAGTATCTTCGTTATGCAATCCGTGGAACTAAACAGGGTTTTCTACTAGTTGGATAATACTAGACTTAATCTTAAATCTGTTGGCTGCTATTGCTGGTTAGACAACGCTGACTCATAACCATCAACTGACGGTGTGGCATAGTGTGTCATCGTCATTTCCTCGTCTTGATTAGCCAGGTCTTCTTTGGATGGTGTACCTTCCAAAACGTCTTCTTCGATAATTGATGTTGTTTGTCGTGGTCTTTCACGTAACCTTTGACGGAAAAGTCATTTAGGTTCCAAAAAAGGTGAAACAAGTTTAGGACTAGATGAGTCGGACATACACTAACTTAAGGAAACATAAACTAACTAAGACGTAGAGTAAATCAGGCAGTTGTGACTAAACTAACAAACTAAAGCAAACTAACTAACAGAAATAAAATAAATTTGATCAAAAATAAATTAACAGGATATAGACAAGATAGTCGCAAATTTAGATTGTCTCTCAAAATTATCGTGTGTCCCCGGCAACGGCGCCAAAAACTTGATACGTCTGAAAAGTATATATATTATGATAAATTTTTTTGCACAGATTTAGTTTTAATTGATTTAGTTTTAATTAGATTACACTTATAGAACTATGATGAATATCTGCTGGCTCCATAGTAACTGTGATAGCAGCATTAGTAACTTACAATACTGATCAATCAAAGTCACTAGTAATGTAGGTAAATCTAGTGTCATCTTTTAACATATGATTTCTAAAAACATAACTTAATGTTAGAAAAAGAGTTGATCAGGTTTCTTTTTAACATATCATTAATTTTAGAAAACATAGCTATTACTGTAGATTTCTCAGACTAATAAAAGGGAACCCGCAAATGATCAAGAAGCTAAAGTTGTATGATCTCTAGTAATCATTTCAAGTTCATTAGCCATAGGTTTATTATGAAGATCGGTTTCATGAATAAAAGTTAGTTCATACATTTTTCAACATTGTATGACATTAACAATTACAAAACATAAGCTCATAACTTCCCATTCAAATGTAGATGCTACCCATCAAAAGCATATCAAGATTATCATAACATTAACATAACATAAATGACACCATTAGTTTATCACAAGTTACAGAAGTTTCATCCAATTAGGATGAAAATGAGAGTTTAGCTCATAATGAGCTTGAACATAACAACAAGTAACATTGAAGATAGATATGAAATCATCGGTGAAATTGAAATAATCAAACCGATGATCCATAATGAATGATGTTTAGACAATCCTAAGCTTCTTCCAAACATTGTATGCGCCTCCCAAGCCTCCAAATGATGTTTAAGTCTCGATTCCCGAGAGAATTCAGCAGAGTAACTCTCCCACTAAAAGTTTTCCCAAATGATGAACTTAGGCCTTTGTTTATAGATTTTTTTGAGTGTTTAAGCATGACTCCATGCTAGTACAATACTTACAAAAGTTGGTCGGTTTGTACATGTAGAAGGTGTCAGGCACGACCCCGTGTTTGGGGTAGGGCACGACCTCATGACTCATGAGGCATGGCTCCGTGACTACTTTTGGGCGATAGTACTTTTTATCCTATCAGATGTCAAAACATAGGGGTGTGCCAATTTAAGAACATGGGTGTGCCAATTTAAGAACGGGGGTGTGTTTCTAGCAAGTCATGGGGGCGTGCTTAATGAGGCATGGCCCCATGCTTCGACTCAAGGCTCGGTTTTTTTTCAAATTCTTGTTAAATATGATTCTTTTGTCCATCTTGCCCTTTTGAGCATCTAAAAACACAATTTAACAATTTTAAGTACATAACCATCATTTTAAGGAAGATATTATTGAATAATTGAAGTGCTTTGATAGGATTTTTGTGTATAATTTAGAGTACATCAATCATCAAAAAGAATTTCATTACATTTATTGCTGCAATAGTATTCTAATTCTAAACTGTGAACACTCTACCGTATATAGGTGTATGCGATCTTCTAGAACCATTTTTGATAAACTAAACTAACAAAAACACTATTTGTCTTTTAAATTATTAAGATTAACACAACACAAAATTTCCATTAAAATCAACTTTTTCACCTATGTTAAAATAACCATTTAATTATTTGTTCTATTTCTTTGTTTCTTTGTTTTTATGTTGTTAATGGGGGAACTATGCTATTTCAAGATAAATGAGGGGTAAAAATTATCACATTATAAATATCAACATCATCTTCGAAGTGATCTCGGCAGCTAGGGTTTTGTGCTCTTGTTCTTAGTGCTCACCGATCGACTAAGTGCAACTTTCATCATGTGTTCATTAATCACATGTGTTTGTGAGAAATCTATGTCGACTATTATCTTGATTTTGTATTAGTTTTCTTGTATCCGTACTTTCAATTGAGTGTTTTTGTTTTGATCTTCACATTTTTTCAAGTCGATTATTGAGCTTGTTCCATAAATGTTTACAACCTAGTAACAATTTATTTTGATTTAAACATGTTATAATATCCTTATTAGTTCATTTTAGTCAATGAGTGATGATAAATAAAAACATATGACTAAAATCCCACGTCAAATTAGATTAATGCCCTAAATAAAAGTTCGTAGGCTCATATCTAACTTTTACTTTGACCAAGTATTCAGGATTAATAAAATCCAATGATATATATACATCAACTATAATATTTCTATGTCTATAAATATCATAGTATCCAATGATTAATGAAATTCAATGATATATATACATCAAACTATAATGTTTCTACGTCTATAAGTACCATAGTATCCCTTTGTTTCTGGATTCAATATCAATTTTCACAACTCATCATAACCCTATGTTTTCTCAAGCTCTAACTTTTCAGTCTTTGAGATTTATGGTTTCTTTTTATTTAACGGTGAGAATATATATTCAATAAAAGCTACTAGCAAGGTGCTAGTAGAAAGAGTACCCCATGAATACAATATTACATCAAAATTACATAATTACGTTCGTAAATAGGTTTGAAATTCAATGAAATCAAAATTACTCCAAGTTTTTCATTCCAAAGTGTTGCATCGTCCATGATTTTTTACCCATAAATATGAGCTTGTCTTGATTTAAGAACAAAAATCTAGGTTTCTTGTGAAATTTGACTCATTCCTTGCTCTCCATATCGCCCAGCATGTAGTTATGAAATCATCTATATTGTTTTCCTTATTGGTTTCATCATCTTTAATTGTCCTGTGTACTACAAAATTCTACAACAAATGAAAAGCTTACGTATGGTACTTTACACCAAATATATATCCATACTCCCAAGGCATATATGAACATGAAGCTATCACATGCTTAGCATCTTCTTGCTCCATATCATAATGATGATAAGAAACATTATTTTCGCTTACTCCTCTTCTACTTAGGGCAACTTTTATAGGATTCTATTTTGTTTTGCACTCCATACGAAAAAGTATGTTTCAATGGAACTTAGTATTGGCCAATCATGTTTGTAACCACACTTTAAAGAAATTTTCATTTTCCAGTTCACTCTTTATTGCTTAGACAGAGAAAGAGTTAGAGCTATCCAAGGTCCATGGCCACTTATCATTCGATTCGATAAGATTTTGGGTGCTAATCATTGCAAGACATTGGTTAAGCTCTTTGATATCACATCTATTGTGTGATTGTTTTTCCATTGCCATGAGTATTCCAAGTTGCCATCTCTATAAAGGATTCAATCTCTCACCCGACACTATTTATCCTTCTCAAGCTTGAATAAGGAAGGAAAAGAACAAGGACTAGGATTGATGAAGCCCATCTAGCGAGCCAAAAAAGGTTTTCATTTCATTTCCAACTTCACATTTCAAACTTCCTAGAAAGTCAATGTTATTTACTACCAAAGACTTATCAAAGCTGTAAATCTTCTTCCAATTTTCATTAATGGCTATTTTACAAGGAATTGTTTTTGCATTTGAATTACTATAGTGAGTGGATGAAATGACTTTGGCCCAAAGTTTTAATGGTTCATATTTATACCTCCACCACCACTTAGCAACTAGACCAATGCTCCAATATTTGATCCTTCCAACACCTAATACTCCAAGATCTTTTGGTGCCAAGACTTTACCCCATGAAATTCAATAAACTTTTGAATTTAATTATTACCTCTCCAAAAGAATATGCTCCTTATAGTGTCGAAATGATTTATGATCTTAGTTGGAGCGTTAAACAATGATAAATAATATAGTTGGTAAACTTTCAATAATCGATTTTAAAAAGTTAATCTTCCATAAAAGGATAATATTTGAGCTTTCCATATCAATAACTGCCTTTCAAATTTCTTAATCATCAGATTCGAATTTTTGACAAACTCATATTTACACCAAATTGAAGGCCTAAGTAATCAAATGGAATGAAGGCCAATTCACAATTTAGAATCTTTGACATATTTATAACCACCTCTCTTTCAATCCTTATACCAAAAACTTCAATTTTATAGCAAGTTAACTATAAGTCCTAATCAGGGATAGAAACATCCAAGAATTCTTTCAAGATTTTAAACTTTTTAGGAAGATCATTTGCCCAAGAAAACTATGTCATTGGCATAAAAAGGAGTGATAAAATAGGGATGTTATTAGGAATTGAAATCCCATGAAAATTACCCATTTGACTTGCATTTTTTGTCACAGCATACATGTAGTGCTTCCACAATAATGATAAAATGAGAGGGGGAGAGGGGGTCACCTTGACTTAAACCTCTTTCGACATTGAATTCCTTGGTGGCCACTCCGTTTATTAGAATCGAGACTTTTACAAATGAAAGACAATTGTTGATCCATTTCTTCCTGACATTTGGAAAACCCATTTGAGTCATGGTTGAATCAAGAAAGCTCCAAATATATGAGACACAAGCTGTCACATCCCGGCGGAAGCATGAAATGCTTAGGATGTGACTAGCTTGTTCAGAACGCATTGATTAGAAATATTAACAAACAACACATAAGGACATAATCATAAACATAAACATATCATAATATCAGTTCGGGTTACATTAATGTTACTACGCAAAATTTTAATATAACCATATTACAAAACATATTAGTCTAACTGCTACATCTTCAGATACGATGGAAGTGAGCGTTCACCGATAGGCTAAGATCGAACAGATTAACAGTTAGATTCACACAGACTTTTCCCACAACTTCACCCCAGCCATTATACACATCAAAGGAGAATATAATGTTGTTAGACACGATTACCTGAAAAAACATATTCAAAATAGTCAACACAAAGTTAGTAAGATCATAGGTTTAATTTCTAAACAAAATACATAACCTGATGCAAAATAACAACCAAACCTACTTATAACACATGTGATTCATAACTGTCAAATATAAATCACAAAAATCACATAACATAGCATCACAACACTCATCCTGTTAGTGCAGGAAATAATTTCCTAAGTAGCGCTACCTATATTATCCAACGGTTTCAAATCCGAATTAATGGTTGTTAACATAACTGACAGTAAATTCTCAAAATCCTATGCGTCGGTCAAAACGGTATGCTGTTTTCCCCAAAACTTTATATGTATGAAAATGAGACTATGAGTCTCACCTTAATTCCAACGATAACCTATAAAATTAATTATAAGTTAGAAAAGATAAATTTTCTTGCAAACTTTCAATACCTCAGTTACAAATAGTAACTATGATTACTCAAAATTTTTAAAATTTAATAGAAATATCATCAGATAATATTAATAATCATATAAAAATTTTAACTTCTAATTAATTCCAGATAATTTGTTAAAATTAATACAAACATAGCATAAATTGGTAAAAATAGATACTGTTATTAACAAATTCCCAAATTTTTCCAAAGAACTTATCTAATAATCCATAGCACCTCATAAATTTCCTGATCATTATTTCATAGTAAATATTTTACTGTAATTTTTCTAATTTTTTCAAAAATTCAAGAAAATAGTTATACATCTTCAAACATTATTAAATTTATACATCCTGTTTCTTTCAAAATATCATAATTTATATGATTTTTTTTATAATTTATCTTACTCTTTAGATATTTCTTTCGAATTTTCCATTACAGATCATACAAACATACAAATTTTAGTCATATGAAGGAATTGAATTACAAAATTAATTCTGGAGCTTCTACAACACATAAGGATCATTAAATAATTTTTCTAGATTTTTATCAGATTCGGTTCTTCTAATTGATAATTTCCAATTATTAACTTAAATAATTTGTATAAATTATTTTACTTATTATAATTAAACCAAAATTTGCAGATTGTTATTACATAATTTTTATAACACATTTTCAATATTTATTCCACAATCACAGTTATTTAAATAATAAACCAAATTTATCAAGTATACACATAATTTCAACCCTTTATTTATAATCTTTTTTTTTTGATTTCATAATTTATCATATTTTTTAGATTCTCAAACTTTTCTCACTGGTTTTTGATCAAGATGTAATATTTGTAGAGTTTGATGAAGAACTTTTCATATTTTAATCACAAGGGTTGATTATATATGTTGTTTAAACACATATATAACTTGTAAACTTAGTTAGTAAATGATTAGGAGTTAGAACCTTAATTTTGATAGAAGGAGAGGATGGTAGAAGTTAATGATGGCTTCTGACTCCTTGGTGAAACCGGTCATGGTGTGAATCTTGCAGCTTGATCATAATCTTGAAGATAGTAACAAAGGTGGTGGTGGTGTTATGGTATGGGAACCGATAGCATGAGAGTGGAGGAAGGTGAAGATCCATGAGTTTGTAGTGAGAGGTGTGAGGATAGTGGCGGTTTATGGTGGTTGATATGAAGACCGAGGGATGATGGTGGTGTTTTTGCGAAAATGATGTTGGTTTTGTGTCCTTTGGCCGAGAGATTCAAGTAGTGGAGCTCCCATCATTAGGTCTAGACATAGATAAGTGAGGTGTGTGTCTTAGAGTGTAAGGGTGGATTGGGTGGATTGGTAGGTAGAATGGGTGGATTGTTGTCAAAGCTTGCAATGTGGCAAGTTATATGGGTACTTGACTCATCAAGCCTTTAATGCAAGGTTTAACTAATGTTTAGGTTGTTAATGATTTAGTTTAGAGCTTAATCGGATGGCTAATAACCGAGACATGTAGCTTAGTTATTTGTTTAAGAGTTTAAGATTTTTGTTGGTTTTATTTTAGTTAACAATTTTTCTTGATGCTACCTTTGTATTATGGTGTTTGGTTATATAGTTTCTCATTTCATTTGTTGTATGTTTTGGTATTATAACCGAGACATGTAGCTTAGTTATTTGTTTACGCGTATGAATGCATGCACACGTAAATTTCATGCATTTGAATCCATGCGTACATATATATATATATATATATATATATATATATATATATATATATATATATATATATATATATATATATATGTGTGTGTGTGTGTGTGTGTGTGTGTGTGTGTGTGTATATATATACACACACACACATATATATATATACACACATATATATATATATATGTATAAATATGTATATATATATGTATATGTATATATATATGTATATATATATGTGTATGTGTGTGTATATATATATATATATGTGTGTGTGTGTGTGTATATATGTGTGTGTGTATATATATATGTATGTATATATATATATATATATATATATATATATATATATATATATATATATATATATATATATTTGAAACTCATACATAAGTCATAAAAGGGTTAGTCAAAATAATGAGTAACATGTGTAAGAATCTTATGTTAAATTTGTCTGACCTTAACTTTAGGGTTGTCACATTCTTCCACCGTTAAAAGAATTTCGTCCCGATATTCATTGGAGAGTGGTCCCTAAAGTTGAGAAGAACTTATCTGGTTACTGACTTCAAAGAAGTGGGGATATTTTCTTTTGATTTCATCCTCTTTTTCCCATGTAAATTCTGGTCTTCTTTTTTTTCATTCCATTTAATTTTTACTATGGGGATTCTATTCCTTCTTAATCTTTTTACTTCCCTGTCTATGATGGCTATTGGTTCCTCCATAAAATGAAGTTTCTTATCTATCTTGACTTCTTGAATTGGTACTTTTAATGTCTCATCTGTTAGACATTTTTTAGGTTGGACACATGAAAAGTGTTATGTACCTTACTCAGTTCTTGAGGTAAATCTAACTTATATGCTATCGGACCAATCCTTTCAATGATTTCAAATGAACCAACATACCTAGGGTTTAATTTATTCCGCTTTCTAAATCGGATAATTCCTTTTATGGGTGATACCTTTAGATAGAATTTATCTCCAACTTGAAATTCCAATTGCTTTCTTCGTTTGTCGGCATATCTTTTCTGTCGATCACGGGCTGCTTTCAATTTATTTTTAATTTCAGTGATCTTATCAGATGTTTCTTGTATCAGTTCAGGGCCCCGTAAGTCGCATGTCTCCTATTTCATTCCAACACAAGGGTGATCTACACTTTCTTCCATACAAGGCTTCAAACGAGGCTGTCCTAATACTTGCATGATAACTATTATGTAAGGTTTATCTGTAAGGCTGATGCAACCCAAACACCCAAAGTCTCTCCTGCATGCATGCACAAGTGTACTGAAGTGGAATGCTTCGGAAGTTTCACACACTGCCTTAGAAATTACTCTAAGTGTGAAATCTTCTGAAGCCAAGACCGATATCTTCTGAAGCCAAAGATGAAGTCTTTCGAAGCTTCAAAGACAAAGTCTTCCGAAGCCAACCATTGAAGACAGATTTCTTCTGAAGACTTTTTGATCACATGCTTTATCTGATGTACCTTTTACATAAAGTTGGACCCCTTTCCACTGCAACTCTGATAAGACACCAACTTTAAATAAGTTGGTGAAAGGTCCATGCTTTTGGTAACTGTACATTGAGGTATTGAGTCTATAACTTTCCATTTTATGTACTTTATCCTTTTTGTAATATATTAGGATGTGAGCTATGGCACATCATAGTCACTAGTCAAAAGGCAATCTGCCTTTTGACTCTACATTGATTTTGTTGCCTAGATCATGTATCCAACTGGCCTTCAAAGTATGGCCGGCTGTAGGTTGTAGTATAAGTATCTCTGGTCCTTGTATCTTATTGGAATAACTTTAAAAAAACTTGTAAGGAACTAGAGAGCCATATAGATCAACCTTAAAAACCAATTAATTATGTTGTTCTTGTTCTGTCTCATATACACTTGTGTTTTTTAGTTCTCAAAACTGACTTTTCTAGTTCCCCATTTGAATTGTTAAGTGTTGTTGCACACTCTCCTCTTTGTGTTGTTGTGTTGTAAGTTCATACCCTTCAATGGTCCTGCAATTGGTATCAGAGCATTTTAGGCTCTTGATATAAGATTTCACCATCTTAAGATCCCTCACACACATAAAATACTTAACCCTTCAAATGGTAGCTATCTCTAAAGTTGATATGGAAACTGAAACCATGACAAAGTCCCCACTGATCACTCTTGATGACTTTGACACTTGGTGCCAAAGAATGGAAGGCTTTATCAAGTGTCTAGACTCAAGAATGTGGGAATCTATTGTCACTGGACCTTACATACCCAACACCTCTTCAGCTGCTGCTGGAGGTGGTATGATTCCCAAGACTGTGTGACTACTTAGACTGCTCGTCCAAACTGTGTATATAGAGGTTTCAAGAAAAGTAAAACGACCAAGCAGCTATAGGATGCATTGAAACTAATGTATGAGGGTTCCACTGAAGCCAAGGAGAATAAGAAGGATCTCCTGAAGCAGCAGTTTGAAAATTTCACCTTCAAAACAGGTGAGACTATGACTCAACAATACTTTAGGTATGTTGAGATACCAAGGGAGAACTATACTCAAGGAAGCCCATTCTAAGAGACAAGTTCTTCTCAAGCCTTTATGTCTTCTGATGAAAGTTGTGGCAGCTTTCTATTCACCCTTGAAGACCTAGACTGTATCCATCCAGATGATCTGGAGTACCTGAAGATAGTCCAGCAAATGGCTCATCTCACTCACAGAGCCAAGAGGTTCTACAAGCGGACAGGAAGGAAGTTTCCTAGCAATACAGCCAGTGGAAAGTTTAGGTTGGATAAAAACAAAGTTAAGTGTTACAACTGTAATTTGATAGGTCACTTTGCTAGGGAATTCAAGGCACCAAGAACAAATAGTGGACAAGCACAATCTAGACCAAACTACACTAATAAAGCTACCCAGAATGAGAAGCCAAAGCAGCAAGCTGCAGTTGCTATTGAAAAAGGAGGCTTTGACTGGAGCTTTCAGGTGGAAGATGCATCTCCAAACCAAGCATTAATGGCTGGACATGATGAAACCAAGGTATTGGAACATCTCTGTACTCCTAATGTATTACTAAAGTCAACAGATACAGGTTCTATAACTTAGAAATGAGATCTGATCTTGAGTCCTTAAACATCTTGAAATCTGATTTTAGAAAGGCTGACAATGATTATAAGTTAAAGATAAAGGACTTAGAGAAAACCATTTCAGTCCTAAAACATGTGCATACAAATTATAGGACTCAGATCAAGGATCTCATAACCAACTTAACTGAATGTCAAGCTGAGCTTGTGATCAGCAAAGCCAGGGTAGAAAAATATGTTCTTGAAGAAGAGACCTTCAAGAACATCATATCCTCATCCTTGCATGCAAAAGTGTTAGGACCGTGTATGTACGGAATACTAACTGATTCTAAGTTATACCAGATCAAATAGTGCGGAATCCTATTTGATTGGCGATCCAATCAGGGAGAACGTAATCCGGATAAAAACTAACGATTAGAAAACGTTAAGAATTGATTAGCAATGATCAGGAACGTTCTGTGAAGTTGGGATAGACGAACAGGGTGCTCTGGGTCGACTAGGGTTATGAATATTCGAAGTGTTATGTTTTTCAACGAATTAAGTGGTATTTATAGGTTACAGATCTCATTCGTGCGACTGAGCCTTGCGACTGGCTCAGTCGTGCGATTGAGTAATACGATTGATTCATTCGTACGCTTGAGTCAGTCTTATGACTCAAACGGGCGATTGACTCAATCTCCTAGTTCAACCGTGCGATTGAACCATTCGCATGGTTCAGTCGTGCGACTGAATAAGATTCTTAGTCAAACACATTCTTGAACCTTTAATGATTCAGAACTGTGTCTCACAACTGTAAACCTATATAATATGGTCATATTATGCGTGTAACAACTAATAATATAATTAGATACAACATTATATAATCAACATCCATAAAAAGAAGAGATTCTCATTAGATTGATTGAACATCACATATGTATTACAAGATAGATGTCTATTACATTTGAGCTCACTAGACTAGAACTGGGGACATGTGTACCAACAAACTCCCCCTTGGACCTAGTTCTATCTAGACCTTTACTTCTTTCTTGAACTCTTCAAACCTTCTTAATCTCTCTTCTTTGGAAACCCCCGCATGGATATTCAGCGCAAAGCATAGACGTATTATGTGCTGAAACTGTAGTGCTTGCACAATATACTGCGTATCGAAAAACAGTGGCCACTTGTACAGCGTATACACATCAGACGCTGACAAGTTGATAAGCCACATGGGGTCGAACACCCTTATAGCTTCCATTGACCCGTCCTTTTCCAAAACAATGACTGCCTCACCCGAGCGCCAGTCATAGTACCACCACTTAAAGTGTGGGGTAAAGTCCTGTGGCATCTCCCTCAGTGGAATTCTGGACATTGTGCGCGGAGGTCGCCACTTCAGGACTATCTTAGGCTGACCAGTGATGGGACTTACCTCAGACCTTCTGAGGTACCTCGTAGCCTGCTGAGGTTTGAAGTTTACCCATCTGGTCCTATATTCCTTCTTCAATGCATCCTCAAACCAGCCAGACATCTTCTTCGGATCAGCATAAAGAAGCTTTAGGCGTGCCAACTGGTTAAGTTCAAAACCTGGGAGAGTCTTCAGATCATGAGGGAATCTAAAGTACTCGATTCCCCTCTCCCTCTTCACTGCATATACACCGAGGTCATCAAAATGAGCCCAAGCTATAATCTTCCCTGACACCTTCATATTCTTCTTTACTTTGTATAACTTGGTGTAGGTACTCTGAGTTGCTGTAGTACGTTGTGCTCGGACCTCGGCGAAGCAAGCCGCCCATTCAGCCTTTCGAATGTCAACTTTGGCGTCCGTGGCTTGAGCTTGGCTTGTTGAGGCTTCCGCTCCTTTTTCTTTATCATGGAGTTTATCCAGAATATCATTGTCAAGGTTGTTCATCAGATCAGGAAACACGTTTCCCTCTTGATCAGTGTATTCTGGATAATGCTGATCTGTGATGTCTTCAATTTCAATCTCTTCAACATCTTTAAGGTCGTCATCATCAGCATCATCAAAAACTGGAGCATCTTTAACAATTTCGTCTAGATTCAGACGAAACATGTCAGCCAGTTGCTCATCAGTGAGGTGGTGAATAATTTCTCCTTCTTCAGGAGTATAACTCACAGACCTTCTGACGATCCCTTACAAATCAAGAATCATTGTTAGTTGAGACTTGACCTGTTGGAGGGGAGCAACATCATGTTCGTCTCTCTGAAAGTTAGGATCTGTTTGATTTAAACATGCAACACAATACTTGTTAGTAAATAATCAAACACAGTCATTAACATAAGATATAAACATTCATTAAATAAATGTCACATAATTTCAAATACAAAAGTCTGTTAAATACATAAACATGACTAACTAAACAGTACTTTTGTCTTGAATTTCCGGAGTTTCTTCAGTTGGAGCAGACGAGGAGGGTCCTTGATCTTGTCGGTGTTTAGAACGCCTTTCGCCTGCTACATCATCACTTTGATCTCCGGCAGTTTCTCCTCCTTCACCTTCATCATCTTCCTTCTTCTCATCACCATCATTACTTTCATCACTACCATCATCATCATCCTCATCATCCTCATCATCATCGTCCTCATCCTCACCATCATCATCATCACCTTCATCACCATCACCTTCTCCAATCTTGAGGGGCTCACTCTGAGTGCTTTTCAGTTTAAGCACTAGAGTCTTATGAGCAGCCTCTAGCTTCTCAATCTTTGCATCCGACTCAGCCTCATATTGAAGCAAGCCAGTGATCTGATCAGTCTATGAGGTGATCAACTGGGCTTGCGAAGAGGTCAGCTCCCTCAGTGTCTCAATCTCAGCTGCTTGTGATGGACTTTGTTCTTGCAGCTGGAGAATCTGAGCTGTCTTAGCCTTATCAGAGGCTAGCAGCTGGAGTACCATGCTGTTTAGAGCAGCAAGTTGCTCAACCACCGAGACAGGTGGTAGAACTGAGCTTGAAGGGGCAAATGAGGTTTGGGTTTGGTGAGTAGTGGTTGTAGTGGTGGCTGTGGTGTAGATGGGAGGAGATAGGATGGCTGTAGTGGGAGGTACAGTGGTGGTGGTGGAAGATATGGAAGTATGAAGTGGAGGTATAGTGGTGGTGGTGGTTTGGGGTGTTTGGGATTTGGTGTATTGGGTGGTTTGAGTGGTTTGGGTGATTTGACTAGGTGTGGTGGAAGTGGTAGGTGCAGAAGAGGTAGAGATAAGCGTGATCCTCCTGCGCTTGGGCTTCATCCCATGAGGATGAGCCATATGTTTCCTCCGAGTCCCCCTTGACCCGAAGGCTCCCCCTTGGTTGCTGGGAGAGGCTGGAGTGTATGATGGGTCTGCTGCAGAGCTCCCAGACTCTCCTGAGCGTCCACCAACCGCCCGTAAACCTCCCTCGGTTGCCACTACCCGACTTCCCACAGTACGGGTTAGTGGTGCCTCATCTGAATCCTCCTCCTCCTGCATGAAGTCAGGGTGGATTGGAGCTGGCTCAGGTCTTCCTTGACCATCTCCTCCCTGATCCGTTCCGTGGTCATCATCATCGGAGTCATCGGAGGGTAGAGCCACCTACTCTACATCAGAATCACTATCTTCGTGACGCCACTTTCTCCTAGCTGGCGCCACATACTCCTCACGAGCCAGATGCCCAAACAAACGTCTTACCGGGGGCTTGACCTGCTTGCCCCGGTATACCTTCATCCTGCCCAAGTGGTATCATCCATCACCTCAAGCACAACTGCATCCTCCTTCTGCTTTGGTAACATCGGTAGCTTCTGGTCAAAGATCATTTGCAGGAAGCGAGGATACATGCAGAAGCCTTCTCTTCCCTTCACTTCTATGTTCTCCACAAGGTAAGTGAAGATCATCCTGGAGAAGCTGAACGGATGGTTCAGCACTAATCCAACATAGGCATTCTGCATTTGCTCAGAGAGCTCGTCGAAGCCTCCTTTCCGTGTGGCAAGACATCTTAGCAGGACGTGGGTAAGGTATTTGAACTGGGGGCAGAGATTGCTCTTGTTGAGCATCCCTGAGTTGATGTCCCCAGTGTACTTAGCCCTCAGGAAGCACCCTCTAACAGTCATCGGATGTAAACGAATAGGACAGTCACCATCATCTCCTAACTCTAGGACTGTCCTTAAGTCCTCCTCGGTTATCTCTATAGCGTTACTAAGGATAGAGCTCCTGATCCGATAGGGCTCAACTGATCTATCTACAGTAGCATTCTCCTAGAATGGCTGCTGTAATGAGCGGTACGGAGTGCAGGGTGTGGATATCGCCCTGAAGATCCTCGATCTCCGTAAGAATGAGATTATTCCCACAAACTCCGATGCATTCCTTGAGGTCAGATCAAGATGGGCACAGATGTTGTGCTTTGTGCTTAGAATCCAACGACTCGCCATCTGTCACAATATAAGTAAACATCAGTACATGTAGAAGATAGCTTATACAAATCAAGGAATTTTCCACTTTGGTTAGTCGGGCGACTGAGCAGCCGAATGAACATAATCGTGCGACTGAGTGGAACGAATGAGTTTTAAAGGTGAATTTATTCATACGGGCGACTAAGTCAAGCGAATGAGCATAGTCGTCCGATTGATTCATTCGTCCATCTCAGTCGGGCGAATGAGACTAATCGTCTTCTCAGTCGGGCGATTGGAGTTCATCAGCGTGTCCAGTCGCCTACCCGACAGTTTGTCCATTCAAATTCGTGTTTTGAGCTATACTTGAAGTTAAACGTCGAAATTAGGCTCATTACACTCGGAAACCACCGATTAAGCATGTTTTAACTTTTGTTTAAACATTTAGGTTAGTTTGGACATCCTATTTGTTCATCATGTTCTCGGTTACTGTTAGGTCAGAATTCGAGAGATTCTGGACGACATTTGTCTGTTTTATCTGTGAAACACCTCGAGTATTACCTGTATAAACACCAATGGATGTTAGAATACGCAAAACGAAGGTAAAGATGAATCAAATAAAATTTTGACAGAGGTTCTTTAGGTCGGGCGAATAGAGGGGGTGATTTGGGAGAATGAGCGACTGATTCGGATTCGGCCTGTATATATACTAGGGTACATTCCATTCGGGCGACTGAGCTTAGTCGTCTTGTTTAGCCGGGCGACTGAACCTAGTCGTGTAGGTCAGTCGGGTGACTGGGTCTCAGTCGTTCAATCTACCCAATCGTTCTTCTCCAATCGGGCGATTGAGGATCATCCAAACGACTGTTGTAGCCGGTCACCTCTAATCGTGCCATTTGATTCATACGCACATCCCATTCGCACGTTTGACCTAGTCGGGCACATTCAATCGGCCGATTGGGTTCATTCGCATGGTTCAATCTTACGATTGTATTCAATCGTATACCTCATTTAGACGACTGGGTCATATCAGATTCAGTCGTGCGATTGGGTTATACTTGTGCCATTTTTGTCAAGATATGAACCAACCCTTAGTTTTATTTACCAATTGATAAAACATTATGTGCACTTGATCATCTCAGACATGATCCATTTAACCACCCGATCACCTCAGACGTGATCCATTTATCCACCCGATCACCTCAGACGTGATCCATTTTAACCTTTCAGAAACAATCTGTTTAGATAAACATTAAGCACATTCAGTGACGTTTAGCAGATACCAGTATACACAGTCCGACATGACTCATTATACTAAGAAATAAATAAAATTTAAACTATGAATAAAATGAACTTCTTTTTGTGATTTTTGTTAGGGCAGGTTTGTGTAGCCTATCAGCATTGACATTATATCAGGAACAGACTCAATTGGAATCAGACAGGCATATACACCATTACTTGGAACATTTTGAGTTGATTTCATTTTTCATGATTACATATCATAGTTTGTTCTGATCTAAGACTTCCAAGTACTAACTGGGAATCATGTTTGATATGATACGTAACACACTTTGATTGTTAACTTTAGTCGGTGCTTTCAAGACGATTGTCAGTATACTTGTCCACTTAAATTCAAACACAGACTTTTGACATACATTGGCAAAGAATTATGTTATATTATTTCAAACAACATTTGCGTATCCCACACTTATATGGTAATCAGCATTCCTTAAAGAACTTTCGAGCGATCTTTAGGTATTTTTGCAAGAAGAAACTATTCTTAGATCTCTCAAAGAGAAGCCAATCCTCAGGTCAGTGCCATCGCACAGCAGAGAGGCGGCAAACAACAATGAAGTCTAGAATATATAGGTTATGCTTATCCTCAGGTCAGTGCCATCGCACAGCAAAGAGGCACACAACCCATCTCCTTGTTAGAGCATTTCATATTTTCTTTTGCACATAGCGCACCAACAACATAAGTTATCAGCTTGATTACACTAGTATTCATTTTTTTCGTGCTTTTGCTCTTTTTGTGGTCATTTGCACACCTTCGGTGGCATTTATTTGCTCGTTATTCCTTATCGGAAGAACTGATTGTGTTAACCAGTGATAAGATGTGGACCCACAGTTGATTGAACCTTTTAGTTTAGATTAAGTTTACCAATGAAGTCTACTTGTCTACTATGTTGAATCTACTGACACATCATATAATGAACTAGCACCTCCCTAGATCAACTTTCTCCGTGTAATTACATTAACAATCAAACGTACTATCATTTTCCCATTTTGTTAGACTTAGACTTCTCTGATGTTTTACATTTTCAGTAAATTAATTAACATTTTTGATCTCAAACTCATTTTGTTGTTCCAAATAACTCGAAGCCTGTGTACTATCATCTTCCAATTTTGTCGAGTCACATTTCCTGTTTTGTTGTCTTTGCCTTTTCAGCTTTACTCACCTTCCCCCCCCCCTTTTTTTTTAGTAAATGCATACTGAAATAAATCTCCCCCTAAAATTCTAAAACAAAAAATCTTTTTGTGTTTTTGGATTTTATACGACATGGGAATTAAAAAAATAAAATAAAATGAAAGAAAAAGAAAAAAATAGACACGAGTCGGACTATGTATCTGCTTCTTCAGCAATCACATCACTTTTCTTTTTAACGCCGTTGACCTCTAGCAGATATAAAAATCTTGGTTTATCAAACGGTTTGGTGTAAAGGTCAGCGCGCTGAAAATCCGTGTTAATTTTAATCACATCAATTAATTGTTTTTCATAGCAATCGCATATGAAATGATATTTAATCCCGATGTGTTTTGTTTTTGGGTGTTGAACAGGATTTTTAGTGACAGCTATGGCAGCAGAATTATCAACATAAATAGGAGTGTTAGAAAATTTCAAACCGTAGTCGCGCATTTGCTGTTGAATCCAGATGATCTGAGAGCAGCAACTCGCAGCAGCAACATATTTAGCTTCACAGGTTGATAGAGCAACCGAGGTCTACTTTTTGCATTGCTACGTGACTAACCGTCTTCCAAAGAATTGACACCCTGCTGATGTTGACTTGAAATTCATCTTACAGCCACCATAATCCGAATCGCTGTACGCAGTAAGTTCGAAGTCATCATCATGAGGATACCACAATCCCAGTGTTGGAGTACCCTTCAGATAACGAAAAATCCTTTTCACCCCAATCAAGTGATTCACTTTTGGCTTCGCTTGATATCTAGAACATAAACATGTGGCATACATGATGTCCGGACGCGAGGCAGTAAGATACATGAGAGATCCAATCATCCCACGATACATAGTGGCATCCACCAAATCCCCATTCTCATCAGGAGCCACATCATGATTTGTGGCGAGAGGGGTACCGGCAGCAGACGCATTTTCCATGTCAAAGCGACTTAGAATATCGCTGACATACTTGGTCTGATGTAAGAAAATGCCGGTTGATGTTTGATCCACCTGTAATCCCAGGAAGAACTTCATTTCTCCCATTGCACTCATTTCAAACTCCGCCTTCATCACAGATTCGAACTCTTTGCACAATGCTTCATTTCTAGATCCAAAGATGATGTCATCGACATAGATCTGCACCATAAGCAAATCACCATCCTTTTCTTTGATGAACAATGTACAGTCAATTACACCCCTGCGAAAACCATGCTTCAGCAGATGGGTGGAGAGCTTTTCATACCAAGCTCGAGGAGCCTGATGTAGCCCATACAGAGCCTTGTCTAACTTATAGACTCTGTCCCGATGATGAGGATCTTCGAATCCTTCGGGTTGACTGACATATACTTCTTCACGGATTTCCCCATGCAAGAATACACTCTTAACATCTAGTTGATACACCTTGATCTTCATGTAAGAGGCGTAGGCTAGAAAGATACGAATGGCTTCCATCCTAGCTACGGGAGCAAAGACTTCATTGTAGTCGATTCCTTCGACTTGTCTGAAGCCTTGAACAACCAACCGTGCCTTGTTTCTGATAACAACACCTTGGTCATCCTTCTTGCACTTCAGCACCCATTTGGTACCAATCACTTTAACTCCTTTCGGCCTGTCAACTAGCATCCAGACTCCAAGTTTCTTGAACTGGAGTAGCTCTTCTTGCATGGCATTTACCCAGGCCTCATTTTTCAGGGTGTCACAGACGTATTTAGGCTCGATTTGTGAAACAAAACATGAGAAAGCCCCGTCATTGACATAACCCTTCTCCATGACTGCAGCATAATCAGCAGAGTACAGCTGATTTCTTGTCTGCACACCGGATTGAATATCCCCAATGATAGACGTGGGGGGATGATTTACACTGATCCTAGTCACTGGTGTGGTAGGAACCACAACCTCAGAACCCAGATTGGTGACTACAGGTTCAGTATCCGGATTTCCCACAGTTGGTTCAGCAGCTGATGATGCACTTTGTTGATTAGCTGTATGCTCAGGGTTAGGATCAGCTGCTTCTTCATCACCAGATGAATCATCACTCTCGTCATGAGGAGGAGTCGAAGAACTTGAGGCACCATCAGTAGGTGTGATGTTGCTTGAATCCAGATTCGGTGAGTTAAGAACATCATACATCATCTGGGTAGCAACCTCATCCTCTGAACCAAATTGTGGAAGATTGAAGGATTTGAAAAAGCCATCATAATCGAAGAATGATGATGGACCTTTTCCAGCAGGAGGGGTGATGTATCTCTGAACATCCACGTTGCACCACACCTCTACCTGACCTATCGAGTTATTGTAAACTCTCTTGTCTGGGATGCTGTATCCTAAGAATATTCCTTGATCAACCTTCTCGCTGAACTTGCCATCCTGAGTCTTCTTTAGCAATGTACATGGAGCTCCAAATGGTTCCAGATACTCCAAATTTGGCATTCTCTTCTGAAGTAGCTCATAACAAGTCTTGCCATACCTTTTTACTACTAATACACGATTTAGCGTATAGCAGGCATTTGCAACCGCCTCATTCCAGAATTGAACTGGGAGCTTTGAATCAGCTAACATGGTTCGCGCAGTCTCAATTAAGCTCCGATTCTTTTGTTCTGCAACTCCATTCATCTGTGGCGTGTATGCGGAAGTGAACTGATGAACAATTCCCTTTTCCTTGCAGAAAGCATCCATCCACTGATTTTTGAACTCTGTGCCATTGTCAGAACGGATCTTCCTCACCTTCAGCTTGTAGAGTGACTCCAAAGTCGTGACGAGCACCTTGAATGATTCAAACGTTTCTGATTTAGCTTTCAGAAACATCACCCAGGTGAATCTAGAGTAGTCATCTGTGACTACAAAGCAGTACCAGTCCCCTGCTATACTCTTTGTGTTGACTGGACCAAAGAGATCCATGTGTAGTAACTCCAGAGGCATCTCAATTGAGTTGACGTGCTTGGTCTTGTGAGATTTCCTGGTCTGCTTTCCCTTCTTGCATGAGACACAAAAATCAGGAAGTTGGAAGTTCTTTACTGTAACTCCTTCAACTAGGTTGTTGTGAATTAGATGATTCATCTTCCTGTGATTGATGTGTCCCATCCTTCTGTGCCATGAGATGGATTCCTTCTCTGTCGCTTTTGATAGAAAACATTGAGCTGTAGACTCAGAGGTAGAAGCATTAGACATATCCAATACATATAAATCATTGTACCTGGATGCAGACATCAAAACCTGCTTCTCTGGAATCTCCATCTCCTTTTTCAGTATGTAACATTTCCGGTTGTCAAACATAACTTTGAAGCCCTTGTCACATATCTGAGACACTGAAAGTAAATTGTTTTCTAGTTGTTGAACAAAATTTACTTTATCAAACTTTACCTTCTCATTACCTACTTCGCCCTGAGCGGTAATGTATCCTCCTTTATTACCAGCAAATGAAACGTGTCCCCCTTTAATTTGTTTGACATTAAAAAGGAGAGACTTGTTTCCTGTCATGTGCCTGGAAGCTCCGCTATCCACAATCCATGTATTTGTTGAAGCACTGTAGCGGACAACCTGCACATAATTGTAAACAATCAGTTAAGGAGGGGGACCCAAGCCTTGACTGGCTTGGGTTTCCCAGAGGCATCACACATGATGAACTCGACCCACTGTCCTTTGTCAGTTGGTGGGATCTCAACTTTCAGATTATCTTTGCTTTCAGACACACCAGCTGTCTTGGCTTTCCATAAACCATCCCTGTGAAAGGATTGTTTGTGGTAAACCTTAGATTGATTTACGGTTTGAGCATATGGTTTAGATTCAGAAACAGGTTTTACCTCTGGCATCAAGAAGGTGTTTAGACCTAATAGGGGTTTTCGATCTAACTGGAGTCTTAGAACGCTGTTTTGAATCTATTTTGACTTTGTCGTTTAGCTCAACTTTAGTTCTTGGTGTCTGATAGCGAGGACAGTTAGTCGAAATATGACCGCGCTGACCACAAGTATAACAGGATCTCCATTCATCAGGGCTAGGAGATCTCTTGTGGGGTGGGGAGTAAACTTCAGGAATGGGCCTTTTGGTCTCAGTCTTTCTACATGTACCCTCTTTAACAAACTTAACTTGTTTAATGTTTTGATTAATTTGTCTTGGAGGTTGAATATTATCCCTTTTAACTGATTTAACTTGAGTGGTTTTAGATATCTTGGTTTGTGTTATATTTGATTTTGACTCCAAACCATGAGATGTTTGAACATTTGCTTCCACTCGTTTCTCAGCATTGACCTTGCTTGATGCTAAGGTTTTCTAATCATCATCCGGAGAAGCAGGCTTAACTGCTGTGTCCGGATCACGAACCAGAGGAGTTGTCACCACATGATCCTTAATTGGGTTGTTATTAATTGGATGTTGTTTTGTGTTCAAAAGGATCTCATGTGGTGGTGGAACTACCTTGTAACCCAATCCCTCCCCATTGTTGCGTTCTTTAACCAAGTTTTTCAAAATGTGCGAAGAACTCGCTAAACTATGTAGTTTTTGTGTTAAAGACTCATTTTCTACTTGTAAAACCGCTTTGTCCTTTTTAGTCTCCTCAATGGTCTTTAAGTAGTATTTAATGTCATTTTCTTGGTTAAAGACAACAACTTCAGTTTCCTTTAGTTGCTTCTGCAACGCATCTAACTTCTCCTTATAACTGCTCTCATTTTGTTTTAAGACATGATTTGCTTCTGAGCACAGTTTTAATTCATTTACTAAGTTATCGTTGTGTTCTAACAACCTAGCAAATTTTAGATCAATGCTTTCCCTAAATTTATCACATTCAACACAAGCATGTTTATCAAATAATTCATCTTTAGATTGTACCTGTGTAGATGTCGACGTGCCAGCCATGAAAGCATTCTGAGACGTAGGTTGAGCTTCAGATTCTGAATTCAACTCATTCTGGGCAATTTCATCAACAGCATCAAACGTCTCTTCCAAATCAGCAGTATCAACCTCAGCTAAGCTTTCCCCTTCACTTGCTGAGTCTTCGTTCAAGTCCTCCACAGACGCTATGTTAGCTTCATCAGACACGAATCGAAAGGACCAGTCTTGTCCTTCATCTCCGTGTGCTACCATAGCTTTAGAATCACTTCCCGTGGACGTTGGTTTCTTGTCTTTATCTTGCCTGTGGAACGAAGAAAATGGATTCCCGTTCCCAGTCTTCTTAGGCTTCGAACACTCCCTTTTAAAGTGGCCCTTTTCTCCACAATTGAAGCACGTGACTTTAGACTTGTCAAAACCAAAGGTTGTATCTTTAGTAGCCACGAGATTTTGCTCTGTTTTCTTCACAAATTTCTTGGCTCTTCGGACAGCACTTGCAAGGGCCCACATAATGTCCATTCTTTCCAGCTCATTTTCATCTACTTGCTCGTAATCTTCATCAGCAAGATGGCAATTACCAATCTTGCCCGCCACCAAACCATCATAAGAGTGCACAACCACAACAAGTAGATCCATGTGCTCTTTAGCAACCTCCACTGTTACTTTTCCTAGATTTTCTGTCGTCAATTTTGCAGACTGAGTAACAATGGGACTTTGAATAACTCCAGATGCACCATAAGACTCATTTGCAGATGATGAGCCTTGTTCAGCAATTTGAGATGCATTGGACACGAATGCCGTTAGCAGAGGAGCACCGAAAGATTTTGCAGCAGGGGTGGAAGTAGGAGTGACATTGTAGAGTGAGGGGTCTTGAGCATAAGAACCCTTCTTTGCCTTGTACTTGTTTCGCACTTCTTCCTCTTTAAGTTTTAGAATAAAATCATTTATATCCAAGGTTTCTAAAACTGAGTTGTATCGCAGAGTGGAAATGAATGAATCCCACTTTTCAGGTAGACCATCTGCCAAGCTTAAAACTTTGTCTTCCATTGATGTCTTAACACCATGAGTGTGAAGTTCACTCATCAGATGATAGAAACGATCGATGATTTCATCCAAGCTTTCATTCCCAATAGCTGAGAAGTTATCAAACTCCTTCTTCAACGCTTTACCTTTCAGTGCCTTTAAATTAGAATTTCCATCATACCTCTTCTCAAGAACTTCCATCAATTTCTTACTTTGCTTGTGCTTTGAGTATTGGTGAAAAATGGGCTTGGGAATGGACTGAGTCAAAATAGCATAGGCCTTCTTCTCTGCATTGTAGGCAACCTTCTGGGTATCAGTGAGTCCACTCAAAGTCAAAGGAACACCATCAGCCCCCACGGGTATCTTATAACCAACCTCAATAGAGTTCCATAAGTTTGTATCCACGCCATTAAGATAGATCTCAAAACGTTGTCTCCATTGTGGAAAGTCCTCTATAGTCAATAGTTTGGGTGGCTTGTTATGATTTCCTATCTCATTCTCCAGTAACAACAAGTTCTGTATCCTTGAATCCTTTCCAGCTGTCATGGCATAATTTTCTGAGTGCATACTTTAATTAATTAACTTGTGAATTAAACTGCTAATGCGATTGAGCTATAAGACTGGGATGCGACTGGCACTAGCTGTATGCGATTGGACCCAAATGTACGATTGAACAGGCGACTGAGATACTTAGGCGACTGAACAGACCGAACGACTCAGCTGGGTGACTAGAGTTGGCGATTGAATCAATCGGGCGATTGGCTGAACGACTGACTCAATCGGGTGAATGGACTGGCGACTGACTCAAACGTGCGAAAGACCTGGGCGAATGGGTTCAGTCGTACGATTGAGATAATCATGCGACTGGGTCGGCTGTAAACACGATTTTTGAACACTTTGACCTAGAACGCAAGTATTTGCACCCTAGACGGCTGAAGCTCGAAAAAACACTAATTTTTCAGAACATGCACACGTAAAGACTCGATTTTGAACAGAAAGATTGGATCTTTTCGCGTAAAAACGTAGACTTTTTCATAAAAACCGATTGAATCAACGAAGAATCAAGAGCCAAAGCTCTGATACCACTTGTTAGGACCGTGTATTTACGGAATACTAACTGAATCTAAGTTATACCAGATCAAATAGTGCGGAATCCTATTTGATTGGCGATCCAATCAGGGAGAACGTAATCCGGATCAAAACTAACGATTAGAAAACGTTAAGAATTGATTAGCAATGATCAGGAACGTTCTGTGAAGTTGGGATAGACGAATAGGGTGCTCTGGGTCGACTAGGGTTATGAATATTCGAAGTGTTATGTTTTTCCACGAATTAAGTGGTATTTATAGGTTACAGATCTCATTCGTGCGACTGAGCCTTGCGACTGGCTCAGTCGTGCGATTGAGTAATACGATTGATTCATTCGTACGCTTGAGTCAGTCTTATGACTCAAACGGGCGATTGACTCAATCTCCTAGTTCAACCGTGCGATTGAACCATTCGCATGGTTCAGTCGTGCGACTGAATAAGATTCTTAGTCAAACACATTCTTGAACCTTTAATGATTCAGAACTGTGTCTCACAACTGTAAACCTATATAATATGGTCATATTATGCGTGTATCAACTAATAATATAATTAGATACAACATTATATAATCAACATCCATATAAAGAAGAGATTCTCATTAGATTGATTGAACATCACATATGTATTACAAGATAGAAGTCTATTACATTTGAGCTCACTAGACTAGAACTGGGGACATGTGTACCAACAAAAAGTTTGTTATCAAAACAAGAAGGGACTGGGATCTAGTGAGATAGCTCCTCCACACACAATCATGTCTGTAAGATCACCTAGGTCTGTAATATTCGAAGTGTTATGTTTTTCTTTGTGCAGGAACAGCTCAAGACAAACAAAAATATCTAGATCATTGATAGTGGTTGTTCCAGGCACATGACAGGAAATAGGTCACTGTTCCAAAACTTTGAAAGAATTGATGGAGGACCAGTTGCTTTTTTAGGAGATGAAGGAGGTTACATTTCTGGAAGGGGTAAGGTCATAAATGGTAAGCTTAGTATTAAGAAGGTAAACTTTGTCAAGGAGCTTGGGTACAATCTTTTAAGTGTATCCTAATTTTGTGATCTGAGTCATAACATGCTCATTACTGAGCATGAGTGCATTTTTTTCAAGCCCGGGGTGATTATTCCTCATGAGTATATCCTGCTTAGAGCCCCTAGGATAGGGAACATATATAAGATGGACTTGCAAGAAACATATCCCTCAGGAGAAGTTTCATGCTTTCTATCTAAAGCTAATAGTGATTAGTCTTTTCTCTAGCATAAAAGAATATGTCATGTAAACTTTAAAAATATGAATAAGCTAATTAAGAATGATTTGGTAACTGGAATGCCAAATAAAGAGTTTACAAGTGATGATCATTGTGTTGCATGCCTGAAAGGGAAGCAACATAAGGTATCTCATAAGCCTAAGGAAAGAAACTCCATCACTACACCCCTACACTTGTTACATATGGATCTCTTTGGCCCCACTAATGTAATGAGTCTAGGAAGGACCTCTTGCTGTTTGGTGATCACAGATGACTTTACAAGATTCACTTGGGTTTTCTTTCTTAGAACTAAGGATGAGACCCCTGAGATTTTGAAGAATTTCATCTTAAAGATTGAGAATCAATATGATCACAAGGTCAAAATCATAAGAGGTGATCAAGGAACTGAATTTAAGAACCAAATCCTTGATACATTTTATGATGAAAAGGGTATTACAAGATAATACAGTGCTCCCAGGACTTCTTAGCAAAATGGTGTTGCTGAGAGGAGAAACAGGACACTGATTGAAGCTGCAAAAACCATGTTGTCTGACTCTAAGCTGCCCATCACCTTCTGGGTAGAGGCAGTCAACACTGCATGCTATGTGCAAAACAGAGTTTTAGTGCTTAAGACTCATGGTAAGACTCTTTATGAATTTTGGCACAAGAGGAAACCTTTCATTGGTTTTCTCAGGTCATTTGGATGTCCATGCAACATCTTGAATACCAAAGATCAAATTGCCAAGTTTGCTGAGAAATCAGATGATGGACACTTTATTGGATATTCTTCTCAAGCTAAAGCTTATAGAGTATACAATCTCAAAACTAGAGTAGTTGAGGAGTCAGCCAATGTGACTTTCAATGAGCACACTCCCCGTGTGAAAGGTTCTGGTCCGGATTGGCTATTTGATCTTGATTTAGTTACCAACTGTTTTAACAAATCTTGTGAGAATGTTTTAGGATCTATAGATATTTTACCTCCAGGTGATTCTGATCCAAGATTTGAGCTAAGAAGACCTTCAAGTTACACATCTTCAGCTCTATTTGTAACTACTTTAGCAAATGAAGTTTCTATCAGCACAATAATGACAAATTCAGTTGATACATCTGAGATGCCTTCAAGTTCCAGCTCAGAAGCTCAACAACCAAACAAACAAACTTCAAATGCATAAGAAAATGATGGTGGTGGTGACAGTGATCAAGAATTTCTTGATGCTGATAACCACTCCATAGATGAACATATCAATGATGTCACACACTCATTGGATCAAGTTTCTCTTGATAAGTGTGTTGATATGGTGGAAGAAGCATCAATGCCAGATCTAAATTTCTCTAATTTAGATCTCTCTCAGCAACTTGCTGTGATCCCTCAGCTAAGGATCCACAAGTCTCATCCTACCACAAACATCATTGGAGATGTTGAAACCGGGGTAAGAATAAGAGGACAAACCCATGAATCAAATGTTCGTCTTCACTATTGTTTCTTGTCCCAGATAGAGCCTAAGAAAATTGATGAGGCTCTGAAGAATGGAAGTTGGGTTGAATCCATGCAAGAGGAGCTGCTTCAATTCAAAAGACAGAAGGTTTGGAACCTATGTCCTCTTCCTCATAGGAAGAGAACTATAGGAACCAAATGGGTGTTTAGGAATAAGAAAGATGATAGAGGTATTGTCATCAAAAACAAAGATAGACTAGTTGTTCAAGGATACATATAAGAAGAAGGAATTGACTACACTGATGTCTTTACTCCTGTAGCAAGACTAGAAGCTGTTAGTATATTCTTGGCATTTCCTGCATCTAAAAACTTCAAGGTCTATCAACTTGATGTCAAGTGTGCTTTCTGTATGGGGTGATTGATAAAGAGGTGTATGTCAAACAACCACCTGGGTTTGTAGATCCTGATCATCCTGATTATGTCTGCAAGCTTGATAAGGCTCTTTATAGGCTACACCAAGCACCAAGAAAGTGGTATGAGACTCTATCTCAGTATCTCTGCAAGCATGGATGCAGAAGGGGTACTATAGATGGAACTCTCTTCATCAAAGAACAGGGAAATGACTTAATGATAGTTCAAGTGTATGTAGATAACATCATTTTTGGTTCAACTAATCCAAGGCTCTACAAAGACTTTGAGAAGCTGATGAAGGACAGATTTGAAATGAGTGCCATGGGGGAACTCAATTTCTTTCAGGGAATTCAAGTGAAGCAAGTTGAAGATGGAATCTTCATAAGTCAGTCAAAGTATGTTTAGGACATACTCAAAAGATTCAACATGACTGATTGTAAGATTGCTAAGACACTCATAGCAAGAAATCACTCCCTTGGGCCTGATCTTGAGGGGGAGTGTGTGGATGAGCACCTTTATAGGGCTATGATTGGGTTCCTTATGTATCTTACAGCTAGCAGGCCTGATATCATGTTTGCCACATGTGTTTGTGCAAGATATTAAGCCAACCCCAAAATGTCTCACCTCATCACTGCTAAGAGAATTCTAAGATACTTCAAAGGTGCCTTAACATTTGGTCTTTGGTATCCCAAGCATTCTGACATCAATCTGTATGCATATACAGATAGTGATTATAGTGGTTGCAATATGACTGCAAATTCTACATCTGGGGGATGTCAGTTCCTTGGTGGAAGGGTTGTCTCATGGCAATACAAGAAACAATCCTGTTTTTCTACATCAACTGCTGAAGCTGAATACATTGCTGCTGTAATCTGCTGTGCTCAAGTACTTTAGATTCTGAATCAGATGCTTGACTATGGTTAAACTTCAAGGAGACTCCCATTCATATAGACAACAACAGTGTTATCTCCATCACAGAGAATCCTGTGCAGCACTCAAGGACAAAACACATAAATATTGGGTATCATTTAATTAGAGATAACTTTGAAAAAGGATTAATTAAACTAGTTAAAGTTAACACAAATGAACAATATACTGATCTGTTTACAAAAGCCTTTGATAAACAGAGATTTAAGTATCTTATATCAGCTATTGGGATGATTAACTTTGAGTAGTTTTTTTCTTAAAACTAATTCATTTTATTTCTTAAAATCTATGTGTCCTAAGTTGTCTAGTTTATCACCTTTATAAGCTCATGTTTTCTATGGATAAAAACTTTTTAAAGAGTTTTCTTAGATTTTTGACAAATCTTAATCCTTCGGAAGATATGATTTTATCTTCAGAAGAAAATATACCTTCAAGACAAATAACTGCCTAAGTAAATTTTGCCTTTGGAAAATATACTTATATGTTTTCAAGGACCATTATCTTCCGAAAGAAATTAACTCTCGAAAGCTTTGTTCTGTTGAACAAAAAATCCAAGTCTAAATTCTCTTCCAAAGCAAATTTGTCAAAACTCTTCAGAAATTCTTCCGAAGTCATTTTGGCTTTGGAAGCTTTTTCATTAAAACATCCGAAGACAGTTTACCTTCGGAAGCTTTTCGATTTTCAAGAAAACCACTTTTTGAGCAAAAAGCAACTACTTTTTCAGAGGTGGGACTGACATCCTGATTTTAAAGTTTATCCTATTTCAATAAATTTGTCTCAAATTCTTTTCACATATAAACCTAATCGGTTCCACCTCTTTCTATCATCTTCATCTTTCCTCTAAACCTAAATTCCAAATTGCTCTCTAAAACTCACAATGGCCAACCTTAACAGAAGAAATGACCCAGATTTCTCCATGCAGTTACACAGACAACACAATCAGGTTGCTATGTTAAACTTTGAGAAAGATTCACATTTCTCAGAGGTGTGCCAATTCTTGGCTCTGTCAAACTACTTCACCTCCCTTACCATTGATCCTACTCTGTATGAGGATTATTTGCTTGAATTTTGGAAGACCTGCCAAGAGGTCATTATGGATGGGGAGAAGGCACTGTCTGCCACAGTACGGGGGAGAACAATCTTCATCACTTCGGCCATCATCAATAATCATCTTCAGCTGGATGATGAAGAAGGTGAGGTGTTCTTCCCAAAATATTGATTTTGTTGTCTAGATCATGTATCCAGCTGGCTTTCAAAGTATGGCTGGCTATAGGTTGTAGTATAAGTATCTCTGGTCCTTGTATCTTATTGGAATAACTTTAAAAACACTTGTAAGGAACTAGAGAGCAATATACATCAACCTTGAAAACCAATAACTTGTGTTGTTCTTGTTTTGTCTCATATATACTTGTGTTTCTTTGTTCTCAAAACTGACTTTTCTAGTTCCCCATTTGAATTGTTAAGTGTTGTTGTACACTCTCCTCTTTGTGTTGTTGTGTTGTAAGTGCATACCCTTTAACGGTCCTTCATATTATTATAGAAAAACTCTATTAAAGGTAAGTGTATATCCCAATTACCACCAAAGTCCAATACGCAAGCTCGCAACATATCTTCTAATGTTTGAATTGTTTTCTCACTATGTCCGTCTGTTTGTGGGTGGTATGCTGTGCTCATGCTTATCTGAGTTCCTAAGGCTTTCTGTAAAGTTTGCCAAAATCTGGATGTGAATCTACTATCTCTGTCTGATATAATTGAAATGGGTATTTCATGCTTGGATACAATTTACTTCATATAGATTCTTCCTAACTTTTCCATCTTATAGTCTTCCCTAATTGGCAAGAAATATGCGGATTTGATTAATCTATCTACTATAACCCAAATTGTGTCATATCCATTTGTGGTCCTTGGTAGTTTGGTTACAAAGTCCATAGTAATCTCCATTTCCATTCTGGAATTTCTGGTTGTTGCAAATATCCTGAAGGTTTTTGATATTCAGATTTTACTCTTGAACAAATATCACACTTTTCTACAAATTCTCCGACTGACCTCTTCGTGCCTGGCCACCAATATTGGTTTTTCAAGTCTTTGTACATTTTATTATTTCCTGGATGCACAGAATATCTTGACTTATCTGCTTCTTATAGGATAATTTTTCTAAGCACGGTATTATCCGGTACCTAAGTTCTTCCTTTGAATTTCAGGTTTCTATCTGTTTCTTCTTCTAAATCCTTTATTTGTCCTTTGATCCTCAACCTATCTTCTTGTTGAGCCTCCCGAATTTGATTCAACAAATTTGAATGTAATTCCATTCTCATAGCACGAACCCGTAATGGTTTAATTCTTTCCTTTCTACTTAAAGCATCAGCTACTACGTTTGCTTTTCCTGGTGATACTTGATCTCACAATCATAGTCACTTAATAGGTCTACCCATCTCCTTTGTCTCATAGTCAACATCTTCTGATCAAATATATGTTGTAAACTTTTATGATCCATATAAATTACACACTTAGTCCAATACAAGTAATGTCTCTAAATTTTTAGTACAAATACTACTGCTCTTAGTTCTAGATCATGTGTAGTATAGTTCTTCTCACTACCTCTAAGTTGTCTCGATGCCTATGCAATTACCTTGTCCATTTGCATTATAACACATCCAAAACCTTGACGTGATGCATCACAATACACTATAAAATGATTTGTTCCTTCTGGAAGTGCTAGAATAGGAGCACTACACAACTTATTCTTGAGGAGTTCAAATGCCTCATTTGTCTTTCTTCCCATACATACTTCTTATCTTTCTAGATTAATTTTGTCAAAGGTTGAGCTATTCTTGAGAAATTTTCTATAAATCTCCTATAGTATCCTGCTAAACCTAGGAATTGTCACACTTCAGTTGGTGTCTTTGGAATTTCCCATTTCTTTACTGCTTCAATTTTCGCTGGATCAACTTGAATTCTATCTTGGTTAACTACATGCCCTAAGAATTGTACTTCCCTTTTTCAAAATTCACATTTGGGGAATTTCACATACAATTTTTCCTTTCATAGTAATTCCAAGGTTAGCCTTAAATGTTGTTCGTGGTCTACCTTATTTTTGAATAGATCAAGATGTCATCTATGAAGACTATGATAAATTTATCTAAACAGGGTTTGCATACTCTATTCATTAGATCCATAAATACTGCTAGAGCATTGTTTAATCCAAATGGTATTACAAGAAATTCATAATTGCCATACCTAGTCCTAAATGCAGTCTTTGGTATATCTTCCTTCTGTACTTTTAATTGATGATATCAAGATCTTAAGTCTATTTTGGAAAAATAACTAGATCCTTGCAACTGATCAAATAAATCATCAATCCTAGGGAGAGGATACCTATTCTTTAGGGTGACTTTATTGAGTTTCCTATAATCAATGCATATTCTAAAAGTTACATCTTTCTTCTTAACAAATAGAACTGGTGCTCCCCAAGGTGATACACTAGGGTGTATAAATCCTTTATCCAACAATTCCTGTAATTGGTTCATTAATTCTTTCATTTCTGTTGGTGCAAAATGATATGATGCTTTAGCAATAGGGACTGTCCCTGGAACTAATTCTATTTTAAATTCTACTTGACGAGGGGGTGGCAAACCGGGTAACTCATTAGGGAAAACATCAGGATAGTCATTGATAATAGGAACACTTTCTAGATTTATCTTATTTAATTTTGGATCAATTATATGGGCCAAGAAAACTAAGCATTTGTTTCTTAAACATTCTTGTGCTTTCTTACAAGAAATTATTTTCATATCACCAATAGGCTTTTCACCATATAAACAGAGAGTTCTATTTTCTTTAATCAAGGGGATTTCTATCATTCTTTTACCACATATAATTTCAGCCTGATTTTTACCTAACCAATCCATACCCACAACTATATCAAAACCTCCTAGTTTAATAGGAATCAGATCTATATCAAAACAATATTCATCTAGATTTGAAGTATAGTTAGGAATAATTTCACAAGCTTCAATTGTTTTACTATCAGCTAACTCTATCATATATTTGTGAGGTTAGATTAAGTAACGGTCTAAATGTATTTGAGATGAAACTACGAGTTGCTCCTACATCAAATAACACTGAAGCATATTGATTGTTAATGAGAAACGTACCCGTTACTACTTCTGGTTCATGTCGAGCTTCTTTAGATTTCATTGCGAAAGCCCTTGCACAAGGGTTGTTTTGGTTGACTGGAGCCTTGCCCTTCAACTGTGGACATTCATTATGAAAGTGATTTTCGTTTCCACACTGATAACAGACTGATTTAGGGTTGGTGGGGTTCTTATAGTCTCGGGATATGTGTCCCTTCTTTTTGCAATTATAACAAATTATTATCATACATTTTCCATGGTGATATCTTTCACAGTTACTGCACCACGGCTGATCTTCCATCTGTGGTTTCTTTTCTCGCGTTACTCCTAAGAAATTCTTTTGTGGTGGTCCGGTTAATCTTTTCTGGGGGTGTCCTCCAAATTTCCCTCCCGTGTGATTGTCATTCCATTTCCTTTTCTCCCTAATTTTTAGGTTACTTAAAGATCCATTTCTTATCATTTTATCAGTTAGACTTACTGACAGACTTACTATATCCTGAAAGGTCTTGGGCATTGCAGATTTCACTAATCCTCTTATTTGTGGTACTAACCCCCAAATATATCTTCATATTATTTTAGCTTCGGGGGTTACCAGGTGTGGTACTAATCTAGAGAGTTTGTTATACCTATTAGTATATTCTTGATGTGCTGCTCCTTTCATTTCTAATGCCAAGAACTCAGTTTCTAATTTTCTATTTCATTATAAGGACAATATTTTTCAATTACCATATTCTTGAATTCTTCCTAGCTCATCTAGTTCATGACATGCCTTCCTTTTGTTTGCATTTCCATTTTCCACCAGGATTATGCCTCTCCTTTAAGTGAATGTGAGGCAAACAGTGTTTTGTAGTTGTCGGCACAATTACTAATTTCTAACACCGATTCTATCTCATCCAACCAGCGTAGTGCTTGTACTACTCCTCCTTTTCCATCAAATTCCCGGGGTCTGCATGACATAAAGGTTTTGTAAGAGCATCCTTTCGTAACTCCATTTATAATTTCCTCCTCTTGTCGTTCCCCTGTATTGACATCTTCTGGTTCTTTGTTTTGTGTGATGTAGCTCCGAAGTTTAGGTTCTGTTGTAGCTGAGCTATCAATGTAGGTATTGCAGCTTTTAATTGATGAGTTACTAATTGAGAAATCCTATCATTCTCATTTGTAGTATTATTCACAAGAGTTTCCTCTCCGAGTCTGGTTCTGGGTCATCCAACTCGCGTCGTTCTTCATACAGGCTGAGTGTTTCTTTTTGGTGGCATGATTTCACTATATTAATTATCATCGACATTAAAAAGTAAGAATCTAAAATTTTAACATAATTTTATCTAAACACATAACAGGTAATAATTGTAAACACAAAAGATATATCATTAAGTTCTTATTCTTATATTCTGACAAGTTAGATTAGGGAATAGTTTCTAATTCTTGTAAACCCAGTTCCATATCCTTGTAAAGATATTTTTCTTAGGTGTCTTTAATTTCTCAACATCCTTCTGGATCTTCTGGATTCCTTGTTGTATTTGTTGAGCTTTTTAGGGTTTGTTGGGCAGTCTCTATCTGATCATTATCCAGCCTTTGCCTTTTAGTTTCTTTTTCTTCATCATCGGGGAAGTTAGAATATTATAAGTTTTCTCCTTCCTTAACCATAAACTTGTCACTACATCATACCTTTTTCCTGAGGGTTTTAATTGTATAACCTCTGACTGTTTTTTATGCACGTCGAACGTAAAACTTTGGTTTCGGTTAATCTTAATCTCAGGTTGGAAAGTTTCCCTATTATTCTGAGGTTTTGGTTCAGGTGTTGTCTCCTTTAGGTTGCTATGGTCTGAGCTCTCTGAGGGATCAGTTTCATTATGGTGATTATCTGAATTATAAACACTCATAGCTGCAGAGTTCTTTTTATAAATTTTATTAAAACAGTTAGTCAAATAATTTCATCAAATAGTTCACATATCATATAGATGTATCATAGGAATGAATTTCACTCTTTAATTTGGTTGCACATAGAATTTAAATATATATATGAAGTCACTAATTATTTTCCATAAAGATTCATATATGCACATAATATGTATGTATATATTTCTAAAACTTGCTGAAAATTATATGAGCTTATGGTTATAGTCTAGGTATTATAATACCTAATTCTCTATAACCAATGGCTCTGATACCAACCTGTCACATCTCGGGGGAGCATGAAATGCTTAGGAAGTGACTAGCTTATTCAGAACGCATTGATTAGAAATATTAACAAACAACACACAAGGACATAATCATAAACATAAACATATCATAATATCAGTTCGGGTTACATTAATGTTATTACACAAAATTTTAATATAACCCTATTACAAAACATATTAGTCTAACTGCTACATCTTCAGATACGATGGAAGTGAGCATCCACTGATAGGCTAAGATCGAACATATTAACAATTAGATTCACACAGACTTTTCCCACAACTTCACCCCAACCATTATACACATCAAAGGAGAATATAATGTTGTTAGACATGATTACCTAAAAGAGCATACTCAAAATAGTCAACATAAAGTTGGTGAGATCATAGGTTTAATTTCTGAACAAAATACATAACCTGATGTAAAATAACAACCAAACCTATTTATAACATAGGTGATTCATAACTGTCAAATATAAATCACAAAAATCAGATAATATAGCATCACAACACTAATCTTGTTGGTGCATAAAATAATTTTCTAAGTAGCACTACCTATATTATTCAATGGTTCCACATCCGAATTAATGGTTGTTAACAAAACTGACAGTAAATTATCAAATCTTATGCATCTGTCAAAACAGTATGCTTTTTCTCCCAAAGCTTTATAAGTATGAAAATGGGGCTATGAGTCTCACCTTAATTCCAGCGATAACCTATAAAATTAATTATAAGTTAGAAAAGATAAATTTTCTTTAAAATTTTTAGTACCTCAATTACAAATAGTAACTATGATTACTCTAAATTTTCAAAAGTTTAATAGCAACATCATCGGATAATATCAATAATCATATAAAAATTTTAACTTCTAATTAATTCTAGATAATATCAATAATCATATAGTCTGATCGTGACACCCGGTTTACCTCCAAGTTTTGGAAGAGATTTCATGATGCGATGGGGACGAGACTACACATTAGTACAGCATATCACCCTCAGACGGACGGTCAGTCTGAGAGGACGATCCAAACACTCGAAGACATGCTTCGGGCGTGCGTGATCGATTTTAGAGGAAGTTGGGATGATCACTTGCCGTTAGCAGAATTCTCGTACAATAATAGTTATCACGCCAGCATTGGCATGCCACCTTACGAGATGCTATACGGAAGGAGGTGTAGGACGCCCGTATGTTGGGGAGACATTGGGCAGAAAGAACTGGGAGGTGTTGAGGTGATCGAAGCAACGACTGAGAAATTAGAAAAGATCAAAGCCTTCATGAAGGCGGCGAAAGATAGGCAAAAGTCGTATGCTGACAAAAGGCGAAGACCGATAGAGTTCAAGGTTGGTGACCGAGTTATGTTGAAGGTCTCACCTTGGAAAGGAATCATTAGATTCAGGAAAAGGGGTAAGCTAAGCCCGAGATACATAGGACCTTTCCGAATTATCGCACGAGTAGGAGAGGTGGCCTATCGACTTGAACTGCCAGATGAGTTAAGTGGAATTCATCCCACATTCCATGTATCTCATCTGAGGAAGTGCTTAGCTGATGAAGACATGGTTGTACCACTGGAGGATATTGAAGTAGACGAACGGCTCAACTACGTGGAGCAACCAGTGGCAATCATTGATCGTAAAGAAAAGAGGTTGAGGAATAAAGTGGTTCCACTTGTGCGTGTACAGTGGAAGCACAGGAAGGGATCCGGGTCTACGTGGGAGACTGAAGAAGAGATGAGACAACACTACCCACACCTGTTTGAGGAATAACAGGTTTCGGGGACGAAACCTATATAAGGGGGGTGGACTTGTAACACCCGTAAATTCTTACTAAAGAAATTAAAAGAATAAAATAGAAAGAGAAAAGAAAGAAAAACAAAAGTTACTTTTGTTTAAGGGCCAAAAGTGTCAAATGGGCAAACTTTCTATTAATTCTTTGTACAAAAGGTGGTATGGCCACCCATGTTGTCTGCATTTCACTTCATTCGAACTTTTTAGAGAGAGAAAGTAGCAGGAGCAGAAAACCCTCGGATTTTTGAAGAAGAATCTGTAAAATTGGAAGCTTTTGGTAAGAATTCTCTAGTTTTTGAAGTTTTAGATAATTCTAGAACCGTATGTGTGCTTATAAGTGTGTCTTGTGTGTTCGGGTGGTGTGGTGTGTGTGTTCTAGGTGTTAGAACAAGTTGAGCAGGTTCGGGTGAAGAGAGTGACATTCGAAGAAGGCAACAAAGGTGAGTTCTAGACCCCTTTTTACTGATTTTTAAACATTTTGGGGCTGGAAATGCATATATATGTTTTTATAAAATTGTGGGTTGATACCCGTATGAAATAATTGTATGTATGTTTATGTTTATGTTAGATTTATGCCTAGAATTATGTGCATACATTTAGAACTAGGCATTATGATGTTTTGGACTTGAATTATGAATTAGACATATGAGTAGAATGCTAATGTGTCTGAAAATGGGACTTAGAATAAATAAGCAAAAGTTGGTAAGTCCACTAGTGGTCATATGACCAACAGTGTGGTCGTATGACCAGAATATTTTTCTAAGTGTTGAGCCCAATAGGACTCATACGACCAACAGTGGTCGTATGAATATGTGATATTTTCCAAGTATGAGGCCCATAGGACTAATACGACCAACAGTGGTCGTATGATCAGGATTTTTTCTAAGTATTGAAAAGTCCCACAGGACTCATACGACCAACAGTGGTCGTATGACAATGTAAAATTTTCTAAGTGTGGACTCATACGACCAACAGTGGTCGTATGATCAGAACATGTTTCTAAGTCCAGGGGTGGTACGACCAGCAGTGGTCATACGACCAACAGTGTGGTCATATGACCAGTTGAAAATTCTAAGTGTTAAGTGAAAAGTCCAGCAGTGCTCATACGACTAATAGTGCTCATACGCCCAGAGGCTTATACGCCCAACAGGGCTAAAACGCCTAGAACACTTAGCATTTTTCAGGAATTTCCAGTAAAGTTCGAAGTTCGAGGTTTGACCAGGGTTGACTAGGGTTAATAAATGATGATGTCTCATGTATATAATGATGAGAATGATTAACCCTAATTGTTACTAATATTATTATTAGTATATTATTGTTAACAATATTATTAAAATATTGTTAAGTAAGGTATGATGCTATGCATGATGATGTACGTATGATGATGAATGTATGATGATGAATGTATGATGAATATGTATGATGTGTGTATGTTCCTTGTGATTGTGTATGTTTATCTTTCTGAAACTTTACGATTAACGAGAAATGAATGAATGAAGTATTATGTATCGTAAAGTGAAAGATAATGAAAGAGGAACATGATGACGAATGCATGTATTAACGAATGAACGAAATGAAGAATGATGATGAATACATGCATTAATGAACGAATGAGTTATGTCTTGCAAGCATTGAATAACGCGATTGGTCCTTCTATGTGATTGACCATGGTCATGGTACCTCTACCGCTTACCTCTAGTACCGTGGCACCATGTTTAGCTGTCCCTCCATAGACTTCGGCCCAGTACCGTGGCATACGTTTGTTGTTCATTTGTTGACCTCGGCCCGTACTGTGGCACTACGTTTAGCTGTCTATGGATTGACTTCGGCCCGGTAGCTAATAACGTTCGGGGTGTAGCATAGGGTATTGGTACAATTAACCTTTCAATGCGTGCAAGTAAGTATGAACGGGATTCTTGTCATTCGACCACAGTAATCATAGCAGAGTGCTATGAAGTGGGTAAAGCCTGACAGAATCCATACGAGAAGTTAAAGAAAATGATGAATAACGAATGATGAAGATAATAATTTTATCTATGTGTACGTATGATGTATGAACGCATGAACGAAAGGATACTTTTAAGATAATTAAAAGTATGTTTTAATACAAAACTAGAACTCACTCAGCAACGCTGACTTTTATGTATTTTCCAGTTGGCAGGTAGTGTTGCTGAGGATGGCACGAGGCGGCTACTCAGCTCTTTTGGGATGGCATTCTTTTGATAATGTTTTTTGTATTGTAATGCAAACAAATGATATTTTGTAACAGGGGTTGTATTACTTTACAAAAGCAATTATAGTAAAATTTAAAGTTTCCGCTGCATAGTTTTATTAAGTTATATTAAATGTATGTTTTATGGGTGATGACGACCAACTGTGAGGTGCCCGGGATCGGGGCCTTACAAGTTGGTATCAGAGCCAAAGTTTAAGTGAAATGGGTAAAATTTTTAGAATAAACCTAAGACTTAAACTGAGAATGGGACAGGGGGAAATGGGAATGCCATCTGAGTAGCTGCGTGCCATCAGGTATTTTCTTGAAAGTTAACCAGTGTTACGTGTGCATGTTATGTGTTTATGTGTACTGTTAGACTTAGATACTAATGTAGTCAGGACAGGTAATGCTCGGGGTGTGAAGAGTAGAGTAAGTGGCTAATCACAACTGGCCACTGTAATTAAGGACTTACTATACTTAACATAAACTGAGCTATTTCCTTGAATGACCGTGTTGGTGTTTAAATCTTTCAGTGTGATAGAAGATGGTCGGTGGTAGATCATCTAAAGCCCCAATTGGTGGAGGCAGTGGCGGAAGTGGTACGTAACCACGAGCCACAAGAGGTAGGCCTAGACAAGAGAAGAAGGTTCCCGAAGGACCTAATACTACCCCCTCGGGGGGAGTGGATGAGAGTGATAATATGAGAGCCTCGGTGAAAGAGACGGTGATCGAGGAGGTGCACCAAGTCATGCAGACGATCTTACCATCTGTAGTGACTGAAGTGATAAAGGCAGTACGTGAAGACGATAGACGAGGGAGGAATCGGTCCTCAGGAAGACAACAACAGGAGGAAACAGAAACGGTACTATCTGATGACGAAGAGGAAGAAGAACAGTTACAGGAGACCGCCCGGGGTTGTAACTACGGGGCATTCATGAGGTGCAAGCCCCCAACTTTTGATGGGTCTGGTACTGCTACTGATGCTCACCAATGGGTGATGGAAATGGAAGCTGTCCTCGATATTAGTGATTGCCAGGAGGACAAGAAGGTGAAGTTTGCTACCCACTCTTTTACAGGGTCGGCATTATGCTGGTGGAAGAATATAGTCCAAGCCGAGGGTAGCAGGGCTATAGGGAAGATGAAGTGGGCTGAGTTGAAAAGGCTGGTGATCGAGGAATTCAGTCCTCGTCGGGAAATGGATAGAATAGAGAGAGAGTTCCTGCAGTTGGAGGCGGGGACGATGACCCACCAACAATATACCACCAAGTTCAACGAGTTGGCGCTGTTGGTGCCGGAGCAGGTGACGCCGGTGTCTCGAAAGATCAACCGGTATATTCAGGGGCTGCCAGCTGAAATTCGTTGGCACTTGATTTCTGCCCGACCAAGCACTTTCAGGTCGGCAGTGGATTTGGCGGGAAGGTTATTCGATGAACGTGCTGCTTTGGTGAAGGCTGAGGGAAGCAAGAAAGGAAGTGGAGAGAAGAACTGGCAGGGGAAGAGATTTGGTCGGGGTGATACTTCGACAAACAACAAGAAAGCAAGGGTGGATGACCGCCGAGTGGTCGTGTCTGGAGCTGGGGTGAAGAAGTGTGGTAAGTGTGGAAAGGAGCACTCAGGGGAGTGCAAGTGGGGATACAACATCTGCTTTAAGTGTGGGAGGACTGGACATAAGGCCAAGGATTGTCTGATGGGCAAGTGTTTTAACTGTGGGGAAAGTGGTCATATGAGCAAAGATTGCAAGAAGCCGAGGGCTGAGGGCTCGGGAGAGAAGAAGACGGGAGGAGAAGCACCGAGGGCAAAGGCTAGGGCGTTCACGATGACTCAGGAAGAGGCTAGGACGGACCCCGATGTGGTATCAGGTACGTTTCTAGTAAACCAAACTCTTGCTTCTGTGTTATTTGACTCTGGTGCTAGTAGGAGTTTCATTTCTGCTACTTTCTGTGCTAAATTGCCTGTTAGTAGCAAAGGCATTAGTGAGCCTTTTTATGTAGAAACTGCTATTGGTAAGTCCACTAGAGTTACGGATATGATAGAGGACTGTACCATAGAATTAGAGGGCCATAAGTTTGCTGCCATATTACATGTGATGCCCCTAGGAGGATTCGATGTAGTGTTAGGGATGGACTGGTTAGCAACCTACGAAGCGAATATCGTGTGCCGAAAGAAGATGATTAGACTGACGGCGACCGACGGAAGTCCGGTGACAATTTATGGCGATCGAGTTACGACGATTCCGAAGGTGATCTCGATGGCGGTGGCGGGAAAGTGTATGAGGCGCGGATGTAGCGCCTACTTGTGTTATGTAAAGAACGTAGAGACGCCAACACCACAGCTATGCGATGTGCCAGTGGTGTGTGACTTTCCAGATGTGTTTCCCGAAGACTTATCGGGTTTGCCACCTGACCGAGAGATCGAATTCCAGATCGACCTGATACCGGGTGCCCAACCTGTTGCAAAAGCACCGTATCGCTTGGCTCCGACGGAGATGAAAGAATTGATGGATCAGTTGCAGGAGCTGCTGGATAAGGGGTTCATTCGACCGAGTATCTCACCTTGGGGTGCTCCGGTTCTGTTCGTAAAGAAGAAGGATGGTAGTATGAGGATGTGCATCGACTACCGCGAGCTGAATAAGTTGACGGTGAAGAACAGATACCCCTTACCAAGGATCGATGACTTGTTTGATCAACTTCAGGGTGCCAGTTGGTTTTCAAGGATAGATCTTCGATCGGGTTACCATCAACTAAAGGTGAAGGAACAAGATATCCCTAAAACAGCCTTTCGTACGCGCTATGGTCACTACGAGTTTCTTGTCATGTCTTTTGGGTTGACCAATGCGCCAGCTGCTTTTATGGATTTGATGAACCGAGTGTGCCGACCAATGTTGGATAAATCAGTAATTGTATTCATCGATGATATTCTGATTTATTCAAGAAGTGAAAAAGAGCATGCCGGGCATATTCGGGAAGTGTTGGAAACGTTGAGAAGGGAGAAATTGTACGCCAAGTTCTCCAAGTGCGCCTTTTGGTTACGCGAGGTGCAATTTCTGGGTCACGTAGTGAATGCAGAAGGAATAATGGTGGACCCAGCAAAGGTTGAGGCTGTGATGCAATGGAAATCACCAAAGACGCCATCTGAGATTCGTAGCTTCTTGGGATTGGCGGGCTATTATAGAAGATTTATTTAAGACTTTTCAAAGATCGCCTCACCTTTGACAAAATTGACTCGTAAGGACGTGAAATTCGTGTGGGGTCGAGAGCAGGAGATGGCTTTTGAGGAGTTGAAGGCAAGACTAACACAAGCTCCTGTCTTGACTTTGCCTGAGGGAAGTGAAGACTTAGTGGTCTATTCGGATGCATCCTATTCTGGGCTAGGTTGCGTATTGATGCAACGCGGAAAGGTGATAGCCTACGCATCTCGACAGCTGAAGACCCACGAAGTCAACTATCCCACACACGATCTAGAATTAGCCACGGTGGTTTTTGCGTTGAAGATTTGGCGGCACTATCTATACGGGACAAAGTGCACTATCTTCACAGACCACAAAAGCTTGAAGTATTTCTTCGAGCAGAAGGATTTAAACATGAGGCAAAGGCGATGGTTGGAGCTCATAAAGGATTATGACTGCGAAATCCATTACCATCCGGGCAAAGCCAATGTGGTGGCTGATGCCCTTAGCCGAAAAGAAAGGCCTGAGCCGATCCGGGTGAAGGCTTATCAGCTGATCATGACCCCCGATGTGATGACACAGGTTAAGGAGTTTCAAGACGAGGCTTTGAAAGAAGATCGTCTTAACTCTGAAAGGATGAGAGGTCTAGTTACAGAATTGGGTGAGAACACTCTAGGTGTTAAGACCCGATTTGGGCGAATGTGGATTCCTCGATACGGGGATCTACGTGGTAAAATTATGGATGAGGCCCATAAGACACGATACTCCATTCACCCCGGTGCTACCAAAATGTACCACGATATGAAGAAAGACTATTGGTGGCCGGGCATGAAACGCGACGTAGTGGAGTACGTAAGTAAGTGCTTAACTTGCTTACAAGTGAAGGCGGAACACCAGAAGCCCTACGGGAAGATCCAACCGTTGGATATACCCGAGTGGAAGTGGGAACACATCACCATGGATTTCATCACGAAGTTACCACGTACCCCTAAAGGGTATGATGCCATATGGGTGATTGTGGACCGCTTGACAAAGAGTGCCCACTTCCTACCGATCCGCGAAACGTACTCATCTGAAAGATTGGCGGATCTGTTCATCAAAGAAATTGTAGCTCGTCATGGTGTGCCGGTGTCTATTGTGTCTGATCGTGACACCCGGTTTACCTCCAAGTTTTGGAAGAGATTTCATGATGCGATGGGGACGAGACTACACATTAGTACAGCATATCACCCTCAGACGGACGGTCAGTCTGAGAGGACGATCCAAACACTCGAAGACATGCTTCGGGCGTGCGTGATCGATTTGGAGGAAGTTGGGATGATCACTTGCCGTTAGCAGAATTCTCGTACAATAATAGTTATCACGCCAGCATTGGCATGCCACCTTACGAGATGCTATACGGAAGGAGGTGTAGGACGCCCGTATGTTGGGGAGACATTGGGCAGAAAGAACTGGGAGGTGTTGAGGTGATCGAAGCAACGACTGAGAAATTAGAAAAGATCAAAGCCTTCATGAAGGCGGCGAAAGATAGGCAAAAGTCGTATGCTGACAAAGGCGAAGACCGATAGAGTTCAAGGTTGGTGACCGAGTTATGTTGAAGGTCTCACCTTGGAAAGGAATCATTAGATTCAGGAAAAGGGGTAAGCTAAGCCCGAGATACATAGGACCTTTCCGAATTATCGCACGAGTAGGAGAGGTGGCCTATCGACTTGAACTGCCAGATGAGTTAAGTGGAATTCATCCCACATTCCATGTATCTCATCTGAGGAAGTGCTTAGCTGATGAAGACATGGTTGTACCACTGGAGGATATTGAAGTAGACGAACGGCTCAACTACGTGGAGCAACCAGTGGCAATCATTGATCGTAAAGAAAAGAGGTTGAGGAATAAAGTGGTTCCACTTGTGCGTGTACAGTGGAAGCACAGGAAGGGATCCGAGTCTACGTGGGAGACTGAAGAAGAGATGAGACAACACTACCCACACCTGTTTGAGGAATAACAGGTTTCGGGGACGAAACCTATATAAGGGGGGTGGACTTGTAACACCCGTAAATTCTTACTAAAGAAATTAAAAGAATAAAATAGAAAGAGAAAAGAAAGAAAAACAAAAGTTACTTTTGTTTAAGGGCCAAAAGTGTCAAATGGGCAAACTTTCTATTAATTCTTTGTACAAAAGGTGGTATGGCCACCCATGTTGTCTGCATTTCACTTCATTCGAACTTTTTAGAGAGAGAAAGTAGCAGGAGCAGAAAACCCTCGGATTTTTGAAGAAGAATCTGTAAAATTGGAAGCTTTTGGTAAGAATTCTCTAGTTTTTGAAGTTTTAGATAATTCTAGAACCGTATGTGTGCTTATAAGTGTGTCTTGTGTGTTCGGGTGGTGTGGTGTGTGTGTTCTAGGTGTTAGAACAAGTTGAGCAGGTTCGGGTGAAGAGAGTGACATTCGAAGAAGGCAACAAAGGTGAGTTCTAGACCCCTTTTTACTGATTTTTAAACATTTTGGGGCTGGAAATGCATATATATGTTTTTATAAAATTGTGGGTTGATACCCGTATGAAATAATTGTATGTATGTTTATGTTTATGTTAGATTTATGCCTAGAATTATGTGCATACATTTAGAACTAGGCATTATGATGTTTTGGACTTGAATTATGAATTAGACATATGAGTAGAATGCTAATGTGTCTGAAAATGGGACTTAGAATAAATAAGCAAAAGTTGGTAAGTCCACTAGTGGTCATATGACCAACAATGTGGTCGTATGACCAGAATATTTTTCTAAGTGTTGAGCCCAATAGGACTCATACGACCAACAGTGGTCGTATGAATATGTGATATTTTCCAAGTATGAGGCCCATAGGACTAATACGACCAACAGTGGTCGTATGATCAGGATTTTTTCTAAGTATTGAAAAGTCCCACAGGACTCATACGACCAACAGTGGTCGTATGACAATGTAAAATTTTCTAAGTGTGGACTCATACGACCAACAGTGGTCGTATGATCAGAACATGTTTCTAAGTCCAGGGGTGGTACGACCAGCAGTGGTCATACGACCAACAGTGTGGTCGTATGACCAGTTGAAAATTCTAAGTGTTAAGTGAAAAGTCCAGCAGTGCTCATACGACTAATAGTGCTCATACGCCCAGAGGCTTATACGCCCAACAGGGCTAAAACGCCTAGAACACTTAGCATTTTCAGGAATTTCCAGTAAAGTTCGAAGTTCGAGGTTTGACCAGGGTTGACTAGGGTTAATAAATGATGATGTCTCATGTATATAATGATGAGAATGATTAACCCTAATTGTTACTAATATTATTATTAGTATATTATTGTTAACAATATTATTAAAATATTGTTAAGTAAGGTATGATGCTATGCATGATGATGTACGTATGATGATGAATGTATGATGATGAATGTATGATGAATATGTATGATGTGTGTATGTTCCTTGTGATTGTGTATGTTTATCTTTCTGAAACTTTACGATTAACGAGAAATGAATGAATGAAGTATTATGTATCGTAAAGTGAAAGATAATGAAAGAGGAACATGATGACGAATGCATGTATTAACGAATGAACGAAATGAAGAATGATGATGAATACATGCATTAATGAACGAATGAGTTATGTCTTGCAAGCATTGAATAACGCGATTGGTCCTTCTATGTGATTGACCATGGTCATGGTACCTCTACCGCTTACCTCTAGTACCGTGGCACCATGTTTAGCTGTCCCTCCATAGACTTCGGCCCAGTACCGTGGCATACGTTTGTTGTTCATTTGTTGACCTCGGCCCGTACTGTGGCACTACGTTTAGCTGTCTATGGATTGACTTCGGCCCGGTAGCTAATAACGTTCGGGGTGTAGCATAGGGTATTGGTACAATTAACCTTTCAATGCGTGCAAGTAAGTATGAACGGGATTCTTGTCATTCGACCATAGTAATCATAGCAGAGTGCTATGAAGTGGGTAAAGCCTGACAGAATCCATACGAGAAGTTAAAGACAATGATGAATAACGAATGATGAAGATAATAATAATTATTATCTATGTGTACGTATGATGTATGAACGCATGAACGAAAGGATACTTTTAAGATAATTAAAAGTATGTTTTAATACAAAACTAGAACTCACTCAGCAACGCTGACTTTTATGTATTTTCCAGTTGGCAGGTAGTGTTGCTGAGGATGGCACGAGGCGGCTACTCAGCTCTTTTGGGATGGCATTCTTTTGATAATGTTTTTTGTATTGTAATGCAAACAAATGATATTTTGTAACAGGGGTTGTATTACTTTACAAAAGCAATTATAGTAAAATTTAAAGTTTCCGCTGCATAGTTTTTATTAAGTTATATTAAATGTATGTTTTATGGGTGATGACGACCAACTGTGAGGTGCCCGGGATCGGGGCCTTACATGGAGCTCCCATCATTAGGTCTAGGCATAGATAGGTGAAGTGTGTGTCTTAGAGTGTTAAGGTGGTGGGTATAGGGAGAGAGACTGACTAGGTGGCGGGTGGAATGGGTGGATTGGTGTCAAAGCTTGCAAGGTGGCAAGTTATGAGGGTACTTGACTCATCAAGCCTTTAATGCAAGGTTTAACTAATGTTTAGGTTGTTAATGATTTAGTTTAGAGCTTAATCAGATGGCTAATAACCGAGACTTGTAGCTTAGTTATTTGTTTAAGAGTTTAAGATTTTTCTTAGTTTTATTTTGGTTAACAGTTTTTCTTGATGCTACCTTTGTATTATAGTGTTTGGTTATGTAGTTTCTCATTTCATTTGTTGTACGTTTTGGTGTTATAATGTTGAGATACTTTGATCAAACAACATTTGGTATCAAAAGTTTATGTGTATGAATACATGCACATGTAAATTTCATGCATTTGAATTCATGCATACATAACTTCCATGCATGGATACAAACATGCATACGTACCATATATATGTATATGAAACACATACATAAGTCATAAAAGGGTTAGTCAAAATAATGAGTAACATGTGTAAGAATCTTATGTTAAATTTATCTGACCTTAATTTTAGGGTTGTTACACAAGCTTTCTCAAAATCCACCTTAAATATCGTTCTTTTTCTTTTGGTATTTCTTCCAGACATTTGGAAAATCCCATTTGAGTCATGATTGAGTCAAGAAGCTACAAGGTATTGAGACATAAGTTTTCTCAAAATCCACCTTAAACATCATTACTTTTCTTTTGGCTCCCATCATCCAAGCTAGAACTTCATTTCCAATCATTGGTCCGCCAAGAATGCTTCTACCCGAGATGAAACCCTATTGAATAGCACTAACAACGTCGTTAATCACCAAATTTAATCTATTTGCTGGAGTTTTAGCATTAATATTATGCACACAATCAATTTATGGTTTCTTAGAGGTTTAAGATTTTATAAGAGATGTTGCGAACTCATTTGTCAACATAAACAGTATCAATTTCAAGAAACTTACTCACAAATTCATGATTTCATCAGAACCCCAAAACAAAGGAAACAAAACAAATGATACTTAGCAAGAGGATTATAAGTGATTTTCATCACTAGAGATGTAAAAAATAAACCTTAGTCGTTAATGTTAGATATTTTAGTGTAATTGGATTGACTAGTTGACAGATAAGATCATAATCTTCATCAAACATGTTAGAGGTACGTAGTGCATGCTTGTTTGAGTTTATTATGATCTTTAGTAAATTCATAGATTCTTATCAGGCTGTAAAATCCCTAAGAAATAAGGGTTCCATGAAGGCAACATCCACTTTATAAGGGTCTAGGGGACATCACCTCCCATAATGGTGTCCAAGTTGCGGCAGCCCTTGGCTGGGGTCGAGTACGGAAGGTTTTTAAAACCCTTGAAAAAAAACCTAAGTTCATCACTAGAACTAGAATTAATTACATGGATTGTCCCTATTGTATGGTTAAATAATGGTTTTTATCTCGATATTTGAAAAGTTACAGATTTAATCCAAACTATTTCTCAACATGTAACACTAATGGTCCCTAAAATATATAGACATTAACTTTGGTCAAGTAGGTGTAAAATGACATGAGTACATGGATGGTCCCTATGGTATGGTTAAATTGTGGTTTTTATCTGGAACTTTAAGAAGTTATAGATTTATTCCAAACTATTCCTCAATGTGTAACACTAACGGTCCTTAAAATATGTGGACATTAACTTTGGTCGTTAAATGAGTATAAAATGACATAATACCCCTTTGAGTGAAGTACACAAATATTTTAATATATTAAAAGTGTGTGGACCCACCTATTTTTTAATTAAACATATAATGATAATACTAAATGAAGTTAATTACATGAAAGGTCCTTGTTGTAATGCCTAATTTCACTTATGGTCCATAAGTATGAGAAATTACAAAAAGGCTCCAAAGGCATGTATGATCGTAACACAAATGGTCACTATAATGGATAGGGCGTTATCTTTTTTAACTACTTGTTAAATGACCAAATTACCATTTATTGTTTAAAATTGAAAAAAAATTAATTGATTTAAATATGGGTATTACCCTACCACTTTTGTGAAATCCTAACCCTACCATTTATTCATATAACCCCATGTCCATCACTTGAATTCTCTAACCATCTACTGTTGGTACACATTTCCCCAGTTCTAGTCTAGTGAACTTAAATGTAATAGACTTTCTTCTTGTAACACATATGTAATGTTTGATCAATATAATGAGAAACTCTTCTATAAATGTTTGTTGGTTGATTAATGTTATATCTATTTATATTATTTATTGTTACACGCATATATGACCATGTTATATAGGTTTATAGTTGTTAGATCATTAAAAGGTTCAACAATGTGTTTAACTAAGGATCCTGATTCAGTCGCATGACTGGACCATGCATGGACCATGCGAATGAGCCAATCGCACGACTGAACCAGGTGATTGAGTCAATCGTACAATTGAGTCATAAGACTGACTCAGTTGTACAAATGAACCAATCGTATGACTCAGTCGCACGACTGAGCCAGTCGCTTGGCTCAGTCGTACGAATGAAAACTGTAAACTATAAATACCACTTAAGTCGTGGAAAAACAGAAGACTTCGGGAATTCTTAACCCTAGCCGTCCCAGTCGTCCAGAGAGTCCCTTCCAACTTCATAGAACGTTTCTGATCGATTCTTATCAACTCTTAACGTATTCTCATCGTTAGTTTTGATCGGATTAATGTTCTCCCTGATTGGATCGCCAATCAAATAGGATTCCACACTATTTGATCTGGTTTCACGTTTGAATCAGTTAGTACTCCGTCCGTACACGGTCCTAACAAGTGGTATCAGAGCCTTGTCTCTTGATTCTTCGTGGATTCAATCGTTTTTGTGAAAAACTCAACGTTTTTAAGCGAACAGATCCGTTCTTTCTACTAAAAATTCAGTCTTTACGTGTGCATGCTTTGAAAAACGAGTCTTTTTCGAGTTGCAGCTGACTAGGGTATTCAAAACTATGTTTTTAGGTTGAATTGTGTGAAAACGTTTGGAAAATTTCGAAGTCAGCAGTCTCAGTCGCATGATTGACTCAATCGCATGACTGAACGCCAATCGTCCTTTTTAATCGCACGATTGGACAAATCGCTCGTTCAATCGCACGACTGGTCCAGTCATTTCTGTTCATTCGCACAGCTGCCTAAATCGCCTGCATGGTCGTACGACTAAGCTCAATCGCACGATTGTGTTTCAGTCATCCCCTAGTCGTCCATCTCAGTCATATCAACAGTTTGTGTTTTTCAAGTTTAAGACTAATTCATCATGGACTCAAAGAATTTCGCATTCTCAGTAGGGAAAGACTCCAGGATACAAAACCTACTGCTACTGGACAACGAGATCAGAAACCATAATAAGCCACCTAAGCTGTTATCGATTGATGAGTTTCCTCAATAGAAGCAAAGGTTTGAGATTCATCTCAAAGGAGTGGACACGAATCTCTGGAATGCTATTGAGACTGGTTACAATATGCCAGTTGGAGCTGATGGAATACCCTTAACGTTGAGTGGATTGACGGATGCTTAAAAGATCGCTTACAATGCAGAAAAGAAAGCCTATGCTATGTTGACACAGTCTATTCTGAAAGAGATCTTCCATCAGTATTCTGAGTACAAGCAAAGTAAAAAGTTCTGGAAGGCTCTTGAAAAAAGGTATGAAGGGAGCACAATGCTTAAGTCATTAAAGTCCAAAGCATTAAAGAAAGAGTTTGAAAATTTATTTGCCATTGGGAATGAGAGTTTGGATGACATCATTGACCGCTTCTATCATCTGATGAGTGAACTTCACACTCATGGTGTTCAAAAGTGTAAGGAAGAAAAGGTGTCAAGTTTGGCTGACGGACTACCAGAGAAGTGGGATTCATTTATTTCCACCTTAAGATACAATTCAGTGCTTGAGACCTTGGATATAAATGACTTCATTGTGAAACTGAGAGAAGAAGAAGTGAGACATAAGTACAAGGCAAAGAAGGGTTCATATGCTCAGGATCCTTCTCTCTACAACATGACTCCTACTCATACTGCAAAGTCTTCAAGTGCTCCTCTGCAGACTGCATTTGTTTCTAATACATCTGCAACTGGTCAAAGCTCATCGTCTGGTGGTGAGTCTACTGTTTCATCAGGAGTTCAACACAGTGGTCCTGAAATTCAATCGACAAAGTTAGTGACAGAAAACTTGGGAAAAGTAACTGTGGAAGTGGCAAAGGAACACATGGATCTACTTGTTGCTGTCGTTCATTCCTACGATGGCTTGGTCGTAGGAAAGATAGGGAACTGCCACTTAGCTGATGAAGACTATGAGTAGGTGAATGAGAATGAGTTGGAGAGAATGGACATTATGTGGGCTCTCGCAAGTGCGGTGCGATGAGCGAAGAAGTTTGTGAAGAAAACAAGTCAAAATCTGGTGGCCACAAAAGATACTACTTTTGGTTTTGATAAGTCAAAGGTCACCTGTTTCAATTGCGGGGAGAAAGGACACTTCAAACGGGAATGTGTCAAACCAAAGAAGACTGGCAATGGAAACCCGTTCTCGTCCTTCACCAAACAGGACAAAGAGAAAAAGCCAGCTTCAACAAGCAGTGATTCAAAAGCAATGGTGGCTCAAGGTGATGAAGGATAGGACTGGTCCTTCCGATTCTTATCTGATGGTGAAGCCAACATTGCATCTGTTGAAGATCTGAATGAAGACTCAGCGAGTGAGGGGGAGAACTCAGCTAAGCATGACACTGCTGATTTAGATGAAGACATAGCTATTGTTGATCAACTTGTTGAAAAAGAGTTAAACGATGAATCTGAAGCACAATCTGCACCATAAAATGCTTTCATGGCTGGAACGTCTACATCTGCACAGGTCGAATCAAAGGATGATTTATTTATTAAACATGCTTGTGTTGAATGTGATAATTTAGGGAAAGCGTTGATCTGAAATTTGCTAGGTTATTAGATCATAATGATAACTTAGTAAAAGACTTAAAATTATGCACTGAGGCAAACAGAGTTTTAAAACAAAATGAAAACAACTATAAAGAAAAGGTTGAAGCGTTAAAGAAACAATTAAAAGAAACTGAGGTTGTTGCGTTTAACCAATAGAATGATATCAAGTTTTATTTATAGACAATTGAAGAAACTAAGAAGGACAGAGCTGTTTTGCAAGTTGAAAACGAGTCTTTAAAACAAAAACTCCACAGTCTAGCTAGTTCTTCACATATTTTGAAAAACTTGGTTAAAGAACGCAACAACGGGGAAGGTTTGGGATACAAATTTGTGCCTCCACCACATGAGATCCTTTTAAACACCAAACAATGTCCAATTAATAATAACCCAATAAAGGATCATGTGGTGACAACTCATCTGATCAGCGATCCGGACACAACAGTTAAACCTACCCCTCCGGCTACTGACCAGAAAGCATCAACATCAGACACAACTGGTAAAACAATCACTGGAAACCAGGTGGAAGAGAATGTTCAAGCGTCTCTTAGGTTGGGTCCAAAATCTGCTACCACACAACCTAAGATTTTCAAAACCACCCAAAGAAAACCGGTTAAGCAAGATAACCACCATATTCTAAGACAAAACACCCAAAATGTTAAACAAGTAAAATTTGTCAAGGAAGGTGAAAATCTTAGGAGTGAGACCAATAAAGAAGTCCTTCAAGTTTACTCACTGCCCCACAAGAGATCTCCTAATCCTGTTGAAAGGAGGTCATGCTATACTTGTGGACTACGCGGTCACATCTCTTCAAATTGTCCACGCTATCAGACACCTAAAATTAAAATTGAGCTAGACAATGAAGTTAAACAAGTTTCAAAACAGAGATCTAAGACTCCTGTTAGATCTAAAACACCTATTAGGTCTAAAACATCTCCTCCACGCCAAAGACAACATAGACAAGTCACTGGCAAGTCTGTGATGCCTGAGGTAAAACCTGTTTTTGAAACTAAGCCAAAGGTTGAAACGGTAAATCAGTCTTCGGTTTACCACAAACATTCCTTTCACAAGGATGGTTTGTGGAAAGTCAAAACAACTGATGTGTCTGAAAGGAAAGATAAATTGAAAGTTGAGGTACCACCCACTTATAAAGGACAGTGGGTCGAGTTCATGATGTGTGATGCCTCAGGGAAACCCAAGCCAGTCAAGGCTTGGGTCCCCCTCCTTAACTAATAATTTTCTATTATGTGCAAGTTGTCCGTTATAGTGCTTCTACCAATACATGGATAGTAGATAGTGGAGCTTCCAGGCATATGACGGGAAATCAGTCCCTCCTTTACAATGTCAAACAAATTAAAGTGGGACACGTTTCTTTTGCGGGAAACAAAGGAGGATACATTACTGCCCAGGGAGAAGTAGGTAATGCAAAGGTAAGGTTTGATAAAGTTAATTTTGTTCAGCAATTGGAAAACAATCTGCTTTCAGTGTCTCAGATATGTGACAAAGGCTTCAAAGTTATGTTTGACAATAGGAAATGTTACATTCTGAAGAAAGAGATGGAAATTCCAGAGAATCAGGTATTAATGTCAGCATCTAGATATAATGACTTGTATGTTTTAGATATGTCTAATGCTTCTACTAGTGCTTTTACTGTTCAATGTTTCCTGTCTAAAGCCACAGAGAAGGACTCCATCTCATGGCATAGGAGAATGGGACACATTAATCACAGGAAGATGAGTCATCTAATTCATAACAACTTAGTTGATGGAGTTCCTGTAAAGAACTTCAAACTTCCTGATTTTTGTGTCTCATGCAAGAAGGGAAAGCAGACCAGGAAATCTCACAAGACCAAGCAAGTCAATTCTATCGAGATTCCCCTGGAGCTATTGCACATGGATCTATTCGGTCCAGTCAGCACGAAGAGTATCGCTAGAGATTGGTACTACTTTGTAGTCACTGATGATTGCTCACGATTCTCCTGGGTGATGTTTCTGAAAGCAAAGTCAGAAACATTTGAGTCATTTAAGGTACTCGTGACAACACTGGAGTCTCTCTACAAGCTGAAGGTTAGGAAGATTCGCTCAGACAATGGAACCGAGTTTAAGAATCAGTGGATGGATGCCTTCTGCAAAGAAAAGGGAATTTTGCATCAATTCACCTCTGCATACACTCCACAGATGAATGGAGTCGCTGAGCGAAAGAGCAGAAGCCTGATCGAGACCACCAGGACTATGTTGGTAGATTCAAAGCTGCCAGTGTAGTTATAGAACGAAGCTATCGCCAATGCATGCTACATACTCAATCAAGTGTCAGTAGTTAAGAGGCCTGGGAAGACTTGCTATGAGTTGCTACAGAAGCATAAACCAAACCTGGAGTATCTGGAACCATTCGGCGCTCCTTGTACGCTACTGAAGAAAACTCAAGAGGGCAAGTTCAATGAAAAGGCAGATCAGGGGATCTTTCTCGGATACAGCATACCAGATAAACGAGTTTACAACAACTCTACTGGTCAGGTAGAAGTATGGTGCAATGTTGACGTTCAACGATTCATCATTCCCCCTGCTGGAAAAGGTCCATCATTGTTCTTCGACTACGATGGCTTTTTCAAATCGTTCAATCTTCCTCAGATAGATTCAGATGAAGACATTGCTACTCAGATGATGCACGATGTTCTAAACACACCTAATCTGGATACTAGCAATACAACACCAGCGAGTGGTTCATCGGGATCTTCACCAGCTGATCAGGACGAGAGTGATGACTCATCAGATGATGAAGAAGCAACCGAGACTAGTCATGCGCCAAATGTTGATCAAGAAGGTAGCTCGTCAGCTGCTGAACATGCATCTGGAGATACGGATACTGAACTTCCAGTCACAAATCTGGACACTGAAGTTGTCATCCCAACGACACCCGTGACTAGGATCAGTACGAATCATCTGCCAAAAGCTATCATTGGAGATCTACACTCCGGCGTGCAGACGAGAAATCAGCTGTATTCTGCTGATTACGCTGCAATTATGGAAAAGGGCTACGTGAATGATGGGGCTTTCAGATGTTTTGTTTCTCAAGTCGAACCCAAACACGTAAGCGATGCCCTGAAGGATGAGGCTTGGGTCAACGCTATGCAAGAAGAGCTACTACAGTTCAAAAAAACTTGGAGTGTGGACACTCGTTGACAGGCCCAAAGGCGTTAAGGTGATTGGCACCAAATGGGTGCTACGCTGCAAGAAGGATGACCAAGGTGTCGTTATCAGAAACAAGGCACGGTTGGTTGTTCAAGGCTTCAGACAAGTCGAGGGAGTTGTTGGACCAAAAGAACCAATGAGCCAGATCAGAAAAACCTCTAAGTCCGACAAGACATCACAACAACCGCTGAAAGCATCATCAGCTGTTTGACAAAGTCTGAAGACCTCAACAGCTAAAGATCAAAGTACTGAAGAACATCAGCTGAAGACTCAAGTACTGAAGACTCATGTACTAAAGACTCAAGTACTGAAGACTCAAATACTGAAGACTCAAGTACTGAAGACTCAAGTACTAAAGACTCAAGTACTAAAGACTATCAGCTGAAGACTCAAGTACTGAATATCAACAGCTGAAGTACAAAGACTGAAGACAAAGACAGAAGACATCAGCTGATGACAACTACTGAAGTCATCAGCTGATTAAACATCTAAAATTAAAGTCTGAAGACAAGTGCTGAAGCTTCAGAGTTTGTCACAACAGCTGAAGAAGTATTCTTCAGTTGTTGTGATGGTTTACCTTTCAGCTTTTTCTTATCAGTAGTTGTATTTTCTATTTTAGTAGTTTGTAAAACGACTGAAGAGTATGTTCTTCAGTCGTTGTAGTTTTCAGTAGTTTCTTTTCAGCTGTTGTAATAAGTTTAACACTTAGCATTTTGTAAGGAGATGTCAGCTGTTTGACATCTTCAGTAGTTAAGGTAGTTTCAGTAGTTTGTTAAAATAACGGTTTGATGTCACTGTCAAGTGACATCAGCCGATGTCATTCTTCCTATAAAAGGAAGATGACCTAATTGTAATCCTTGCTGAAGTGTGTGATCTAATAGAAAACACCTTTTTACAGAATTCCTCTCTTTCCATATAACCTACTATTACATTGATATATCTCTTGTGGTCCTATGCTAAAACCACAGAAAAGGAAATCCAAGCCAAAGGATTCCTTTTCTACACCATCTCCTTCACCTCAGGTTGTCACACACAACAAACCAGTTAGTGTCACATCTGTTGATGAGGACAGACCCAAACCAAAAAGGTTTCAGTCTCAAAAACTAACTAACTTGTTGTGATGAATGCAGGGTTCACTACTAGAAAAACTGCAATAGATGACGCGCATTGCGCGTCATCTTTGGGGTCAGATGACGCGCAAATGCGTGTCAAGGAAGGGGTAGTCATAAATGATAGATGACGCGCATCCGCGCGTCATCTGTTTATGACGCGCAAAAGATGACGCACATTTTATGACATGCAAAAGATGACGGGCAATGCGAGTCAAGGAAGGGGTAGTCATAAATGACTAGATGACGCGCATCCGCGCGTCATCTATTAAATTTTTATGACGTGCAATAGATGACGCGCAATGCACGTCATAAAATTAGCTGCATTTTTTAATTTTTTTTTATTTTTAATAAATTTACCTGTTGTTTTCTAAAACAAATTGTCGAATAACATTAAAAGCGAAATCCATTAAAGACCAACAAAGTTTACAAAAGTTGTTACATAATATCAACTACAAAGCAAATCCAAATTCATTGCAATACAAGTACAAGTTCAAATATTTAATCATATGGCCTACATATAAATGAAATTCTAAGGTACTTCAATAGTTTCTTCCTTTTCCGTACCATTGCTTGTAAACCCTTTCGAGAGTGCTTATCCTGCGTCAGTTTCCATACATTTCAGTAAATTATCACATGAATCGCATTGAGGAACACATCAATCGCATTGAGGAACACCGATGTCCACCATCGTCAGCAGCACCACCAGCAGCCCTTGCAGCTGAAAAACATGTTGAGCAAGGCATTAACAACTTAGAACACAACTATGGCATATAGATATAACACATGAACAAGGGGTTGCTAGGGAAAATAATGAAGAGGATAATCACAAACGTCAAAGGATGAACAAAAGGCCACAATCCAAGAAACAAAACAAACAAACAAAACAACCTGCAAATTAGCTTTATATATAAAAGATAACTGATCATGGATTTCAATCACATATGCAATATATTCATTCGTAATCGCTAATAACAATATACAAGCTGCAGAACAACGCTTTGATTTTCAGGCCCAATGTTCAAAATCGGAACTAAAACCTATGTAATCCTCTAATCATTTGAAACAAAAAACAGCCAAACCATCCAAAATCCTAAGACTTACACATGTTTCAACTGATCTACAGAATGATTTCTGTAATAAAAGATGAAATATAAAGAAAACAAACCTGCATAGTGTTGTCTAGGTTAGCATGAGGTTGTAAAGATTCAAGACGCCTAATAGGACCCCATAATCTTCTATACAATTTACTCTGCACAACAATCAGATCACAAAATAAACAAGATTGCCTCTTTGGTTATAAAAATCCCAGATACCAAATGCAAGCATTGACTAACTCCAACACTAAAAATCCAATCTTTAACTCAAATCGTACACTAACAACAAGAAAAAGTAAACCCAATGAACAAGATTCATCAATAACTGCAATACAACAGAAAGCATTGACTTACTCAAATACTAAAAATTCAAACTTTAAGTCAAAGTTTACACCAACAACAACAGAAAGTAAACCCTATGAACAAGATTCATCAAAAACTGCAAAGTTCTGCAAAACACATGAAATTGGGTCCCCACAATCTTCTATACAATTTACTCTGCACAACAATCAAATCATATAATAAACAAGATTACCTCTTCGATCATCTAAATCCCAGATACCAAATGCAAACATCGACTCACTCCAACACTAAAAGTCTAATCTTTAACTCAAAACAATACACCAACAACAACAAAAACCAAACCCTATGTACAAGATTCACCAAAAACCACACAATCCACTACAAAACACCCAAAATTGAAGCAAAACCACACAATCCACTACAAAACACATGAAATTAAATATTTATAAAATTAAAAAAAGGAACAAAAGATAGAAATGCAAGATGCAACAACTAGCACAACAACAGAACATCACTCAATCAGAATACTAATAGTTCAAACTACAAACAACCGATTCTATTGAACCACAAATCAATAGAAACCCTAGCTATTTAACAAATCAAAGCAATAAAGACAATCAGTTCTTCAGAACTTAACAGTTTTGAACTGAAACTTGAAATTCGAATTAAATATAGACTTGATACCATGTAAACAAGTATGAATAGTGAATAAACAGAAGAAAAAGCAACAATTTCGAGGTTTTATTACTGAATGAAACAAGAACACGAAGAAAGTAAACCCTAAATCCAAAACTACCCGAGTGATGTGATGTAGATGTTTATATCTACAATCACAACCTAGAAGTAGGATCAGAGACGTTACCACTTATATGAACACACGAGTTTTGCTATCGAGTAGATCTACTCCCAACTCTGACTCATGACCTACGCTCCCCATTTATCTTTTTCGACAAAGAAGCACATTAGTCGGACCACCGACATGGACCGGATCGTTATCCCCAAACTCATTGGCGAACGTACGCCACTCGGACGTTTCATCGATCGAGTGCGATTCAAGCACGAGTCCGCACTGGGAGCACACGGTGTCTCCGGCGGAGTGGTCAAACACCACATATGTTCTTCGATGTTTGTATTGAAAAGGGCGATTTGGGGATTTAAGGGATTTAGGGGAGGAGGAGAGCTGAGGGCGCGCGTTGTATTGAAAAGGGGGGAAGGGTTATAAAAAATTTTAAAAAATGACACGTAAAGTTGACACGCAAAAATGCGTGTCATCTTTTCTAAAAATATTTTAAAATCCGACATATATTTTATGATACGCGTAGATGCGCGTCATATTTTTTCGCGTGTCATCTTTTGCGCGTCATCTATTAACAGTTTTCTAGTAGTGGTTCTTCAACATGCCAAAGAAGCATCTGGTATGTAGACAGTGGAGGATCCATGCATATGACAGGAAGCAGCTCACTTCTTCGTGACTACTCTCAAGGAAAGAAGGGGTTTGTTTCCTTTGGCAATGATGCAAAAGGTTACATCATCGGCAAAGGCTTTGTTTCTAATGGGGAAATAAGGTTTGATGATGTTAACCATGTGGAGAATCTCAAGTACAATCTCTTGAGTGTCAGTCAAATGTGTGATAAAGGCCATATTGCCCTTTTCACCAGCCAGAACGGTTGGATTCTGTCATCCAAAGTTCTGAGTTTGATTGACAAGGTGTTGGATGAATATACTCTCCTGAAGGTCAATAGGACAGGAAGAGCATATGCCTTAGATCTTTCAATGAAAATTGATCTAAAAGGCCATCCTTGCCTATTCTCCAAGGCTTCTCCTCAAGAATCTACTCTATGGCATAGAAGGCTGGGTCATGTGAATCTTAAAAACATGAATCAGCTGATACACCATGGTTTAGTAAAAGGGTTGCCTTTGAAGGAGTTCAAATGTGAAGACAAATGCACTGCTTGTTTCAAAGGAAAACAACACAAAGTCTCATTCCCTGCAATAGAAGAACCAAAGTCCAATGCCTGCTTGCAACTTTTGCACATGGATCTTTTTGGTCCTGTCAGAGTGATAAGCATGGCAAAGAAGAAATACTGTCTGGTAATTATGGATGATTACTCCAGATTTGTATGGACTTTCTTCTTGCACTCCAAAGATGAAGCTGCAAAAGCTATAATGAACTTTGTGTTATATGTGGAGAAGCAGTATTCCCTTCCAGTCAAGTGTGTGAGGAGTGACAATGGCATAGAGTTTAGAAATCACACATTTGATGACTTCTATCTGTCAAAGGGAATCAAAAGGCAGTTCACATTCCAAGAACTCCTGAACAAAATAGAGTGGTGGAGAGAAAGAACAGGACCCTCATTGAAGCTGCAAGGTTAATGCTGGCTGACTCAGGATTGCCACTAACCTTTTAGGCTGAAGCTGTCAACACAGCTTGCTATGTGCAGAATAGAGTATTAGTGAATCAGAGGTTGATGAAGACTCCTTATGAAGTACTTCATCATTTGGCTCCTTTGATTTCCTTCTTTAGAGCCTTTGGGTGTCCTTGTTTCATTCTCAACACAAGCAACCCACTCCAGAAGTTTGCATCAAAGGTGGATGTAGGGTATTTTGTTGGTTATTCATCAACTTGCAAGGCAAACAGAGTTTTCAACTGCAGAACAAAGATGGTTGAAGAGACTTTGCATGTGAAGTTTAATGAATCTCCAAAGGACAAGATTCCACAAAACCCTGTGGAGTTATTTGATCTGGACATACTGCAATATGTTCCTTATCAACCTCCAGCTGTTGTTCCTGTCAACAGTTCTCCACCTGGTGGTACTGATGATGATGTAGCCAGTACTCACCTTTTCAGGTTTAGTGACCATTTACCTGAGTCAACTAAACCTGATGCTCCTGTAGCTTCAGCAGCTTCATCCACAACAAATGCTGATGAGATTTCTGAATCCTCTACTTTATTTGAGTTACCATCTCCTACTTGGTTTCAAGAATCTACATCACCATCTGTTGCTGCTGAAGGTCCTACAAACACTTGCACTGATCTTATTATCTATCAAGAGCTGAAGAATCACCCAATGTCTCAAATCATTGGGGATATCAATGCTGGAGTTTCAACCAGGAGTCAATTGTCCAATTTCTGCTTCTATGCTCTCTTCATCAGTCAGCAAGAGCCAAAGAATTATCATGTTGCCCTAAGAGACAATGGATGGGTTAAAGCAATGCAGCTTGAGCTTCTTCAGTTCAAAAAGCAGCAAGTGTGGGAGCTTGTTCCTTTACCCCAAGGTAAGTGTGCAATAGGCACTAAATGGGTGTTAGGAATAAAACAGATGAAAAGGGCCAAATTGTTAAGAACAAGGCCAGGCTGGTTGTACTGGGGTTTGCACAAGAGGAAGGCATTATGATGAAACCTTTGCCCCTGTAGCCAGACTGGAGGCAATTAGATTGTTCTTAGCCTATGCTTCCTTTCACAATCTTAAAGTTTTTCAAATGGATGTCAAAAGTGCCTTTTTATATGGTAAAATAAAAGAAGAAGTTTATGTGTGTCAACCACCAGGCTTTGAGAATAATAAACATCTTGATTGGGTGTATAAGCTTGATAAGGCTCTTTATAGGTTGAAACAAGCTCCTAGAGCCTGGTATGAAACATTATCTAATTTTCTTCTACAGAATAATTTCACTAGAGGCTCCATTGATAAAAATTTATTCATTAAGAATGTGGGACTGCATAAGCTACTTGTTCAAATTTATGTTGATGATATAATTTTTGCATCCTCTGATCCACAGTTGTGTGATGAATTCACTAAGCTAATGAAGCAAAAGTTTGAAATGAGTGCTATGGGAGAATTACAGTTCTTTCTAGGGTTGCAAATCAAACAAAGGGCTGATGGAACCTTTATTCATCAGTCCAAATATACAAAAGAGTTGTTAAATAAGTTTGATTTACAAAACTGTAAGCCCTGTTCTACTCCCATGAGCAGTACCACACAACTGGATGTGATCAGAAAGGTAAAGCGGTTGATGAAACCCTTTACAGATGTATGATTGGGTCCTTGATGTACCTTACAGCTTCTAGACCAGACATTATGTTTGTAACATGTGCCTGTGCTAGATTTCAGGCTGCACCTAAAGAATCCCATTTGATTGCAGTCAAAAGGATCTTTAGATATTTGCAAGGTACTCAATCACTAGGACTTTGGTATTCCACTGGGCATTCTTGCAAATTAGTTGCTTTCTCTGATAATGACTATGCAGGATGCAAAGTGACTAGAAAATCAACTTCTGGAGGATGCCAATTCCTAGGCAATTGTTTAGTTTCTTGGCAGAGTAAGAAACAAACATCAATTGCTACATCCACTGCGGAAGCTGAGTACATTGCTGCTGCAAGTTGTACATCCCAGGTACTCTGGCTTTAGAATCAACTCTTGGATTATGGCATTATAGAGACTAAGACTCCATTATTAATGGATAGTGCTTTAGCTCTTTATATTGTTAAAAATCCAGTCCAGCACTTTAGGACCAAACATATTGAGATCAGACATCATTTTATTAGGGATTGCTATGAAAAAGGTCTGATTGATCCAAAGTTTGTACCTAGTGCTGATGAGCTTGCAGACATATTTACTAAGCCTTTAGATAGTGTCACATTTCAAAATCTGGTACTAAGGCTTGGTATGCTGTAGCTACAATAATTTGACTAATACTGATGCTCTCAGCTCACAAGTACTGATGAGCATTAGTATGCACAAGTAAAAAATAAGTACTGATGAGTAATTTAGTCTTCGGCATTTTTCATAACTACTGAAAGACTAAAATGCTTCAAAGTACTAAAGTACATTATTTGTTGAAAACAACTGATGTAGTTACAACTACTGATGTGGTTATACCTACTGATGTATAGTTTTCAAACAAATAAGTACTGAAGAACAAATCTTGTTCATAAGTACTAATGTGTAATCTTACACATAAGTACTGAAGACAAAATTTGCTCACAAGCTCTGAAGTATAATTTTTTTCATCAGGTCTTATGAACATTTGTTCACAAGAGCTGAAGAATAAATATTTACAAGAGTTGAAGGCCAATGAAACATCTGAAAGTCTGCCAAAGAGCTGATGAGTAAAAGTTGAGGTCAGCATGAAACAACTGAATTGACGACAACAGCTGATGAGTAATTTTACTCTTCAGCTGATTTCTTCTGCTGTTTCATACCAAACAACTGAAGACAAAACCATGTCTTCAGTACTTTACAACTACTGATGTCAGTAGTTTACAACTACTGATGACTAATACCAAGTCTTCAGTTGTTTACAACGTCTGAAGATGAAAAACATGTCTTCAGTAGTTTTATAACTACTGATGACTAACAACAAGTCTTCAGTCGTTTACAACATCTGAAGGACAAAACCACGGTCTCAGTAGTTTCAACTACTGATGACTAACACCAAGTCCACAGATGTTTATAACCTCTGAAGGTTAAAACCATGTCATCAGTTGTTTCAATAACTGATGCCTAACACCAAAACTTTCAGTCGTTTTCTTTCAGCTGTTTCAATCTGTACCCTATAAATACCCATCCCTACCTTCAGAGTTTTTCATTCTCTCATAACCTAATATTTCAAAAACTCTGAAACCTCTCTCCTACCATTAATGGCGACCATGCAGCTCAAGCCAAGACACAACTGTGTCGCCTACCTTACCAAATCCCCATTTTGGACCAAGTTCATAACATCATAGATCTCATGGTCGATTCTCCTTACCAAATGGCCTTTTTCCTCAATCCCACAATATATGCCGATTCCCTTACCCAGTTCCGGATGAACGTCACCCTTACTGGAGAGAATGACGCCGAGGTCTCTCTCCAGTCATTCGTCAACAACCAGAAGGTGGTTATCAATCGGGCAATCATCCGCCAAACCCTAAAATTGGATGATGCCACCTTCCCAATTGAATATCCAAAAGGCACCACTGATCTTTCTTTTGCATACCATGACTATCAGAGTGACCTTCATGCCTCTACCCTGCTCAAGAAACATTTCCATGATGCCGAACGTCTTATCTTCCACATGGTGAATGTTTGCTTAGCCCCAAAGACCTCCTCATGGGACCAAATGTCATCAAGGTGGCAGCAGGTATTATTCTCTATCCTTGAGAAACAAAACTTAAATTTTTCTGAAATAATCTTTTTGGAACTTAAGGATATGGCCACAAAACCTTTTGCTAACCGTTGGATACTATATCCACGGTTCATAATGGCCATAATAGAGAACCAGCTACATGCTGAGGGACTTGTTGGCCTTGGAGTCCCAGCCATGGCTCTATTGCCTGAGGTACACTCCAGGCACAACACTAACCAAACATTGAAAAGGCTGCCAAGCTGCGAAAACCCACGCAGCTGGAACCTACAGCCTCCACCTCAAAAACCAAAGTCCCCACTAAACCCAAACAAAAGAAACCCAAAAAGGCTACTCAGGGAGATGAGTCCCCTGAGGATGCCCTTGCACAACAAAGGCAGGAAGTAATTGCTGGCATGATTCTCCCAGCAATTACCACGACTCCACCAAACACAACCGCACAAGCATCCTCTCTATAGGAGCCTGATACAACCATTTCCAGGGGTGCCACACATCTGGAACCGTTCTCACTTGAGAAGGTTGCCATTGAAAAGCACACATCTCCCCATGTGCATACTGCTTCTACCCCATCTCCCACTACAACCGCCTCTCACAGCCCTACATTCATCATTGCAGAAGTGTTGACTCATCTTAAGACTCCACCCTCTCCCCAGGAACCAATCATAACTGGGAAAACTCCAACCACAGAGAGGGTGGATACAAGTGTTGATAGGAGCCCACAAGACAGGGAATCAAATGTCTCATCTCCAAGTGTGGCAAAGGAGATGGAACAATCTGGTGAGGCTGCCACTTCCCCTGTATCAGCACATAAACAGGAAGAAGTTAGTACCATCTCTAAGTCCTCACCAGAGGCAACTGCCAATGATGGATCCAATCCGGAGGCAGGAAGTCCCCAGTACCAAGAACAAGGGGCAAATGTGATCACTGAGCCACACTCAGCACATGTACATCCTGATTCAATCAGGAGGTCAGGTGATTCAGGTACAACTGATGATAACCTGAGCTTTTTCTATAATGTAGTAGCTCAAAACACCATTCTTGACGATGAGGTGAGTAGACTCAAAGAGCTACTCTCCAAAATGACTCAAGACAAAAGTCCATCTGCCACCATACACCCACAGATGGCACCTTCACCTGAAGGTCTCACAAACACTCAGCCACTCCCACAAACTCAACTACCTGCCCTTGCTTCTGGCACTAGTTCTCAGGGACAGAACCCCCCTGAGCAATTAGCTGCTATCTTTCAAAATTCCTTTGTAACATCCGGTTTCTAAATCCGGATTTGTAAATTATATTACAGTTATGATTAATTAAAATAAGCTGAGTTAATTGAGTGTTTAAGTGTTTAGTCGCATAAGTTATATACGAATGAACTTCAGTCGCACACATTACGTGCGATTGAGACTCAGTCGTACGAATCGTAGGCGTATTAGCTTCAGTCGCACGATTCAGTCATACGAATGGTTCAGTCGTGCGACTGAAGGTGAGGCGGTTAAGTTTAGTTATGGATAAGAAGGGCGGTGCAGGGGTTCAAGGGCAGATTTCCAACTCCATCTTCTTGCCCCTTCACACCCAAACATTCTGTTCTCACGAAATTGCCTAGGCGAAACCCCGTTTTGGTAAGTTTTGAACATCACGGATTAATCCGGAGATGTTATAAGCTGTGGGTATGATTGAGTTTGATCCAACAACCTGTTTTAATCAGTAAATTAGTCTGGTTCATTCTGAATTTAAAATCAAAGAATTCAAATCCGAGTTTTTGTGAAGTTTTGATAAAATAATGGTCCGAAACAATTGTAAACGATGTGTATAGGATCTGTTTTGAATATGGTATAATTTGGATGGTTAAAACTCAAATTTGAGTGAGTTTGGATCAAAAACATCAAGAACACAGCTGCTGATTCGTTTCAGGCGAATGGGCTCAATCGCATGCCTCAGTCGTACGAATGAGAGTCTAGTCGGGCGACTGAGTGCGAATGGAGGTTCAGTCGTGCGGTTGGAACTCAGTCGCCTGGTTAGAAGGCCGAATGAAGACGAGTGAACACTGGATACGAATGAGAACTCAATCGTGCGAATGAACTGCTAGTCGTACGATGAAGGTTTAGTCGCATGGTTCATTCGCATAGGTCAGTCGTATGATTGCTCATTCGCATAAGTGTTCAATCGCATGAGGTCCTGTTTGAGAATAAGTTTATTGAATCAGGGTTTATTGCTTTAGATATACCTTGATTAGAGGAAGGACTAGTTATCTTGGGTACGTGGATTGTGTAGACTGTGGTGAGAAAATTGATAAGGTGAGTTCTAAGCCCTTTTTAAATGTTTGGATTTAACATTTGGGGTAGCACACACATATTGATAAATGAATTGAATGTTTTAGTACCAGAATTGTGATAGTAATGATGGATATGTTTCTAACAGTTTGTTAAGCTGTTAGAGGGAAAGTGGGGGTAATAAATGATTACCTGAACATTGTTAATCATTACATGATGGTAATGATTGCAATGAGTCAGGTAGGGTGTAAAAGATAGTCCTCTGAACATTGTTAATCATTACGTGATGGTAATGATTCCAATGGGTCGGATGGGGTGTGATGAGTAATGAAAGCATGTTAAAACTGGTGCTAAAAGAAAGAATGTGTGGGGTGTGAGTGAATGTGATAATATTGGCAATAAATAAAAGAAATGTTTTGAAATGGTAATATGATGTAAATCTCAACAGGCCAGTTAGGGTAAGATGCCTGGGTGTGAAACTGTACAGTTTGATAGGAGTGATGACGATCACTCAGCTTTGTGAACATCTTGTGGTGACGACCCTAGATGATTATTTGGCATCCTACTGGATGAGAGATAGTAACGGTAATTCCTGGATGTGGGCAACCGACGTTACTGGGTATGGGAGACTGGTAGTTGCTGGATGTGGGCAACCGACGTTACCGAGTATGAGAAACTTGTAGTTGCTGGATGGGCAACCGATGTTTCTGAGTGTAGTAACTGGTAGTTGCTGGATGTGGGCAACCGACGTTACTGGGTATGGGGAACTGATAGTTGCTAGATGGGGGCAACCGACGTTCGATGGGACAGGTCCAGTGGGACAGAATAATGATAAAAGATGAATTTATAATATTGCCAATAAAAAGATAGCTATGGTGTGTGTGAAAATGTTGTTAATGTTTTAATGAAAATTAGAACTCACCAGTTTATCTGATGTTTTGAGTATGTTGTGTGTGCTAGGTAAGGAGGGATCCTCTGATAATAGAGGAAAGCAAGTATGAGCTGATGAGGACGCTATCCCGGAGCAACTACTGGCATAGGATTAGGGCTTGTTATTAATGTAAATAGGGCGATGTATAATTAAATACAATCGTATGCAACATGTTTTAAAAAGTTGGGTTAATATCTAATAGTGTTTAAAGTCTTCCGCTGTAAATAGAAAGCTCTGATTTGTGTTTAAAATATTAATCCAACTGCGTGACGTGCCTGGTGCCCTGCGGGTTTAGGGCATCACATCCTTGCCTCTCATCACACCCATTATCATAGATATTGTGATCAAAACCCTTGATGAGAGGCTTCCCTTTACTATACAGCCTTTGGTGGAAGCTGTGGTGCTGAAGAAGCTTTCTGATAGTCATCCTCTTGCAACCAATGCAACCAAAAGGGGGAGACTTCAGTGAAAGCTAAGAGAAAGAGAGTGGAGGAGGAAGTGAAAGAGAAAGAAGTTGAGGATGAGGTAGTATATGAGAGGGAGTGGTGGTGGAGACTGAGAGGGAGAAGGAGAAGGAGAGTGCTGAATTGGAAAAAAGTGACTGAAAGTCAAAAGACTTTCATGTCACATACAAGAAGAAGAAGGGAGAGAAGGAGAAGAAGAAGGGAGAGAAGGAGAAGGATCTAGCTGTCCTTGTCTAGGAAGCTGATGCTGAACATAGCAGGTCAATGGATAACATCATTGATAGCTGTTCATGCAAGGCTTTGACAAGGACACTACTGAGCTAGATCAAGAGATTAGGAAGTTAGAAGTGAAAGAGATAAAATACCGATGGTCTTGTTATAGCCAAGAGGAAAAAAAGAGACTTGAGGCTATGACAAGATTCATTTCAAAGTATCTTGGGAGATCAGTCCTGGAGATCAGATCATAGCCCAGGGACAGCATCTTGGCAATATCCACCAAGATCTGTTCGTCTGAGGTATTCACTAAGGGACTGATCATAGAAGCCCTTAGTGAAGCCAGTGCTCGGAACAGGACTGAGTTAGCCAAACAAACCAAATCCTCTCTCACATCTAAATTGCTAGCTCGGCCTGCCCAATTTCCCATACCAAAAACCAAACCTCCACCCACAAAACCAACCTTCACTATCAAAACCCATAGCCGATGATGCACCCTTGAAGAGGAAGAGAAGGGTGCTGAGGCTAGAAGAAGAAGAAGAAGAGGATGATAAGGAAGAAGATAGGCTACCTCTCTCCGTAGTTCTATCTTTACCTAAAGCCAAACCTTTACCCATCACTCCTTCCTCACAGATGGAAGCTGTGAGGGTTAAAATTGAAGAAGAACAGCAGCATAGGCAACATGATGATGAGCTATTGAAAAGAGTAGATAAAGTCTATGTTGCTTCCTCATCAATCATTAATATGAGGAAACAAGCTCTGAGATTATACACTTTAAGGCATACATATCAATATCAAAAGGACAAAGTGAGAATTTGGCCTGATCCCAGGGTGTCTCACAGGATCATTAAGAAAGACATTCCACTGAGATACAATGGCCAAGTAAAAAGGATTGTAGATGAAGTGATCTCTTTGGCCATTATAGTATCACCCTGGGTGATCATTGAAGATTTCAAGAAGACCTATCAGGCTAACCTACCACCACAAAAGATGTTGGAGAATAGGGTGGTTAAAAAAGGGTTAGTCTACAAGAGGTTGAGAATCTTAGGAGAAATGAGCTCCAGTTGTTCATAGAGGGTAATCACCCTGATGAGTTTGCCTATAGGGCTATAACAACTGTGGAGCTCAAAAATGGTAAACAGGCCAAATTCATCTCAGAGCTCTATGGGCCTGAAGGATTTTTTGAGAGTGAGGCAGAGAATCTTACCATGGAGGAACAAGTAATGTTTTTAGAAGCCTACACCAGAGAATCCTACAGGCTCATAGTTGGTAAGTAGGTCTCATGGATGGGACAACAACTCTGTGTCCAGTTCCCTAAAACAGAGTTCTCATCCATACTATGCCAATCAGATTATTGAGACCTCTTCCCAGGCCAGTGCTTATATGGGTCAACTTCTGAGCTGATCCAGAAGGAAATAGACCAAACATTCTGCCACAATAAGTGGGACCAACAATAAGCTTAGAGGTTTTGGCTGCATTGGTTCAGGGGGAGCTTGTTAGACTAAAAGAACCAATGAGCCAGATCAGAAAAACCTCTAAGTCCCACAAGACATCACAACAACTGCTGAAAGCATCATCAGCTGTTTGACAAAGTCTGAAGACCTCAACAGCTGAAGATCAAAGTACTGAAGAACATCAGCTGAATACTCAAGTACTGAAGACTCAAGTACTGAAGACTCAAGTACTGAAGACTCAAGTACTGAAGACTATCAGCTGAAGACTCAAGTACTGAAGATCAATAGCTGAAGTACAAAGACTGAAGACAAAGACTTAAGACATCAGCTGATGACAACTACTGAAGTCATCAGCTGATGAAACATCTGAAGTTAAAGTCTGAAGACAAGTGCTGAAGCTTCAGAGTTTGTCACAACAGCTGAAGAAGTATTCTTCAGTTGTTGTGATGGTTTATCTTTCAGCTTTTTCTTATCAGTAGTTGTATTTTCTATTTCAGTAGTTTGTAAAATGACTGAAGAGTATGTTCTTCAGTCGTTGTAGTTTTCAGTAGTTTCTTTTCAGCTGTTGTAATAAGTTTAACACTTAGCATTTTGTAAGGAGATGTCAGCTGTTTGACATCTTCAGTAGTTAAGGTAGTTTCAGTAGTTTGTTAAAATAACGGTTTGATGTCACTGTCAAGTGACATCAGCCGACCTCATTCTTCCTATAAAAGGAAGATGACCTAATTGTAATCCTTGCCGAAGTGTGTGATCTAATAGAAAACACCTTTTTACAGAATTCCTCTCTTTCTCTATAACCTACTGTTACATTGATATATCTCTTGTGTTCTTAGTATAATTTGCTTAATTCTTGCACTAAATCCGCTGCGAATACAACCTAATAGATCAAACTAGAGGCTGAGATCCTTTCAGGAGTCGACTATAATGAAGTCTTTGCTCCAGTAGCTAGAATGGAAGCCATCCGCATCTTTCTAGCCTACGCCCCTTACATGAAGATCAAAGTCTTTCAACTAGATGTTAAGAGTGCATTCTTGCATGGGGAAATCCGTGAAGAGGTCTATGTCAGTCAACCCGAGGGATTCAAAGATCCTTACCATCGGGACAGAGTCTACAAGTTAGACAAGGCTCTGTATGGGCTACACCAGGCTCCTCGAGCCTGGTATGAAAAGCTCTCCACTCACCTGCTGAAACACGGGTTTCGCAGGGGTGTGATTGACTGTACACTGTTTATCGAAGAAAGAGACGGTGATTTACTAATGGTTCAAATTATGTGGATGACATAATCTTCGATTCATGAAACGAAGATCTATGTAAAGAATTTGAATCTGTGATGAAGGCAGAATTTGAAATGAGCACCATGGGGGAAATGAAGTTCTTCCTGGGATTGCAGGTGGATCAGACACCTACCGGTATCTTTCTGCATCAGACTAAGTATGTCGGAGATATTCTTAGTCGCTTTGATATGGAAAATGTCTCTGCTACCGTTACACCACTCGCCACAAATCATGATGTGGCTCCTGATGAGAATGGGGATTTGGTGGATGCCACTATGTATCGTGGGATGATCGGATCTCTTATGTATCTCACTGCCTCCCTTCCAGATATCATGTATGCCACATGTTTATGCTACAGATATCAAGCAAAACCGAAAGTAAATCATCTGATTGGGGTGAAAAGAATCTTCCGTTATATGAAGGGTACCCCAACACTAGGGTTATGGTATCCTCATGACGATGACTTTGAGCTCACTACGTATAGTGATTCCGACTATGGTGGCTGTAAGATGAATTTCAAGTCTGCATCAGCAGGGTGTCAGTTCTTTGGAAGGCGTTTAGTCACGTGGCAATGCAAGAAGCAAACCTCGGTTGCCTTATCAACCTGTGAAGCTGAATACGTTGCTGCTGCAAGCTACTGCTCTCAGATTATCTAGATCCAACAGCAAATGCGAGACTACGGTTTGCAATTCTCGAACACCCCTATCTATGTTGACAACTCTACTGCCATAGCTGTCACTAAAAATCCGGTACAACACCCTAAAACTAAACACATCGGCATAAAGTATCATTTCATACACGACTGCTATGAAAAACAATTAATCGATGTGGTAAAAAAAAGGGGGGGAAGGTCAGATAATCTAAAAGGCAAAAACAACAAAGACAAGACTGTAATTCTACACAATGGAAAGTGATAGCACACAGGCGTCTAGTCACTTGAAACACCAAAAAGATTTTACATTTTTAGAAATTTAGTTTAACTAGATCACAGAAAATTTGTTAGTCAGAGAATTCTAAGTCTAACAAGACAAGGAAAATAATAGTACGTTTGCGTGTTACTGTAATTACACGGAGAAAAATTGATCTAGGAAGGTGCTAGTTCACTATACGATGTGTCGGTAGATTCAACACAATTGACGAGTAGACGTCATTGGTGAACTCAATCTAAACTAAATGGTTCAACCAACTGTGGGTTCACATCTTATCACCGGTTAACACAATAAGCTATTTCCAATAAGGGATAACGAGCAAATAAACACCATCAAAGGTGTGCGAATGACCACAAATAGAGCAAAGCATAAAAAAATAAAAAATAAAAATAATAAAAAAATAAAAAAATACAAGCGCAATCAAGCTGATAACTTATGTTGTTGGTGCGTTATGTGAAAAAGAAAATAAGAAATGCTCTAACAAGGAGATAGGTTGTGTGCCTCTCTGCTGTGCGATGTCACTGACCTGAGGATAAGCATAACCTACATATTCTAGAATTCATTGTTGTTTGCCGCCTCTTTGCTGTGCGATGGCACTGACCTGAGGCTTGGCTTCTCTTTGAAAGCTCTATGAATAGTTTCTCCTTGTCCAAATACCCGTAGACCGCTCAATAGTCTCCTGGGGAATGTTGATTACCATATAAGCTTGAGATTGACAAATGTTGGTTGAAACAATATAACTTAATTCATCACCAATGTGTGTCAAAATTCTGTGTATGGATTTAAGTGGACAAGCATACTGACAATCGTCGTGGATGCACCAACTGATGTTGACAATCAACGTGTGTTACGTATCATATCAAGCATGATTCCCAGTTAGAACTTAGAAGTCTTAGATGAATGAAAAACTATGATATGTAAATATGTTAGATGCCTTTACGATTAATATAAAAGGTTCCAAGTAATTGTGTTTATGCCTGTCTGATTCCATATGAATCCGGTTTGAAAATGATGTTAATGCTAATAGGCTTATCTACCTAACCCTAACAAAATCACAAAAACATTTTCATCTTGGTATTTAGTTTAACACTTTACTTCATTTGTTAGGTGTGTCAGTGCCGGACTGTGCTGTACTACTCATTGCAGAAAATGTCACAAATGAACTTAAAGTTTAATCTATAATAACTTGTTTCTGAAAAGGTAAATGGATCATGTCTGAGATGATCATGTGGTTAAATGGATCATGTCTGAGATGATAAGGTGGTTAAAAGGATCATGGCTGAGATGATCAGGTGGTTAAATGGATCATGTCTAAGATGATCATGTGGATAAATGGATCATGGCTAAGATGATCAGGTGGTTAAATGGATCATATCTGAGATGATCATGTGGATAAATGGATCATGTCTGAGATGATCAGGTGGATAAAATGGTCATGTCTAAGATGATCAAATTGATCTTAATGTTTATCTATTGATTAATCGTACTTAGTGTCGTATGGTAAAATGGTCAGAATGTCACAAGTATGGCCCATTCGCACGACTGAACCATAATTGTGGTCCAGTCGTACGATTGGAAAATACGAATGAGTCAAATCGCATGATTGGACCATGCGAATGAGTCCAATCACTCGATTAGAGGTGACCGACTGTGTCAGACGTCTGAATGATCTCAATCGTACGATTGGAGATAAACGATTGGGTGAATCGTACGACTGAATCTCAGGCGCATGACTTGCTCATGTGACTAGGTTCAGTCGCACGACTGACTTATACGACAGGGCACAGTCGCACGACTGGGAGTTGCCCTAGTATAAATACAGGTTGAATCGGCATCAGTCGCTCATTCACCAAAATCGCCCCCTTATTCGCACGACACATCGAACCTCTGCCAAAATCTCATTTGATCTTTGTACACTCATTTTGACACTCTCTGATCATTGTTCTCTGTTCCATAGGTACTACGCGCCTTGTATTGGATGACAAACCTGTTACTACAACGTGAAATGGATCAGACAGTGCCCTAACTCAAAACCAAAACAAGAAAGACAAATACACCACTAAATCTAAGTCTTCTGATCAAATAAAAGTTATTAGACGCTTAATCGGTCATATGCGAACCAAATGAGTTATTTCTCAACGTTTAATATCAAGTTTTGCTCAAAACAAGAATTTGAATGGACAAACTGTCGAATAAGCGACTAGACACACTGATGAACTCCAATCGCCCGACTGAGCAAGACGACTAGTCTCAGTCGCACGACTGAGATGGCACGAATGAACTCATTCGCATGAATAGAGCTCAGTCGCACGACTAGTCTCTGTTCAATCGCACGACTGAAGCATGCGTCTAAGCTCAATCATATGACTAAAGCAAATGCATGAACAGTCGCACGACTAAGTTCAATCGCACGACTAAGTTCAATCGCTTGACTCAGTCGCACGTATGAACTCATTCGCATGAATAGAGCTCAGTCGCCCAGCTCAGTCGCCCGACTAAATTCAATCGTGTGCTCAGTCGTACGTCTAACCAGAGTTTAAAGTCCATTAACTTAATTCAGTCATCTTCAATATGCATTACCGTTTATCAACAATGTCTAACAGATGTCGAGTCGTTGGACTATCAGCATAAAGTATAACATTTGTGCTTATCTGGATCTGACCTCCTGGAACGCGGCGGAGTTCTCGGGCATCATTACTTTCTTACGGTGATCGAGGAGCTTCTGACCTATTTCTACTCTATGCACGCCATATCGTTCAGTCCAGCAGGCTTTCTGGGAAAGCGTTGTGGTGGACAGATCCACAGAGCCCTAACGTATCAGGAGCACCATTTTGGTCAGGCCATAGAGATCTCTGAGGAAGATCTCCGGACAATCTTAGAGTTCGGGGATGATGGTGACTACCCCACATGACTAGACCCTCTGACAGTTCGAGGGTGCTTTTTGCGGGCAAAGTACTCAGGGGATATCAACGCAGGTATGCTCAACAAGAGCAACCTATGCCCCTAATTCAAGTACTTAGCCCACATGCTGCTAAGGTGCATTGCCTCGAGGAAGGGAGGCTTTGATGAGCTATCTGAGCAAATACAGAGCCCCTATGTGGCGTTGGTGCTGAACCACCCGTTCAGCTTCTCGCGGATGATCTTCACCTATTTAGTGGAGAACATTGAAGTGAAGGGCAAAGAGAGCTTCTGCATGTACCCTCGCTTCATGCAGATGGTCATTGACCAGAAGCTCCCTATGTTGCCAAAGGAGAAAGAGGATGCAGTGGTGCTTGAGGTGATGGATGATACCACCTTAGGCAGGATGAAGGTGTACAGGGGGAAGCAGGTGAACCCCCCTATCAGGCGACTATTTGGGCACTTGGCCCGTGATGACTACGTGGCGCCAGCTAGGAGAAAGTGGCGTCACGATGACAGTGACTTAGATGTTGAGCAGATTGCTCTACCCTCTGATGACTCCGATGATGATGATCATGATACTGATCAGGGAGTGGATGATCAGGGAGTGGATGGTCAGGGAGGACTCGAACCAGTTCCAATTCACCCTGATTTTCATATGGAGGAGGAGGAGGAGTCAGATGAAGTGTCGCTCATCCGGACGGTGGGAAGTCGGGAAGTGGCTACTGAGCGAGGAATCAGGGCGGTTGGTGGACGCCCGGGAGGGTCTGGGAGCTCTACTGTTGATCCATATTATACCCCAGCCTTTCCCAGTAGTCGACGGGGAGCCTCTGTGTCCAGGGGGACACGGAGGAAACGTATGGCTCAGCCACATGGGCTGAAGCCCAAGCGCAGGAGAATCACTCTTATCACTACCTCCTCAATTACCACCACTACTACTAAACCACCCACCACCACTACCACTCCTCCCACCACTACCACTCCTCCACCCACTACTACTACACCACCTACCACCACATTACCACCCCCAATCTTCACCACTACACCACCCACCACCACATTACCACCCCCAATCTTTACCACTCCTCCACCCAGTACCACTACACCACGTACCACCACATTACCACCCCCAATCTTCACCACTACACCACCCACCACCACATTACCACCCCCAATCTTCACTATTACACCACCTGCTACCACCAGTCACCAAGCCAACCAATCCTCCTTCCCAACAGCTTCATCCCTCCCTCATATTGGAGTGGAGGAATAGCTCGCAGCACTAAATAGAATGGTGCTGAAGCTGTGGGCTGCTGATGAAGAAAAGACAGCCAGGCTTCATCAGCTTAAGGACCAAAATGATTCTCAAGCTGAACAGATCTCCCAGCTCCAGGAGCAAAATGTTATATCTTCTAATAAGATCAAGGAGTTGGAAGAGGCTAAGAAGACCATCCTGCTCAAGTTAAAGGGGTCGCAGGACGAGCCACTAAAGATTGATGAAGGAGATGAAGATGGCGATGATGAGGAGGAGGATTATGAGGATGATGATAGTGATAATGATGATGAGGGAGGTAATGACGCGGATAAAAGAAAAGATGGTGATAATGATGAAGGGGATGCAGCTGCATCTGCCTCTGCCCCTGATCATGAGCGGCGACCTAAGAGAAGACAAGACCAGGGAGCATCAGCTGCTGTCCCGCCGACCTCCCCATCTGCAGACGACCCAGCCAGGATCCAGGACAAAAGTATTGATTAGATGTTTTATTATTAAACTTTTGTACTTGATTCTTCTTTTGAGGTATATGAAACTTATTTAACTATTTAATGATTAATGTTTATTTAACTTGATTTCATACTAATGACTGCTACTCTACATGTTGATTCTAAACAGATAAGGGATTTCAGCAAGATGAGCATGATGTTGCTCCCCTCCAACAGATCAAGTCTCAACTTACAATGATTTTTGATCTGCAGGGATCGTCAGAAGGTCGGTGAGTTATAGTCCTGAAAAAGAAGAAATAATTCACGACCTTACTGATGAGCAGCTTGCTGAAATATTTCGTCTAAATCCAGAAGAAATTGTCAAAGATGCTCCAACTTTTGATGATGCTGATGATGACGAGCTAAACGATGTTGAAGAAATAGAAATTGAAGACATCACAGATCAGCACTATCCAGAATACACTGACCGAGAGGGCAATGTGTTTCCTGATCTGGTAAACACTCTAAGCAGTGATATTCTGGGTAAACTCAGTGAGAAAGAGAAGGGAGCAGAAGCTTCGACAAGCCAAGCCCAAGCCTCGGACACTGATGTCGATATCCGAAAGGCTGAACGGGCGGCTTGCTTCGCCGAGGTCCAAGCCCAACGTGCTACAGTAACACAAAGTACCTACACCAAACTTTACAAAGTCAAGAAAAACATGAAGGTGTCAGGAAAATAATTGCTTGGGCTTATTTTGATGACCTCAGAGTACATGTAGTAAAAAAGGAGAGGGGAATCGAGTACTTTAGATTCCCTCATGATCTGAAGACTCTCCCTGGGTTTGAGCTCAACCAGCTGGCGCGCCTGAAGTTACTATATGCTGATCCGAAGAAAATGTCAGGCTGGTTTGAGGCTGCCCTGAAAAGGGAGTATAGGACGAGATGGGTAAACTTCAGATTACAGCAGGCCACACGTTACATCAGAAGGTCTGAAGTGAGTCTCATCACAGGTTTACCCTAAGATAGTCCTGAAGTGGCGCCCTCCGCGTACTATGTCCAGAATTCCTCTGAGGGAGATGCCACAGGACTTTACCCCACACTTTAAGTGGTGGTATTATGACTGGCGCTCGGGAGAGGCCGTTATCATTTTCGATAGGGAAGGATCGGTGGACACAATAAGGGTGTTTGACCCCATGTGGCTTATCAACTTGTCAGCTTCTGATGTTTATACGCTATACAAGTGGCCACTATTTTTTGACACGTAGGATATAGTGCAATCACTACAGTTTCAGCATATCATACGTCTATTCTTTGCACTTAATATCCATGCCGGGGTTTCTAAAGAGGAAAGGATGAATAGATTTGAAGAGTTCAAGAAGGAAGTCAAAGTATAGATAGAACTAGGTCCAAGGGGGAGTTTGTTGGTACACATGTCCCCAGTTCTAGTCTAGTGAACTTAAATGTAATAGACTTTCTTCTTGTAACACATATGTAATGTTTGATCAATATAATGAGAAACTCTTCTATAAATGTTTGTTGGTTGATTAATGTTATATCTATTTATATTATTTATTGTTACACGCATATATGACCATGTTATATAGGTTTATAGTTGTTAGATCATTAAAAGGTTCAAGAATGTGTTTAACTAAGGATCCTGATTTAGTCGCACAACTGGACCATGCGAATGAGCCAATCGCACGACTGAACAAGGTGATTGAGTTAATCGCACGATTGAGTCATAAGACTGACTCAGTCGTACAAATGAACCAATAGTATGACTTAGTCGCACGACTGAGCCAGTCACTTCGCTCAGTCGTACGAATGAAAGCTATAACCTATAAATACCACTTAAGTCGTGGAAAAACAGAAGACTTCGAGAATTCTTAACCCTAGCCGTCCCAGTTCATCCAGAGAGTCCCTTCCAACTTCATAGAACGTTTCTGGTTGATTCTTATGAACTCTTAACGTATTCTCATCGTTAGTTTTGATCGGATTAACGTTCTCCCTGATTAAATCACCAATCAAATAGGATTCCGCATTATTTGATCTGATTTTACGTTTGAATCAGTTAGTACTCCGTCCGTACATGGTCCTAACATCTACAACCACACCTCTAGCTATCGTGACATCATCAATCACCGACAACCCTCCCACCCCCTCGTTTTATACGTGGATGGATTAGCGATGGAAATAGAGGTGGTAATACCCTGGTTCAAGAAATAAGGACCTAGAAGAACCACTAGATTCAGGGGATGGAAGAATGACATGATGAGAATAGAGATAATAGCCGAAGCCCTAATTTATCGCATAACCCAACTATCTATAGTTATCACCCATAACCCCTAATTCCATTACCATCATCCCTATCTACAATCCTATAATGTGCTTTTTACGCAAATCCTCCTCATCATACTTAATTTATTGGTTTTCTGGATGCTCAAAAATAGAAGACTAATAGGGAGAGTGACAGGAGGGTGGTCTTTTTATGGAGGATGGTGGTAGCAATGGTAGGTTATATGTGATGATGGTGATCGTCTAGCAAAGACTAAGGAAAAGGGGGTAGGGGAAGGGTTATTAGGGTCCATGTATATTATATATAAATGTATTAATTTAAATGTTTTTTGTCTTTTATTATAAGGATATTCTAGTCATACAAAATAATTAATAGAAAAGCCAACTTGCACTTCATGAAAGGGGCCTTTTGTATCACGTTCATGCGTATTTTTGGACTCTCTTGTGATTTCTCATATAGAGGGACTATAAGTGAAATCATACCTTATCATAAGGACCTTCCTTGTTATTAACTATACATAAATGTGTGGATCCATCTATTTTTTCATTAAGTAAAAAATTAGTTGTTTGCCACCACCATCGGCCCTTCTTCACACCCCGACTACCACCTCCACATTGCAGAACACCATCGTCAATTCCATCCATAGCCTACGATGCTAGCCACCTTCATTGTGAATTATTTTCCTCAATTTTTGATCCATGTTCGATAATCACCATTTCATCATCTCTCTGCCTACATTCTCAATCATTAACACCCTATGGTTTCTTAGATTTGATACCTACCTGAAACTTACCATCACCATCACCTTTGGTGCTTAATATGATACTCGTCATCATCATCGAATGTTTTGCGCCATCGCTCTATCAAGACCTAGTATTTATAGCCAAATCATGTAGGATTACAAAGAATTTGAGAAAACAAGCATTAAAGGTCACTATTGGCTGGACATATACTACAATTTTCATTTACATGTTCATATATAACCGAGTGTCGAGTGTATCACTGAGAGAGGTGCAAGTTAAGGCATGGTATACTTTCCATAGACATTATCAAGTTTATTTTAATATTCTCATTTATTGAAATTGATTGACTCGTTGGTTTTCTTTTTAATATTGAATTTCTTGAATGTTTTTTATGCATTTGGATCTTTAGTTTGCTTATGGACTACATATCTATGTTTTTAAAGCTAATAGGAATCTTGTTAGATCGTTCGAGATTTTTCTTGAGGGAAACCAAAGCTTAATTGTAGAGATGTTTAATATGTGAATAAATATACATGTCAATAATGCATATCTTTTTCCTGTTTAAGTGTTTTTGTTGTTACAAATTCATCTTTATCTATACTTAATTATTATTAATTTGAATTTTATAGTTTTGGATAGTTGCTTGACAATTTGAAAAGAAAACGACAAAAAATTCATGAAGATTTTGGAAGTTTAGAGGATGTTATGGTAATGACTAATTCTGTCATGACCATAACAAGCATCAGGTCTCCCTTTCCTGCATATTATGGCCATGACTGATTCTATCATGACCATAACACACATAAAGCCCCTTTTTTAGCCTTTCTTATTCTCCGTTTCACCTAATCTCAAAAATTGAAAGGAAAAAGGCCCTAGTTCTCTCAAACATTGAGCTTCAGTTTAAAGGAATTCCATAAGATTAGAAGCCAAGATTGAAGTTCAAGCACTCAAAGGAAGAATCTAACATCATACAACTCATCTTAGATTGATTTGGTTTGATAATCTCTATATCTAACCATGTATCTCTTTAGTTATTCAAGTTGTTTGGGTTTTTGTATCTATTATGAGCTAGACTCTTTAGTTCAATTAGATTAGATGAATCCTAGCTAATTATTGATGAATTACATGTTATTTATGGTGATGATTATATGATGACCTTAATAATCTTTTGAATGTTCTTTAATGATTATATATGTTTAATCTCGTGGTATTTTGACCATATTATGTTGAAAACTGTATGTGTTAGGGTATTTATAAATATGTATATGTATGTATTATATTTATGGCTTATGACTGGGAATGGTAGATGGGGATTGGGACATATATGATTGTTATTCAAATGTGCATCATTTTGTATATGCTTGGAAAATCCATTATATTTGTTATGGATTTATCTTATCATTATGTATGTGTGATTATGGTTTACTAGCATAAACTTGTAGTTCATATATTATGGTATGATTAGAGGACTTCATGTTTTTGTTTTCATTTCGTGATTCGAGATGGTTGGTATGTGTTTGTCGTATTAGCTTTCCAAATGATTATGAGATTAAATAACCTTGATAGGAGTTTAGTCCATATTTATATTCAACAGAACTGTATCATTAGATCTTTATGAAATGACTTTAGGTGGTTATTATATTAACATCATTTTAATTTTCCAAAGAGTTATACGATTAGGCATCCTTGATGGCGGTCTAGTCTATTTTTGTGTTGCACGTGTATAGAATGTTCTCAACATAAATTTGTATATTTGTCATTATTTGGCTAAGATGATTCAAAGTCTAAGTGAACATTACCTTGGTTTGATTATCTTTCTTGATTTCTGTCTATCCTTATTTATTTGTCTATTTAGTTTAGAAATACAAAAATATCAAATCATCTATATTTATCGGTTGAATAATAACAAAGGTTTACTATTAGTAGCTACCATGTTCTTGGATCGATATTCGGTTCTTGCCAAAGGAATGCTACATGTACGAGAGGTACACTTGCCTATTTGTGTATGGTTTAGCTTTAAGGTAAAAATCATTTCTATAAATTTAAAAACAAATGGTTATTAAAAGTATATATACACCACACATATCAGGATTACACAATAAACTATAAACATACAGATTCACATGTTTCAGCATAATGTTATTCGAAATCATTAGCTTATAACACAATACATAATGATCACATCAGACACAACGGAACAAGCACTAGACTTGATTATCAACCTTAGACATACTAAGTTGCTTAACGAGGATTACACACTGACTTGATTGAAGACATTAAAATAGTTTTACCAAAGTAAAACATCATCTCATAAACATGATGCTAGTCTTCGCTTGTCAATTGGCCTTATTCCACATGCCATCCTCAGCTTTCATCATTTCCTCCCAACTAATATGCATACAAAGTCAGTATTGCAAAATGAGTTCTAGTTTTATATACAATATAGAAAATATACTTTCATTTAATTTAATGATCACACATGTATCATTCATATCAGTCATATTAACTATCACATCATATTATCTTCATTTTATTCATTATCTTTTCACTTCTTTAGAACTAGATTTGCACAAGTAAGAGCCCAAACAAATGGTTGACAACAAATACCAACCCCTGCCAGTACACATATAAAGTCGTAGTTAACGCTTAATAACTTACAAACATCCTAAGGCACCTAGTCTGCTCATGAATAAAGGTCTATTTTCACTATAGGGCATGATGGTTATTTAGTCGGCACATAAGTGGGGACCAGTCTATTGCTTGCAATGCTTTTCAATCATAATTTGAGCCCGTGTAATATTTATTAAGTTCCACTGTTATTCTTTTCATCTTTAATGTTCCACTTTGTTATATATATAATAATTTAGGATATCTTCCATTTCATCATACAATATGGAGCATCAAATAACAATTTAATAGAATTAAGGCATGTAGGAGCTCATATAATAGAATAGTAACATTAAATAATGGTTTACTCCTAGTCAATATTTAGTTAGTTTCCTTGATGAAAATATCCTAAGTATCCTTTAAAGCGGGAAACAATATCCTATTGTAGGTACCTATACTGAAAACAGATGAATAATGACCAATGCGGATAAGTTGTTTAATGCAGATAGTAGTAAATGCATGTGAACAACTTAGTTGATGCTTATAACAGTAAAAAATATGGGTGAACAAATCATGCGGACACCTAATGCGGATGACTAACACTTAGTCAGTGCGTGTAACAGCAACAAATATGCATGACCAACTAATGCGGACACCAATGCGAATGACGAACACTTAGTCAATGTGGGTAATAGTAACGAATGCAGGTGAACAGTAAAGTGAATGATTTGAATAGTAACGTAAATCCTTTTAATAGTAACACTAATGCTTTGAACACTAATAAGAATGCTGTAAGGCCCGTTCCCGAGCACCTCACAGTTGGGCATTCATAGCACTAAATATACATACTAGTATACATTCTATAAAACAATGCAGTGGAATCAATACCAAAAGTCATCCATTTAAATTAATAAAAATTGTTGCTAAGCAATACACCCATAATTGTGATCAGTTACAAAAGATTGTTTAACTGCATTACAAAGCAACAAAAATCATTAATCATGAACGGATGTCAGTCTTGACCCGCCGACTAGCTTTCCCAGTGTGCCATACTCAGCAATGCTTACCTGCCAACTGAAAATGTATAAACATCAGCGTTGCTGAGTGAGTCCTAGTTTAAAAGTATTAAAATACCTTTTATGATTTATATATATGAAAATAATCTTTTTATGGAAATACATCTCTTACTCTTGTATGTGAGCACATATTAACTATACAACAATGTAATGTTCTCTTTCTTTACTGTGTAACTTGTTTATTTTATACTCTTTTAACTTTATCTTTCACTGTCTATGTGGACCAATGAGCAATACCCTAAACTATATGCGCGGAGAAACTGGTGTTGCGCCCCTTTACAGTCTATAGTCTGAATTATTGTATACAAGGCCGGCCCAGTCACCTAGGGCATGCTAGAAAGGTCCGCCAATCTCAACTGATTAGCCCCATCAGCATAAGGGGTAGCTAACCCGCATCACAGTTGAGCTAACGACAACGTGGTCGTGCGCCTCCTATATGCTTGCAAGACTTGTTAACTCTTTAATTAAGTTCCACTTTTCTTTATCATTACTCTTTCACTTTGTTAAAGATAATACTTGCATTTATGATTATATGCACACCACATAGGTCACACAATAATAATCACTATTATCATAGGGAACAACTTATAATAATACAAGTATAATAACAATTTAAAAACCCTATGTCAAACTTGGGTCAAACTCTAATGATTCTGTTTTGCCCAAAATTTTAGAAAATTATTCCAAGGGTCTAGACGCATGGGCACTATTTGGGCGCTTCTGCCCTGTTCAGGCGTTTTGCCACTATGCAGACGTCTGGACTTAACTTAGTCTCTTTTTCACTTAGACGCATGGGCCTGTTTAGGCGCAGGAGCCCTATTCAGACGGTTCAACACTTAGACATTTAGGAAATCCCAGATGCATGGGCACTATTTGGACGTTTGTCCCTCACTTAGGCGTTTGAGTCAAATTCTTAGACGCATGGGCAACTGTTTAGACGCATGGGCTTACACTTTGTTTTTCTAAGGCAATTTCTAGACGGTTGGGGCACTGTTTGGGCGGTTGGGCTCTGTTTAGACGTTTTGGGCATACTTAAACTTTCTAAGGCAGTTCTAGACGGTTAGGGGTACTGTTTAGACGGTTGAACAACCTTTTTAACATATTCTTAATATATTACAAATCCCAATCCTTTTCCTCACATGTTCTAGGCTTAGTAACACTATTCTAAATATAACTAACATATAACAACCATAAAACATTATCATACACACATAGACACATACGGGTGTTTAAGCATCTTTTGCAAAATGGTTTTACATACATTCTCAGACCCAAAAGTAGTTAAAACATGTAAAACACGGGGTCTAAAAACTCACCTTAGTAGCTTTCGAATTTAAACTCTTCTCTTGAACTTTCTCAGATGTTTCTAGCACCTAAAACCCACACACATATACAACCCGAACACACAATCACATTTATAGGAACATAAACGAAACTAGAAACATCTAAAATACCATAAAACTGAGAATTCTTATCAAAAAATTCAAACTTTCCTTCTTCTTCTACAAACCTCCGAGAATTCTCTGTGGTTTCTCTCTCTAAAAAAAATATCCGAATGTGGGTGTGAATAAGCAACATGGGCGGCCATGTTGCTTTATTCACCAACTTTTAAACCTTTTGTCCTTTTGGATACTTTTAGCCCTTCATCTTAGGTTTTATAGCTTTTTCTTCTTTTATTTTACTTTTATTCTTTCTTATATCTGAAAAAAAAATAACCAGGTGTACAAGTCCACCCCCCTTATAAAGGTTTCTCCTCGAACAAATATGGGTAATGTTATCTCATCTCCTCTTCAGTCTCCCATGTAAATTCAGATCCCTTTCTATGCTTCCACTATACACGCACCAGAGGAACCACTTTATTCCTTAACCTCTTCTCCTTACGATCAATGATTGCCCCTGGCTGCTCTACGTAATTGAGCTGTTCATCCACTTCGATGTCCTCCAGTGGTACAACCATATCTTCGTCTGTTAAACACTTCCGCAGATGAGATACATGGAATGTCGGGTGGATTCCACTTAACTCATCGGGTAGTTCTAACCTATAGGCCACCTCTCCTACTCGAGCAATGATTCGAAGAGGTCCTATATACCTTGGGCTCAACTTGCCCCGCTTTCTAAACCGAATGATACCCTTCCAAGGTGAGACTTTTAACATAACTCTATCACCCGCCTGGAACTCAATCGGTCTAGCCTCATATCGGTATACGACTTCTATCTATCTTTAGCTGCCTTCATGAAGGCTTTGATCTTTCGAGCTTCTCTGTCATAGCTCGATCACTTCAATGCTGCCCAACTTCTTCTGACCAATATCACCCCAGCAAACGGGTGTCCTATATTTCCTACCATATAGCATCTCATAGGGTGGCATACCAATGCTGGCATGATAGCTATTGTTGTACGAGAATTCTGCTAATGGTAAATGGTCATCCCAGCTTCCTCCAAAATCAATCACGCACGCTGGGAGCATGTCTTCAAGTGTCTGGATCGTCCTCTCAGAATAGCCGTTCGTCTGAGGATGATAAGCCGTGCTGATTTGTAGTCTCGTCCCCATCGCATCGTGGAATTTCTTCTAAAACTTAGATGTAAACAGAGTGTCACGGTCGGACACAATAGACACTGGCACACCATGACGAGCTACAATCTCTTTGATGAATAGATCCGTGAGTCTCTCAGAAGAATACGTCTCTCGGATTGGTAGGAAGTGAGCACTCTTTGTCAAGCGATCAACTATCACCCATATAGCATCATACCCTTTCGGGGTACGTGGTACTTCGTAATGAAGCCATAGTGATGTGCTCCCACTTCCACTCGGGTATATCCAATGGTTGGACTTTCCCGTATGGCTTCTAGTGTTCCGCCTTCACCTGTAAACAGATAAGGCATTTACTCACATACTCCGCTACGTCACGCTTCATCCCCGGCCACCAGTAATCTTTCTTCATGTCATGGTACATCTTGGTAGCACCGGGATGAATGGAGTATCGAGTCTTGTGAGCCTCGTCCATGATCTTTCCACGTAGATCCCCGTAACAAGGAATCCACATTTGCCCATATCGGGTTCTAACACCGAGAGTGTTTTCACCCAACTCTGTGACTAGACCTCTTATTCTTTCAGAGTTAAGATGATCTTCTTTTAGAGCCTCGTCTTGAAACTCCTTGACCAGTGTCATCACGTCAGAGGTCATAATTAGCTGATAAGCCTTCACCCGGATCGGCTCGGGCCTCTCCTTCCGGCTAAGGGCATCTGCCACCACGTTGGCCTTGCCTGGATGGTAATGGATCTCGCAATCGTAATCCTTTATAAGCTCCAACCATCGCCTCTGCCTCATGTTCAAATCTTTCTGTTCGAAGAAATACTTCAAGCTTTTGTGGTCCGTGAAGATTTTGCACTTCATCCCGCATAAGTAGTGCCGCCAAATCTTCAAGGCAAAAACCACAGCTGCTAGTTCTAGATCGTTCGTGGGATAGTTGACTTTATGGGTTTTCAGCTGTCGAGATGCATAGGCTATCACCTTTCCACGTTGCATCAATACGCAACCTAGCCTAGAATAAGAAGCATCCGAATATACCACTAGGTCTTCACTACCTTTGGGTAATGTCAAGACAGGAGCTTATGTTAGTCTCGTCTTTAACTCCTCAAAAGCACACTCCTATTCTCGACCCCACACAAACTTCATGTCCTTACGAGTCAACTTTGTCAAAGGTGAGGCTATCTTGGAAAAGTCTTGAATAAACCTCCTGCAGTAGCCTGCCAATCCCAAGAAGCTACGAATCTCGAATGGCGTCTTAGGGGACTTTTGTTGCATCATGGCCTCAACCTTTGCCTGGTCCATAATGATTCCCTCCGCATTTACCACGTGACCCAGAAATTGCACCTCGCGTAACCAAAAAGCACACTTGGATAACTTAGCATACAACTTCTCTTTTCTCAACGTCTCCAACACTTCTCGAATATGACCGGCATGCTCTTCCTCGCTCCTTGAATAAATCAGGATATCATCGATGAACATAATCACTGATTTATCTAACATCGGTCGGCACACTCGATTCATCAAGTCCATAAAAGCAGCTGGCGCATTGGTTAGACCAAAGGACATAACGAGAAACTCGTAGTGTCCATAACGCGTGCGGAAAGCTGTTTTAGGGATATCTTGCTCCTTCACCTTCAATTGATGGTAGCCAGATCGAAGATCTATCCTCGAGAACCAACTGGCACCTTGGAGCTGATCGAACAAGTCATCAATCCTCGATAGCGGATACAGATTCTTCACCGTTAACTTGTTCAACTCACGGTAGTCGCTACACATTCGCATGCTACCGTCCTTCTTTACAAACAAGACCAGAGCACCCCAAGGATAGATACTCGGCCTGATGAAACCTTATCGAGCAACTCTTGCAGTTTCTCCATTAACTCCTTCATCTCAGTCGGAGCTAATCGATACGGTGCCTTGGCAACAGGCTGAGCACCGGGTACCAAGTTGATTTGAAATTGGATTTGGCGATCCGGTGGCACACCTGATAAGTCTTCTGGAAACACATCGGGAAAGTTACATACCACCGGTACATCGGACAATTGTGGTGTTAACGTGTCCACATCTTTCACGTAGGCCAAGTAAGCGCTACATCCACGCCTCATGCATTTTCCCGCCACCGCCATCGAAATCACTTTTGGAATCGTCGTAACTCGATCGCCATAAATCGTCATCGAACTCTCATCAGGCGCCGTCAGTCTAATCATCTTCTTACGACACACGATATTCACTTCATAGGTTGCTAACCAATCCATCCCTAGTACTATGTCAAATCCACCTAGGGGCATCATATGTAATTTAGCAGCAAACCTATGACCTTCTAATTCTATGGCACAGTCCTCTATCACATCAGTAACTCTAGTGGACTTACCGATAGCGGTTTCTACGTCAAAAGGCACTAATACTCCTACTACTAGCAGACAACTTAGCACAAAACGTAGTACAAATAAAACTCCTACTAGCACCAGAATCAAATAATACAGAGACACAAGTTTGATTTACTAGAAATATACCTGACACAACATTGGGATCCACCCTGGCTTCCTCCCAGGTCATGGTGTAAGCTCTAGCACTTGCCCTCTGTCCTCCTTCCCCCGCTTCTTCTACGCCCCAGAGCTCTCCGCCGTCGGCTTCTTACAGTCTTTCGTCACGTGGCCCTCCTCGCCATAGTTATAACACTTCAGCACCCTACAGTCTCTAGCGATGTGGCCGGGCCTACCACACCTGAAGCATACATTCAGTCCCAACCTACACTCGCCGGTATGCTCCCTTCCACATTTGCCACACCTCTTTGACCCCGAGCTTGTCGACACCCTACGATCATCCACTTTCATCCTCTTGTTGTTTGCGGTGAAACCACCACGCCCAAACCTCTTCCCATTCCAGCTTTTATCACCACCACTCTCCTTCTTCACCTCCACCACAGTCTCCCCTCGCTCAACATACAACCTACCCACCAAGTCCGCCACCGATCAAAAGGTACCTAGCTGAGCAGCGATCAGATCCTGCAAATATCAGCCGGTAGTCCTTAGATGTACCTTTTGATCTTCCTTGACACCGGCATCACCTGATCCGGTACCAGCCTCGCCATTTCGTTGAATTTGGTGGTACATAGCTGGTGGTCATGGTTCCCGCCTCAAGTTGCAGGAACTCCCTCTCGATCCTGTCGAGTTCCCTGTGAGGACAGAATTCCTCGGTCACTAGTTGCTTCAGCTCCTTCAATCGCATCTTCCCGATGGCTCTGGCACCCTTAGCTTGGACAATATTGTCCCACCAACACAACTGCTGAGTCGATAAAAGAGTGAGTCGCGAACTTCACCTTCTGATCCTCACGACAGTCATTGATTTCCAACATTGTTGGTACACATGTCCCCAGTTCTAGTCTAGTGAGCTTAACTGTAATAGAACTTCTTCTTGTAACACATATGTAATGCTTAATCAATATAATGAGAATCTCTTCTATATATATTTGTTGGTTGTTTAATGTTATATCTATTTATATTATTTATTGGTACACGCATGCATGACAATGTTATATAGGTTTACAGTTGTTAGACATAGTTCTGAACCATTGAAGGTTCAAGAATGTGTTTAACTAAGTATCCTAATTCAGTCGCACAACTGGACCATGCGAATGGGCCAATCGCACGACTGAACCAGGTGATTGAGTCAATCGTACGATTGAGTCATAAGACTGACTCAGTTGTCCGAATGAACCAATCGTATGACCCAGTCGCACGACTGAGCCAGTCGCTTGGCTCAGTTGTACAAATGAGAGCTGTAACCTATAAATACCACTTAATTCGTGGAAAAATGCGTGACTTCGAATATTCTCAACCCTAGCCGTGCTGTTCGTCCCAAGAGTCCTTCCCAACTTCACATAACGTTCTGATCGATTCTAATCAATTCTAACATATTCTTATCGTTAGTTTTTGATCGATTAACGTTCTCCCTGATGGGATCGCCAATCAAATAGGATTCCGCACTATTTGATCTGGTTTCATGTTTGAATCAGTTAGTACACCGTCGTACACGGTCCTAACAAGTGGTATCAGAGCTTAGGCTCTTGATTCTTCGTGGATTCAATCGTTTTGTGAAAAAGTTTACGTTTTTTAGCGAAAAGATCTGTTCTTTCGCTCAAAAATCAAGTTTTTGTGTGTGCATGTTCTGAAAATTGAGTCTTTTCGAGTTTCAGCTGTCTAGGGTGCAAAAGATTGCGTTTTTAGGTCAAAGTGTATGAAAAATTTCAATTTCAGCAGTCTCAGTCGTACGATTATCTCATCGCATGACTGAAGTCCATTCGTCTGTCCAATCGTACGACTGAACTCAATCGCTAGCTCAATCGCACGATTGACTCAGTCGGTCTGTCCATTCGCACAACAGCCCTATCGCCTCTCCAGTCGTACGACTAAGCTCATCGTACGATTGTGTTTCAGTCGTTCTCCAGGCATCCATCCTAGTCGCCTAAACATTCTGTTTATCAAGTCTAATTCTATTTCATCATGTACTCAGAGAACTTTGCATTCTCAGCTGGTAAAGACTCAAGGATACAGAACTTACTTCTACTGGAGAATGAGATTGGTAACCATACAAGCCACCTAAGCTTCTTTCGATTGATGAGTTTCCACAGTGGAAGCAAAGGTTTGTGATTCATCTCAATGGCGTGGACACAAATATCTGGAATGCTATTAAGACCGGTTACACTATGCCAGTTGGTGCTGATAGTATACCCTTAACGTTGAGTGGATTGACTGATGCTCCAAAGATTGCTTACAATGCTGAAAAGAAAGCCTATGCGATGTTAACTCAGTCCATTCCTAAAGAATCTCCATCAGTATTCAGAGCACAAGCAAAGTAAAAAATTCTGGAAAGCTCTTGAGAAAGGTATGAGGGAGCTCAACTCTTAAGTCCTTGAAGGCCAAAGCATTAAAGAAGGAGTTTGATAATTTCTCGGCCATTGGAAATGAAAGCTGGATGACATTATTGACCACTTCTATCATCTGATGAATGAACTTCACACTTATGGTGTTACAACGTCTAAAGAAGAAAAGGTTCAAGCTTGGCTGACGGGCTTCCAGAGAAGTGGGATTCGTTTATTTTCCACTTTGAGATACAATTCTGTACTCGAGACCTTGGATATAAATGACTTCATCTTGAAACTGCGAGAAGAGGAAGTGAGACACAAGTACAAGGTTAAGAAGGGTTCATATGCTCAGGATCCAACTCTGTACAATGTGACTCCCACTCCAATCGCAAAATCTTCCAATGCTCCTCTGCAGACTGCTTTTGTTTCTAATACTTCTGCATCTGGACAAAGCTCATCATCTGTTAGTGAGTCAACGGTCTCTTCAGGGGTTCAACACAGTGTTACTGAAGCTCCATCGACAAAGTTAGTAACAGAGAACTTGGGAAAAGTTACTGTTGAAGTGGCCAAGGAACACATGGACGTGCTTGCTGCTGTGGTTCATTCCTATGATGGTTTGGTTGATGGAAAGATAGGGAACTACCACTTGCGATGAGACTATGAGCAGGTGGATGAGAATGAGTTGGAGAGGATGGATATTATGTGGGCTCTCGCGAGCGCTGTGCGACGAGCAAAAAAATTTGTGAGAAAACAGGTCAAAATCTAGTGGCTACAAAAGATACTACTTTTGGTTTCGACAAGTCAAAAGTCACCTGTTTCAACTGTGAGGAGAAAGGAAACTTCAAGCGGGAATGTGTCAAAACCAAAGAAGACTGGAAATGGAAATCCATTCTCCTCCTTCATAAAACAAGAGGGAGAGAAAAAGTCTACTTCACTAGCAATGACTCAAAGGCTATGGTGGTATAAGGTGATAAGGATAGGACTGGTCCTTTCGATTCTTATCTGATAGTGAAGCCAACATAGCATCTGTTGGACCAAAAGAACCAATGAGCCAAGATCAGAAAACCTCTAAGTCCCACATGACATCACAACAACTGCTGAAGACTCCATCAGCTGTTCTGACAAAGTCTGAAGAATCACAGCTGAGGTTCAAAGAACTGAAGTACAACAGCTAAAGTACTGAAGACAAGTACTGAAGTCTAAAGTACTGATAAACACAAGTACTGAAGACTTCAAGTACTGAAGACAAGTGCTGAAGATCAAAGTCTGAAGAACTGAAGAACTGATGAACAACTGATGATGCACAAAGTCTGAAGACAACGACTGAAGACAACAGCTGATGACAACTACTGAAGTCATCAGCTGATGAACCATCCGAAGACCAAAGTCTGAAGACCAAGTGCTGAAGTTTCAGAGTTTGTCACAACAGCTGAAGAAGTCTTCTTCAGTTGTTGTGATGGTTTTTCCTTTTCAGTAGTTTATTTTGTTTCAGTAGTTGTACACACAACTAAAGCATGTTCCTCAGTTGTTATAGTATCAGTAGTTATAAACGACTGAAGAGCTTGTTCTTCAGTCGTTGTAAGATTTCAGTAGTTTTACTTTTGTCAGTACTTAGGAAACTTTTGTAAGAAGATGTCAGCTGTTGACATCTTCAGTAGTTTATGTTTTGTCAGCTGTAATTTTAATATTCTGTTGATGTCAGAAAAGGACCAACCCATCCCGTTTGCCGCCTATAAAAGGAGGGGTAACCATACAGTTTTAATTGCCGAAACGTGCGACCAATAGAACATTTATTATTTCGCAGAACGCTTCTCTCTCTATGTTTATGCTTTTAATTGAAATATCGTTTATGTTCTTGCTTTAATTGCTAAATAATGTTCTAAATCCGCTGCAAACATAATCTAATTGATCAACCGAGAGGCTGAGATCCTGTCAAATGGTATCAGAGCAGGTTAATCATTGATCGATCTCACCATTGATCATTTGAAACTGCTCTTTTGATCTCTCAGTTTGATCGAGTTAGCAATTTGCAAGAATTAGCCATAGAGAGTGAGTTCTGCTGTTTCTGGCCAAATCTTGAGGTCTTTCGGTGGTTTTGAGCTCACATTTGTCTGGTTTAAACTTGTTTTTGACTAAACCTGAGATGACAACGACCAACTAATGATCCTCACAATACTGGTTCCGCAACCAAGCCTCCGATGCTAAGGAACGAGTATAACATATGGCAAGACTTGGCTATCAACAGTGCTGGTTGTTGGAAGTCAGTGGTGCATGGGCCATACAAGCCTATGGTGAGCTCCCGGAATCTAATGACAGTTGCAAAGAAACCTGAACAATATTCGGACGAAGATCTAAAGCTGTTCGAAATCGATGCTAGAGCCCATGGAATTCTAGCCATGACCATTCCAAATGAGATATACTCAGGGCTCTTGCATCATGAGTCTGCTCATGACCTATGGGTTGCTCTAAAGGAACAATTTGGAGGAACTGATTCGGTCTTAGCAAACAATAGGGAAATCCTTGCCCAACAATATGAGACTTTCTCATATAGAAAGGTGAGACTCTGACCCAGCAGTTTGAGCGGTTCTCTTGTTTGATCTCTGAGCTGAAGATGCAAACAAGAGTACACCACAGCCAGATCAACAACAGGTTCCTCAGTCACTTCCGGAGAGGTGGGACACATATACCATTGTCCTACGCTCCAGTGCAGACCTGGACACTCTATCTCTCACCCAACTTCATGGGAGCTACTCACTTTTGAGAGAGAGGTAGAGCAAAAGAGGAAGTTGTCCTCTTCTGGCAAGCTCGCTGATGACTTTGTCCAAGGTAATGCTGCCTTGATAAGTCATGAGTCAGATATGCTTCATTAGAAAGTTCTTATGATGAGCATATCGATTTCTCTACTAACTCAGAACAAGCTTTTGTTGGTGTTAGTAGTTCAGGAGGTGGTGGTGACAACTTTGTTTTCTGATGGAGGACTTGAGGGCATTCCAGATGATGATCTGGAAGAGTGGATATTTTGAACCAAATGGCAATGATAAATATCCGTTCTCAAATTTCTACAAGAGAACTGGAAGGAATTCCCTGGACTCTCTGGCAAAACCAAAGTTGGTTTTGACAAGAGCAAGTTGAGGTGTCACAAGTGCCAAAGGCTTGGACACTTTGCAAGAGAGTGTAGATCATCTGGATCTAACTCATCTGCACCCTTTGTGACTTTTCCCCCAATAGCTCACAGCACAGAGGGCACCTTCTTCCAGTTCTACCATCCATCTCAGGCACAGGCACCACCTGCTTATTTTGTGTCCAGGGTCATATGCCATATCCTTACCCCTGTTACTACGCCCTCAGCCTAGTCAAACTCAAGTACCCCCCGGCTCAACCACCTCATGCTCTTCCTGAGCCTCAATCTTCCCAATCTCATCAACACACACAACCTCAACAACACAGCTTTTTCACCCCCAAGTGTTGTTGACTGGAGTAGTCTACCAGAAGAGCTATCTGTCAGGAACAACTACTCCAAGGTGCTGGTCAACATGGTGGTGACCAACCTTTTGGAATCTTGCTCTGATGGCCCTTGATTCTGCTGATGGGTCATCATCCAATGCCTCATCTCAGTATCCACTGAGGCAAAAGCCAAGCTTTGTTCTGAATCATGCATAGCAGCATTTGCTTCTATTAGAGAGAAATGTAGCTTTAATAGATAAAAATCTTGAGCTTGAGCACACTATTCCAAAAGAAAGCTGATTTTGAGGTTGCTCTAAAAGATAAAAATGATGATTTACAAGCTTAACTGCCAAATCAAGATAGTAAAGCTAGGGAAGATGTACTTCTAGAGAAGTACAAAGACCTCAGGAAACTCTTGCAACCACCCAAGTTGAGTGTGATCGATGGGTGCAATCATGCAAGGGTTTTGAAATGCTTCTTAGTAAGCAACGCTTCCAATGTGAAGTTTGGCATTGGTTATAATCACACTGCTCCTCCCACAGCTTCACTTCAAGCAGAAGTTGAATCTGATTGGGAGAGCAATAACCAATCCTTCTCATCATGTGACCTACTATCCTCTGTATCAGCATCATCAGAGATAGATGTCAGCATTTACTCATGCCAAAACCAATCAGCTGATGCTACAACAGCTGATGGTTCAAATGCTGACTGTCACATGACCAAACGGCTGATCAACTCAGGTGTTGTCACTAGAAGTACTGAAGGTACTAGAGAGCAAGTGACAACATCTGAAGTTCAAACCTCAAATACTGTAGAACTGAAGAGAAAAACTAACAGTAGGAAAGGTTTGAAGACAGCTAGAGAGGATACCAGGAAAGCAGGCACTAGGAAGAAAACTGCTAGTACTGATGACAAACAGCTGAAGAACAAGTCTTCAGCAGTTAATCCTCTTCAGCTGATGATCACCATAAGATGAAGAAAAGCCATGTGAGATATGTGGCTTGTTCAATCATCTTACTGATGATTGTTGGTACAAAAGGGGTTCCAAACTCAACAGAAGGAGAAAATTACTGAGAGCATCAATAAAATGAAGAATGAGTTTGAAACCAAGTTTGTACTGGCAACATCCAAGCCTGAAATCCCTAGGCCCAAAGTTAAATCTAAGAAGGTAGGATTACTCAGCAACAGCTGAGGTTGCTCAGAAAAAGAGGTACAACATAGGAACTCATCATCAGCAAACTCCAATGTGTCTGAAGAGCTGAAGGCTTTATCACAAAATCACACAGTTGGTGATGATGGTTTAGCAACTAGTGGAAGAGTCAACCACTTAGATGCTCCTATGTTGAAACCACAGAAAAGGAAGTCCAAGCCAAAGGGTTCATCTTCTGTACCATCTTCTTCACCTCAAGCTGTCACTCATAACACACCTGTTAGTGCTACACCTGTAGCTGAGAATAGACCCAAAGCCAAGCAGGTTTGGGTCTCCAAGACAAACTAACACATGGTTGTGTTTGCAGGGTTCTCAACATGCCATAGAAGCATCTGGTATGTAGAAGTGGAGGATCCATGCACATGACAGGAAGCAGCTCCCTTCTTAATGACTACTCTCAAGGAAAGAAGGGATTTGTTTCTTTTGGCAATGATGCAAAGGGTTACACATCGTCGGAAAGGCTTTGTTTCCAACGGGAAATAAGGTTTGATGATGTTAACCATGTGGAGAATCTCAAGTACAACCTCTTGAGTGTCAGTCAAATGTGTGACAAAGGCCATGTTGCCCTTTTCACAAGCCAGAACTGTAGGATTCTGTCATCCAAAGTTCTGAATTTGATTGACAAGGCATTGGATGAACACACTCTCCTGAAGGCCAACAGGACAGGAAGAGTGTATGCCTTAGATCTTTCCAAAAAGATGGATCTAAAAGGCCATCCTTGCCTATTCTCCAAGGCATCTCTCAAGAGTCTACACTATGGCATAGAAGGCTGGGTCATGTAAATTTCAAGAACCTGAATCAGCTTATAAGCCATGGTTTAGTAAGAGGATTGCCTCTGAAGGAGTTCAAGTGTGAAGATGACTGCACTGCTTGCTTGAAAGGAAAACAACACAAAGTTTCATTCCCTTCAATAGAAGAACCAAAGTCCACTGCCTGCTTACAACTTCTGCACATGGATCTCTTTGGTCCTGTCAGAGTAATGAGCATGGCAAAGCGAAGAAATACTGCCTGGTAATTGTGGATGATTACTCCAGGTTTGTATGGACTTTCTTCTTGCACTCCAAGGATGAAGCAGCAAAGACAATAATGAACTTTGTGTGATGAAGCAGCAAAGACAATAATGAACTTTGTGTTACATGTAGAAAAGCAGTATTCCTACAGGTCAAGTGTGTGAGGAGTGACAATGGACAGAGTTCAGAAACAACACACTTGATGACTTCTACCTGTCCAAGGGAATTAGAAGGCAGTTTAGCATTCCTAGAACTCCTGAGCAAATGGAGTGGTGGAGAGAAAGAACGGACCCTCATTGAAGCAGCAAGGTCAAGTTGGCTGACTCAGGGTTGCCACTGACCTTTTGGGCTGGCTGTCAATACAGCTTGCTATGTACAGAATAGAGCTTTAGTAAATAAGAGGTTGATGAAGACTCCATATGAAGTTATCATCATTTGGCTCCTCTTATTTCATTCTTTAGAGCCTTTGGGTGTCCTTGTTTTATTCTCAACACTAGCAACCCCACTCCATAAGTTTGCTAGTAAGGTGGATGCAGGGTACTTTGTTGGTTATTCATCAACTTGCAAAGCATACAGAGTCTTCAACTGTAGAACCAAGGGGGTTGGAAGAAACTCTGCATGTTAAGTTCAATGAATCTCCAAAGGACAAGATTCCACAAAACCCTGTGGAGTTGTTGGATCTGGACATACTGCAATATGTTCCTTATCAACCTCCATCTGGTAGAGCCTGTCAGCAGATCTCCACCTGGTGGTACTGATGATGATGAAGTCAGTACTCACCTCTTGGTTTAGTGACAATCTGCCTAAGTTCACTGAACCTGATGCTCCTGTAGCCTCAGCAGTTCCATCCACTACAAAGCTGATGAGATTTCTGCTTGCTCTACTTCATTGAGCTGCCATCCTCTACATGGTTTCAGGAATCTTCATCACCATCTGTTGCTGCTGATGGGTCTACAAACACTTGCACGGATATCATAGTCTATCAAGAGCTCAAGATCACCCACTTCACAATCATTGGTGATATTCATGCTGGAGTTTCAACCAGGAATCAATTGTCCAACTTGCTTCTATGCTCTCTTCATCAGTCAGCAAGAGCCAAAGAAATATCATATGCTTTAAGAGACAATGGATGGGTGGAAGCTATGCAGCTTGAGCTACTTCAATTCAAGAAGCAGCAAGTGTGGGAGCTTGTTCCATTACCCAAAGGTAAGTGTGCTATAGGCACCAAATGGGTATCAGGAACACAACAGATGAGAAGGGCCAAATTGTCAAGAACAAGGCCAGAGGTTGTTCAAGGGTTTGCACAGGAGGAAGGCATCGATTATGATGAGACCTTTGCACCTGTGGCCAGACTAGAAGCAATTAGATGTTCTTAGCTTATGCTGCCTTTCACGTCTTAAGGTTTATCAAATGGATGTCAAAAGTGCCTTCCTATATGGGAAAAAAAGAAGAGGTTTATGTGTGTCACCACCAGGCTTTGAGGACAATAAACATCCTGATTGGGGTACAAGCTTGATAAGGCTCTTTATGGGCGAAGCAAGCACCTAGAGCTGGTATGAGACACTCTAAACCTTTCTTCTGGAGAATAAGTTCACTAGAGGCACCATTGATAAAACTTATCATCATCAAGACTGTGGACAACATAAGCCTTGTTCAAATCTATGTAGATGATATCATCTTTGCATCCTCTTATCCAAAGTTGTGTGATGAATTTACAAAGCTTATGAAGCTAGGTTTGAAATGAGTGCTATGGGAGAATTACAGTCTTTCTAGGTTTGCAAATCAAACAACAGGATGATGGAATCTTCATCCATCAGTCCAAATATACCAAGAGTTGTTGAAAAGTTTGATTTACAAACTGTAAGCCCTGTTCTACTCCCATGAGCAGCATCACACAACTAGATGTAGATCAGAAAGGTTAAGCGGTTGATGAAACCCTTTACAGATGTATGATTGGGTCCTTGATGTACCTTACAGCTTCTAGACCAGACATCATGTTTTCAACATGTGCCTGCTAGATTTCAGGCTGCACCTAAAGAATCTCATTTGATTGCAGTCAAAAGGATCTTTAGATATCTGCAAGGTACCCAATCACTAGGACTTTGGTATTCAGCTGGGCATTCTTGCAAATTAGTTGCTTTCTCTGATAGTGACTATGCAGGATGCAAAGTCACCAGAAAATCTACTTCTGGTGGTTGCCAATTCCTAGGCAATTGTTTAGTTTCTTGGCAGAGTAAGAAACAAACATCAATTGCTACATCCACTGCTGAAGCTGAGTATATTGCTGCTGCAAGTTGTACCTCTCAAATACTCTGGCTTCAGAACCAACTTCTGGATTATGGCATTACTGAGACTAAGACTCCATTATTAATGGATAGTGCTTCAGCTCTTTGTATTGTAAGAATCCAGTTCAGCACTCTAGGACCAAAACATATTGAGATCATACATCATTTTATCAGGGATTGCTATGAGAAAGGTCTGATTGATCCTAAGTTTGTGCCTAGTGCTGATGAGCTTGCAGACATTTTTACTAAGCCTTAGATAGTGCCACATTCCAAAATTTGGTACTAAGGCTTGGTATGCTGCAGCTTGATTGATTTGACCTATGCTGATGCTCTTAAGTTCACAACTACTGATGAGCATTAGGTCAAATACAAGTACTGATGAGTATTTAGTCTTCAGCTCTTTCACAACTACTGAAGACTAAAATAACTCAAAGTACTGATGTACATTATTATTGAAAAAAACTGATGTGTGAGGTGGATTACAACTACTGATGTATGATTTTCAATAAATAAGTACTGAAGAACAAATTTTGCTCACAAGTACTGATGTGTAATCTTACACAAATACTGAAGACAAAATTTGTTCACCAGCTCTGAAGAATTTCATCAGCACTTGTGAACATCTGATCACAAGAGCTGAAGGCATATTCACAAGAGCTGAAGGGTCATGAAACATCTGAAAGTCAGCCAAAGAGCTGATGAGTAAATGTGGAGGCTAGTATGAAACAACTGATTTGACGGAAACAGCTGATGAGTAATTTCACATCAGCTGATACCAACAACTGCTGTTTCATACCCAAACAACTGAAGGACAAAACCATGTCTTCAGTAGTTCACAACTACTGATCTCAGTAGTTCACAACTACTGAAGGCTAACACCAAGTCTTCAGTTGTTACAACGTCTGAGAAGAATACTAGGTCATCAGTAGTTCATAAACTACTGAGACTCAGTAACTCTCAAAGTTTACAACATCTGAAGAAGAATACTAGTCATCATAGTCATAACTACTGAAGACTGACAGTAACTCTTCAGACGTTTACAACATCTGAAGAAGAATACTAAGTCATCAGTAGTTCATAACTACTGAGACTGACAGTAACTCTTCAGATGTTTACATCTGAAGGACAAAACCAAGGTCTCAGTAGTTTCAACTACTGAAGACTACACCAAGTCCTCAGATGTTACAACCACTGAAGGTTAAAACCACGTCATCAGTGTTCAACAACTGATAACTAACACCAAACCTTCAGTAGTTTTCTTTCAGCCTTTGCCTTACCCTTTAAATACCCCACTTCAGAGCATTTACTCCTCACTGACCTAATCCTTTAAATACCCCATTTCAGAGCATTTACTCCTCACTTGACCTAATCCTTCCAAACCTCTGAAATTCCCATACACCATTAATGGAACCATGCAACTGAAACCTCGACACAACTGTGTCGCCCATCTTACACAAATCGCCCATTATGGCCCAATTTCACCAAGCCGTCGATCTTATGAACGACTCACCCTACAAAACGGCTTTTCTCCTGAACCCTACTATATACACCGACTCCTTGGCGAGTTTTGGACACATGTAACCGTCCAAACGGAGAGCAGAATGGCGAGGTCTCCCTCGGTCCTCCGTCAACGGCAACCCGTGGTTGCACTCCAGCTACCTACGCCAAACCCTAGAGCTGGAGGATGCCACTCACCCAACTTCCTACCCCAAAGGTACCCTGGATCTCTCATTCACATCCCATGACTACCAGGGTAACCTCTCCGCCTCCACCTTGTTGAAGAAACACTTCCCTGACCCTCAACGATTGATCTTCCACATGGTGAACGTGTGTGGCTCCCAAGACCTCTTCGTGGGACCAGATGTCCACAAGGTGCAACAGGTATTGTTCTCTATCCTTGAAAAACAACCGTTAAACTTAATTGACTTACTATTTTTTGAAATAAAGGATATGGCCACAAAACCAATTTCTAACCGATGGACTTGTATCCTCGGTTCATATGGCCATAATAGAGAACCAGCTTCAGGTGAGGGACTAGTTGGCACTGGGGTCCCTGCCATGGCTGTTCAAGCCGAGGTATACTCCAGGCACAACACTGACCACACACTCAAACAGGCTGGCCGGCTGCGAAAACCCACGCAGCAGGAACCCACAGCCTCCACCTCCAAATCCACAGTCCCCACCAAGCCAAAAGCCAAAAAGAAGCCCAAAAAGGCTACTCAGGGAGATGAGTCCCCTGAGGATGCCCCTGCACACAAAGGCAGGATGTGCCTGCGGTTCGATTCTCCCAGCAGGTACCACGACTCCACCACCACAACCGCACAGGCTTCCTCTCAACAGGAGCCTGATGCAACCAATTTTGGGGCAACCACATTACTGGGGTCTTTCTCACTTGAGGAGACTGCCATTGAAAGAGCACAGTCCTCCCCATGTGCACTGCTTCTAGCCCATCTACTGAGAGAGCCGCCCCACAAAGCCCAACCCTAATATGCCAAAAAAGTGCGACCACCTGAGCACTCCACCCTCTCCCCAGAAACCTATTACAACTGGGGAGACTCCAACCGAAGAGGGGGTGGATACAAGTGCCGGTGGGAGCCCACAGCACAGAGAATCAGTCAATCTCCCAGTGGGCTAGGGAGATAGGAAAATCTGGTGAGGCTGCCACTTCCCTGCATCAACACATGAGCAGGGTGAAGCTGGTAACAATCACTAAGACCTCACCAGAGGCAATGCCGATGATGGATCCAATCCGGAGGCTGGAAGTCCCCAGTACCATGAACAAGGGGTAGCTCAAAACACTATCCTAGAGGATGAGATAAGCAGACTCAAAGAGCTGCTTGCTCAAATGACTCAGGATAGAAGTCCTCTGCCACCACTACCCCACAGATGGCAACTTCACCCGAAGGTCTCATAAAACTGAGCCCCTCCCACAAACTCGGCCACCAGCCCCTGCTCTGGCACTAGCTCTCAAGGTCAGAACCCCCTTGAGCAGCTGGATGCTATCCTCCAAAAATCCTACCTCTCACCACCTATGCTTAAAGACTTAGTCATTCAAACCCTTGATGAGAAGCTTCCCACATACATACACCCATGGTGGATGTTGCCATTTCTAAGGCACTTGCTGATTGTCAAACCCCAACCAATGCACCCAAAAAGGGGGAGACATCAGTGCAAGTCAAAAGGAAGAGGGGTGAGGAGGAGGTAGAGGCAGAGAAAGAGGTGGTGGTTGAGAGGGAGTTGGTTGAGGAGACTAGGAGGTGAGGGAGAAAGGGAAGAGGAAAGAGAGGGAGGTTGAGCAAATAGAAGTGGCTGAAATCCATCAGGATTTCAGTGTCACTGATAAGAAAAAGGGAGAGGAGGGAAAGAAGGTGGCTGATCCTGATCTAGCAGCCCTTGTCAAGGAGGCTGATGCTGAGCATAGCCGTTCAATGGACAAAGTCATTGAACAGCTTTTCAGCCAAGGCTTTGACAAGGACACTGCCTGCTAGATCAAGAGATCAGGAACATGTAGAGAAGAGAGATTGAGTACCGATGGACTACTCATAGCCAAGAGGAAGAAAGAAACTTGAGGCTATGATGGTTCACTTCGAATTACCTGGGCAGACCAGTCCTTGATGTCAAGGCATGGACCAGGGACAGACTCTTGGCAATAACCACCAAGATCTGTTCGACTGGTGATTTCAATAAGGGACTGGTCGCTGAGGCCATATCTGAAGCCGGTGCTGGGAACAGGACACTGCTAGTAAAACTGACCAAACCAGCCCTTATCTCTAGGCTACTAGCAGTGCCTGCCAACATTCCCACACCAACAACCAATCACAACCCACAAAACCAACTCCTTTACCACCAAAACCGCAGCCAATGATCCACCCTTGAAGAAGAAGAGAAGGGTGCTGAGGCTGCAAGATGGAGAAGAGGAGGATGAGGAGGATAGCTTGCCACTTTCAGCAGTTATACCTCTACCCAAAGCCAACCCACAAACCATCACTCCCACCTCACAGCGGGACACTGTGAGGGTAAAGTTAGAAGAGGAGGAGCAGCAAAAGCGACATGATGAGGAAATGCTGAAAAGCATTGACACAAATGTATGCTGCTTCGACCTCTATAATGAACATGCAGAAAGAAGCTCTGAGATTATTCACCCTCAAACAACCTTTCAATATGAAAAGGGAGAGGGTGAGAACTTGGCCTGACCCAAGGGTGTCACACAGGATAGTCAAGAAGGACATGCCTGTGAGATACAGAGAGCCAACTAAAGAATCGTATATGAATAGATCTCTGTGGCTATTGTAAAACACCTGGGAAATTGTAGAGGAAAGCTTATCGGCCAAACACCCTTCTCAAGCTAGATATAGGGTGGTTAAGGGTCTGGTCTATAAGAAGCTTGAGAATTCCATAGGGATGAGCTCAACCTGCTGTTGGAGGGAAAACACCCTGATGAATTTGCATATAGGCAAATCACAACAGTTGAGCTCAAAAATGGTAGACAGCCAAGTACATCTCAGAGCTGTACGGTCGGGAGGGATTGTTCGATGGTGTGCCTGAAGACCTGTCCAAAGAAGAACAAATGATCTTTCTTCAGGCCTACACCCGAGAATCCTACGGCTTGTACGTGGGAGGTAGATCTCATGGATGGGGCAACAGCTCTGTGTCCAATTCCCCAAGACAGAGCCCCATCCATACTTAGCCAAACAAACACTTGAGACTACCTCTCTGGCCAGTGCTTATCTGGGTCAACTTCTAATCTGATCTAGAAGGAAATAGACCAATCATTATGCCACCAATAAGTGGGACAACCAATAATTAGAGGTTTTGGCTGCATTGGTTCAGGGGGAGTTGTTGGACCAAAAGAACCAATGAGCCAAGATCAGGAAAACCTCTAAGTCCCACATGACATCACAACAACTGCTGAAGACTCCCATCAGCTGTTCTGACAAGTCTGAAGAATCAACAGCTGAGGTTCAAAGAACTGAAGTACAACAGCTGAAGATCCCAAAGTACTGAAGACAAGTACTAAAGTCTAAAGTACTGATAACACAAGTACTGAAGACTTCAAGTACTGAAGACAAGTGCTGAAGATCAAAGTCTGAAGAACTGAAGAACTGATGAACAACTGCTGATGCACAAAGTCTGAAGACAACGACTGAAGACAACAGCTGATGACAACTACTGAAGTCATCAGCTGATGAAACATCTGAAGACCAAAGTCTGAAGACCAAGTGCTGAAGTTCAGAGTTTGTCACAACAGCTGAAGAAGTCTTCTTCAGTTGTTGTGATGGTTTTTCCTTTTCAGTAGTTTATTTTGTTCAGTAGTTGTACAACAACTGAAGAGCATGTTCCTCAGTTGTTATAGTATCAGTAGTTATAAACGACTGAAGAGCTTGTTCTTCAGTCGTTGTAAGATTTCAGTAGTTTTACTTTTGTCAGTACTTAGGAAACTTTTGTAAGAAGATGTCAGCTGTTGACATCTTCAGTAGTTTTATGTTTTGTCAGCTGTAATTTTAATATTCTGTTGATGTCAGAAAAAGGACATCAACCCATCCTTTTGCCGCCTATAAAAGGATGGGTAACCATACAGTTTTAATTGCCGAAACGTGCGACCAATAGAACATTTATTGTTTCGCAGAACTCTTCTCTCTCTATGTTTATGCTTTAATTGAAATATCTTTTATGTTCTTGCTTTAATTGCTAATTAATGTGCTAAATCCGCTGCAAACATAATCTAATTGATCAACGAGAGGCTGAGATCCTGTCAAATGGTATCAGAGCAGGTTAATCATTGATCGATCTCACCATTGATCATTTGAAACTGCTCTTTTGATCTCTCAGTTTGATCGAGTTAGCAATTTGCAAGAATTAGCCATAGAGAGTGAGTTTCTGCTGTTTCTGGCCAAAATCTTGAGGTCTTTCGGTGGTTTTGAGTCACATTTGTCTGGTTTTAAACTTGTTTTTGACTAAAACCTGAGATGACAACACCAACTAATGATCCTCACAATACTGGTTCCGCAACCAAGCCTCCGATGCTAAGGAACGAGTATAACATATGGCAAAGACGTATGCTACACCACTTGGCTGTCAACAGTGCTGGTTGTTGGAAGTCAGTGGTGCATGGGCCATACAAGCCTATGGTGAGCGTCCCAGAATCTAATGAACAGGTTGCAAAGAAACCTGAACAATATTCGGACGAAGATCTAAAGCTGTTCGAAATCGATGCTAGAGCCCATGGAATTCTAGCCATGGCCATTCCAAATGAGATATACTCAGGGCTCTTGCATCATGAGTCTGCTCATGACCTATGGGTGCTCTAAAGGAACAATTTGGAGGAACTGATTCGGTCTTAGCAAACAATAGGGAAATCCTTGCCCAATAATATGAGACTTTCTCATATAGAAAGGGTGAGACTCTGACCCAGCAGTTTGAGCGGTTCTCTTGTTTGATCTCTGAGCTGAAGATGGTCAAACAAGAGTACACCAACAGCCAGATGAACAACAGGTTCCTCAGGTCACTTCCGGAGAGGTGGGACACATATACCATTGTCCTACGCTCCAGTGCAGACCTGGACACTCTATCTCTCACCAACTTCATGGGAAGCTACTCACTTTTGAGAGAGAGGTAGAGCAAAAGAGGAAGTTGTCCTCTTCTGGCAAGCTCGCTGATGACTTTGTCCAAGGTAATGCTGCCTTGATAAGTCATGAGTCAGAATATGCTTCATTAGAAAGTTCTTATGATGAGCATATCGATTTCTCTACTAACTCAGAACAAGCTTTTGTTGGTGTTAGTAGTTCAGGAGGTGGTGGTGACAACTTGTGTTTTCTGATGGAGGACTTGAGGGGCATTCCAGATGATGATCTGGAAGAGATGGATATTTTGAACCAAATGGCAATGATAAATATCCGTTCTCAAAAGTTCTACAAGAGAACTGGAAGGAAATTCCCTGGACTCTCTGGCAAAACCAAAGTTGGTTTTGACAAGAGCAAGTTGAGGTGTCACAAGTGCCAAAGGCTTGGACACTTTGCAAGAGAGTGTAGATCATCTGGATCTAACTCATCTGCACCCTTTGTGACTTTTCCCAGCAATAGCTCACAGCACAGAGGGCAACCTTCTTCCAGTTCTACCCATCCATCTCAGGCACAGGCACCACCTGCTTATTTTGTGTCACAGGGTCATATGCCATATCCTTACCCCTGTTACTACATGCCTCAGCCTAGTCAAACTCAAGTACCCCCGGCTCAACCACCTCATGCTCTTCCTGAGCCTCAATCTTCCCAATCTCATCAACACACACAACCTCAACAACACAGCTTTTCACCCCAAGTGTTGTTGAATGGAGTAGTCTACCAGAAGAGCTATCTGGTCAGGAACAACTACTCCAAGGTGCTGGTCAACATGGTGGTGACCAACCTTTTGGAAATCTTGCTCTGATGGCCCTTGATTCTGCTGATGGTCATCATCCAATGCCTCATCTCAGGTATCCACTGAGGCAAAAGCCAAGCTTTGTTCTGAATCATGCATAGCAGCATTTGCTTCTATTAGAGAAGCAAATGTAGCTTTAATAGATAAAAATCTTGAGCTTGAGCACACTATTTCCAAAGAAAAGCTGATTTTGAGGTTGCTCTAAAAGATAAAAATGATGAGATTTACAAGCTTAACTGCCAAATCAAAGATAGTAAAGCTAGGGAAGATGTACTTCTAGAGAAGTACAAAGACCTCAAGGAAACTCTTGCAACCACCCAAGTTGAGTGTGATCGATGGGTGCAATCATGCAAGGGTTTTGAAATGCTTCTTAGTAAGCAAACAGCTTCCAATGTGAAGTTTGGCATTGGTTATAATCACACTGCTCCTCCCACAGACTTCACTTCAAGAGCAGAAGTTGAATCTGATTGGGAGAGCAATAACCAATCCTTCTCATCATGTGACCTACTATCCTCTGTATCAGCATCATCAGAGATAGATGTCAGCATTTACTCATGCCAAAACCAATCAGCTGATGCTACAACAGCTGATGGTTCAAATGCTGACTGTCACATGACCAAACGGCTGATCAACTCAGGTGTTGTCACTAGAAGTACTGAAGGTACTAGAGAGCAAGTGACAACATCTGAAGTTCAAACCTCAAATACTGTTAGAACTGAAGAGAAGAAAACTAACAGTAGGAAAGGTTTGAACACAGCTAGAGAGGATACCAGGAAAGCAGGCACTAGGAAGAAAACTGCTAGTACTGATGACAAACAGCTGAAGAACAAGTCTTCAGCAGTTAAATCCTCTTCAGCTGATGATCAGCATAAGATGAAGAAAAAGCCATGTGAGATATGTGGCTTGTTCAATCATCTTACTGATGATTGTTGGTACAAAAGGGGTTCCAAACTCAAACAGAAGGAGAAAATTACTGAGAGCATCAATAAAATGAAGAATGAGTTTGAAACCAAGTTTGTACTTGCAACATCCAAGCCTGAAATCCCTAGGCCCAAAGTTAAATCTAAGAAGGTAGGGATTACTCAGGCAACAGCTGAGGTTGCTCAGAAAAAGATGGTACAACATAGGAACTCATCATCAGCAAACTCCAATGTGTCTGAAGAGCTGAAGGCTTTATCACAAAATCAGACACAGTTGGTGATGATGGTTTAGCAACTAGTGGGAAGAGTCAACCACTTAGATGCTCCTATGTTGAAACCACAGAAAAGGAAGTCCAAGCCAAAGGGTTCATCTTCTGTACCATCTTCTTCACCTCAAGCTGTCACTCATAACACACCTGTTAGTGCTACACCTGTAGCTGAGAATAGACCCAAAGCCAAGCAGGTTTGGGTCTCCAAGACAAACTAACACATGGTTGTGTTTGCAGGGTTCTTCAACATGCCATAGAAGCATCTGGTATGTAGACAGTGGAGGATCCATGCACATGACAGGAAGCAGCTCCCTTCTTAATGACTACTCTCAAGGAAAGAAGGGATTTGTTTCTTTTGGCAATGATGCAAAGGGTTACATCGTCGGAAAAGGCTTTGTTTCCAACGGGGAAATAAGGTTTGATGATGTTAACCATGTGGAGAATCTCAAGTACAACCTCTTGAGTGTCAGTCAATGTGTGACAAAGGCCATGTTGCCCTTTTCACAAGCCAGAACTGTAAGATTCTGTCATCCAAAGTTCTGAATTTGATTGACAAGGCATTGGATGAACACACTCTCCTGAAGGCCAACAGGACAGGAAGAGTGTATGCCTTAGATCTTTCCAAAAAGATGGATCTAAAAGGCCATCCTTGCCTATTCTCCAAGGCATCTCCTCAAGAGTCTACACTATGGCATAGAAGGCTGGGTCATGTAAATTTCAAGAACCTGAATCAGCTTATAAGCCATGGTTTAGTAAGAGGATTGCCTCTGAAGGAGTTCAAGTGTGAAGATGACTGCACTGCTTGCTTGAAAGGAAAACAACACAAAGTTTCATTCCCTTCAATAGAAGAACCAAAGTCCACTGCCTGCTTACAACTTCTGCACATGGATCTCTTTGGTCCTGTCAGAGTAATGAGCATGGCAAAGAAGAAATACTGCCTGGTAATTGTGGATGATTACTCCAGGTTTGTATGGACTTTCTTCTTGCACTCCAAGGATGAAGCAGCAAAGACAATAATGAACTTTGTGTTACATGTAGAAAAGCAGTATTCCCTACAGGTCAAGTGTGTGAGGAGTGACAATGGAACAGAGTTCAGAAACCACACACTTGATGACTTCTACCTGTCCAAGGGAATTAGAAGGCAGTTTAGCATTCCTAGAACTCCTGAGCAAAATGGAGTGGTGGAGAGAAAGAACAGGACCCTCATTGAAGCAGCAAGGTCAATGTTGGCTGACTCAGGGTTGCCACTGACCTTTTGGGCTGAAGCTGTCAATACAGCTTGCTATGTACAGAATAGAGCTTTAGTAAATAAGAGGTTGATGAAGACTCCATATGAAGTTCTTCATCATTTGGCTCCTCTTATTTCATTCTTTAGAGCCTTTGGGTGTCCTTGTTTTATTCTCAACACTAGCAACCCACTCCATAAGTTTGCTAGTAAGGTGGATGCAGGGTACTTTGTTGGTTATTCATCAACTTGCAAAGCATACAGAGTCTTCAACTGTAGAACCAAGGGGGTTGAAGAAACTCTGCATGTTAAGTTCAATGAATCTCCAAAGGACAAGATTCCACAAAACCCTGTGGAGTTGTTTGATCTGGACATACTGCAATATGTTCCTTATCAACCTCCATCTGTAGAGCCTGTCAGCAGATCTCCACCTGGTGGTACTGATGATGATGAAGTCAGTACTCACCTCTTCAAGTTTAGTGACAATCTGCCTAAGTTCACTGAACCTGATGCTCCTGTAGCCTCAGCAGTTCCATCCACTACAAATGCTGATGAGATTTCTGCTTGCTCTACTTCATTTGAGCTGCCATCCTCTACATGGTTTCAGGAATCTTCATCACCATCTGTTGCTGCTGATGGGTCTACAAACACTTGCACGGATATCATAGTCTATCAAGAGCTCAAGAATCACCCCACTTCACAAATCATTGGTGATATTCATGCTGGAGTTTCAACCAGGAATCAATTGTCCAACTTCTGCTTCTATGCTCTCTTCATCAGTCAGCAAGAGCCAAAGAACTATCATATTGCTTTAAGAGACAATGGATGGGTGGAAGCTATGCAGCTTGAGCTACTTCAATTCAAGAAGCAGCAAGTGTGGGAGCTTGTTCCATTACCCAAAGGTAAGTGTGCTATAGGCACCAAATGGGTATTCAGGAACACAACAGATGAGAAGGGCCAAATTGTCAAGAACAAGGCCAGACTGGTTGTTCAAGGGTTTGCACAGGAGGAAGGCATCGATTATGATGAGACCTTTGCACCTGTGGCCAGACTAGAAGCAATTAGACTGTTCTTAGCTTATGCTGCCTTTCACAGTCTTAAGGTTTATCAAATGGATGTCAAAAGTGCCTTCCTATATGGGAAAATAAAAGAAGAGGTTTATGTGTGTCAACCACCAGGCTTTGAGGACAATAAACATCCTGATTGGGTGTACAAGCTTGATAAGGCTCTTTATGGGCTGAAGCAAGCACCTAGAGCCTGGTATGAGACACTCTCAACCTTCTTCTGGAGAATAAGTTCACTAGAGGCACCATTGATAAAACCTTATTCATCAAGACTGTGGGACAACATAAGCTCCTTGTTCAAATCTATGTAGATGATATCATCTTTGCATCCTCTTATCCAAAGTTGTGTGATGAATTTACAAAGCTTATGAAGCTTAGGTTTGAAATGAGTGCTATGGGAGAATTACAATTCTTTCTAGGTTTGCAAATCAAACAACAGGATGATGGAATCTTCATCCATCAGTCCAAATATACCAAAGAGTTGTTGAAAAAGTTTGATTTACAAACCTGTAAGCCCTGTTCTACTCCCATGAGCAGCATCACACAACTAGATGTAGATCAGAAAGGTAAAGCGGTTGATGAAACCCTTTACAGATGTATGATTGGGTCCTTGATGTACCTTACAGCTTCTAGACCAGACATCATGTTTTCAACATGTGCCTGTGCTAGATTTCAGGCTGCACCTAAAGAATCTCATTTGATTGCAGTCAAAAGGATCTTTAGATATCTGCAAGGTACCCAATCACTAGGACTTTGGTATTCAGCTGGGCATTCTTGCAAATTAGTTGCTTTCTCTGATAGTGACTATGCAGGATGCAAAGTCACCAGAAAATCCACTTCTGGTGGTTGCCAATTCCTAGGCAATTGTTTAGTTTCTTGGCAGAGTAAGAAACAAACATCAATTGCTACATCCACTGCTGAAGCTGAGTATATTGCTGCTGCAAGTTGTACCTCTCAAATACTCTGGCTTCAGAACCAACTTCTGGATTATGGCATTACTGAGACTAAGACTCCATTATTAATGGATAGTGCTTCAGCTCTTTGTATTGTTAAGAATCCAGTTCAGCACTCTAGGACCAAACATATTGAGATCATACATCATTTTATCAGGGATTGCTATGAGAAAGGTCTGATTGATCCTAAGTTTGTGCCTAGTGCTGATGAGCTTGCAGACATTTTTACTAAGCCTTTAGATAGTGCCACATTCCAAAATTTGGTACTAAGGCTTGGTATGCTGCAGCTTGATTGATTTGACCTATGCTGATGCTCTTAACTCACATCTACTGATGAGTATTAGGTCAAATACAAGTACTGATGAGTAATTTAGTCTTCAGCTCTTTCACAACTACTGAAGACTAAAATAACTCAAAGTACTGATGTACATTATTTATTGAAAACAACTGATGTTGTGAGGTGGATTACAACTACTGATGTATGATTTTCAATAAATAAGTACTGAAGAACAAATTTTGCTCACAAGTACTGATGTGTAATCTTACACAAATACTGAAGACAAAATTGTTCACCAGCTCTGAAGAATTTCATCAGCACTTGTGAACATCTGATCACAAGAGCTGAAGGCATATTCACAAGAGCTGAAGGGTCAATGAAACATCTGAAAGTCAGCCAAAGAGCTGATAAGTAAATGTGGAGGCTAGTATGAAACAACTGATTTGACGGAAACAGCTGATGAGTAATTTCACATCAGCTGATACCAATAACTGCTGTTTCATACCCAAACAACTGAAGGACAAAACCATGTCTTCAGTAGTTCACAACTTTACTGATCTCAGTAGTTCACAACTACTGAAGGCTAACACCAAGTCTTCAGTTGTTACAACGTCTGAAGAAGAATACTAGGTCATCAGTAGTTCATAACTACTGAAGACTGACAGTAACTCTTCAGACGTTTACAACATCTGAAGAAGAATACTAAGTCATCAGTAGTTCATAACTACTGAAGACTGACAGTAACTCTTCAGACGTTTACAACATCTGAAGAAGAATACTAAGTCATCAGTAGTTCATAACTACTGAAGACTGACAGTAACTCTTCAGAGTGTTACATCTGAAGGACAAAACCAAGGTCTCAGTAGTTTCAACTACTGAAGACTAACACCAAGTCCTCAGATGTTACAACCACTGAAGGTTAAAACCACGTCATCAGTAGTTTCAACAACTGATAACTAACACCAAACCTTCAGTAGTTTTCTTTCAGCCTTTGCCTTACCCTTTAAATACCCCACTTTCAGAGCATTTACTCCTCACTTGACCTAATCCTTCCAAACCTCTGAAATTCCCATACACCATTAATGGCGACCATGCAACTGAAACCTCGACACAACTGTGTCGCCCATCTTACAAAATCGCCATTATGGCCCAAGTTTCACAATGCCGTCGATCTGATGAACGACTCACCCTACAAAACGGCTTTTCTCCTGAACCCTACTATATACACCGACTCCTTGGCGGAGTTTTGGACACATGTAACCGTCCAAACCGGAGAGCAAAATGGCGAGGTCTCCCTCCGGTCCTCCGTCAACAGCAAACCCGTGGTTGTCACTCCAGCTACCCTACGCCAAACCCTAGAGCTGGAGGATGCCACTCACCCAACTTCCTACCCCAAAGGTACCCTGGATCTCTCATTCACATCCCATGACTACCAGGGTAACCTCTCCGCCTCCACCTTGTTGAAGAAACACTTCCCTGACCCTCAACGATTGATCTTCCACATGGTGAACGTGTGTCTGGCTCCCAAGACCTCTTCGTGGGACCAGATGTCCACAAGGTGGCAACAGGTATTGTTCTCTATCCTTGAAAAACAACCGTTAAACTTAATTGACTTACTATTTTTTGAAATAAAGGATATGGCCACAAAACCAATTTCTAACCGATGGATCTTGTATCCTCGGTTCATTATGGCCATAATAGAGAACCAGCTTCAGGCTGAGGGACTAGTTGGTACTTGGGTCCCTGCCATGGCTGTTCAAGCTGAGGTATACTCCAGGCACAACACTGACCACACACTCAAACAGGCTGGCCGGCTGCGAAAACCCACGCAGCAGGAACCCACAGCCTCTACCTCCAAATCCACAGTCCCCACCAAGCCAAAAGCCAAAAAGAAGCCCAAAAAGGCTACTCAGGGAGATGAGTCCCCTGAGGATGCCCCTGCCACACAAAGGCAGGATGTGCCTGCTGGTTCGATTCTCCCAGCAGGTACCACGACTCCACCCACCACAACCGCACAGGCTTCCTCTCAACAGGAGCCTGATGCAACCAATTTTGGGGCAACCACATTACTGGGGTCTTTCTCACTTGAGGAGACTGCCATTGAAATGCACACTCCTCCCCATGTGCACTCTGCTTCTAGCCCATCTCCCACAGAAGCCGCCCCACAAAGTCCAACCCTAATTATTGCCAAAGTGCTGACCCACCTGAGCACTCCACCCTCTCCCCAGAAACCTATTACAACTGGGGAGACTCCAACCGAAGAGGGGGTGGATACAAGTGCCGGTGGGAGCCCACAGCACAGAGAATCAGTCCAATCTCCTAGTGTGGCTAGGGAGATAGGACAATCTGGTGAGGCTGCCACTTCCCCTGCATCGGCACATGAGCAGGGTGAAGCTGGTACAAGCAATAAGACCTCACCAGAGGCAACTGCCGATGATGGATCCAATCCGAAGGCTGGAAGTCCCCAGTACCATGAACAAGGGGCACATGCTACTACTGAGCCACACTCAGAGCATGTATATCCTGACACAGTCAGGAGGTCAGGTGATTCAGCTCATGCTGATGATGACCTGAGCTTCTTCTACGATGTAGTAGCTCAAAACACTATCCTAGAGGATGAGATAAGCAGACTCAAAGAGCTGCTTGCTCAAATGACTCAGGATAGAAGTCCATCTGCCACCACTACCCCACAGATGGCACCTTCACCCGAAGGTCTCATAAACACTGAGCCACTCCCACAAACTCGGCCACCAGCCCCTGCTTCTGGCACTAGCTCTCAAGGTCAGAACCCCCTTGAGCAGCTGGATGCTATCCTCCAAAAATCCCTACCTCTCATCACACCTATGCTTAAAGACTTAGTCATTCAAACCCTTGATGAGAAGCTTCCCACATACATACAACCCATGGTGGAGGTTGGCATTTCTAAGGCACTTGCTGATTGTCAAACCCCAACCAATGCACCCAAAAAGGGGGAGACATCAGTGCAAGTCAAAAGGAAGAGGGGTGAGGAGGAGGTAGAGGCAGAGAAAGAGGTGGTGGTTGAGAGGGAGTTAGTTGAGGAGACTAGGAAGGTGAGGGAGAAAGGGAAGAGGAAAGAGAGGGAGGTTGAGCAAATAGAAGTGGCTGAAATCCATCAGGATTTCAGTGTCACTGATAAGAAAAAGGGAGAGGAGGGAAAGAAGGTGGCTGATCCTGATCTAGCAGCCCTTGTCAAGGAGGCTGATGCTGAGCATAGCCGTTCAATGGACAAAGTCATTGAACAGCTGTTCAGGCAAGGCTTTGACAAGGACACTGCCTTGCTAGATCAAGAGATCAGGAACATGTAGAGAAGAGAGATTGAGTACCGATGGACTACTCATAGCCAAGAGGAAAGAAAGAAACTTGAGGCTATGAGTAGGTTCACTTCGAAGTACCTGGGCAGACCAGTCCTTGATGTCAAGGCATGGACCAGGGACAGACTCTTGGCAATAACCACCAAGATCTGTTCGACTGGTGATTTCACTAAGGGACTGGTCGCTGAGGCCCTATCTGAAGCCGGTGCTGGGAACAGGACACTGCTAGTAAAACTGACCAAACCAGCCCTTATCTCTAGGCTACTAGCAGTGCCTGCCAACATTCCCACACCAACAACCCAATCACAACCCACAAAACCAACTCCTTTACCACCAAAACCCGCAGCCAATGATCCACCCTTGAAGAAGAAGAGAAGGGTGCTGAGGCTGCAAGATGAAGAAGAGGAGGATGAGGAGGATAGCTTGCCACTTTCAGCAGTTATACCTCTACCCAAAGCCAAACCACAAACCATCACTCCCACCTCACAGCGGGACACTGTGAGGGTAAAGTTAGAAGAGGAGGAGCAGCAAAAGCGACATGATGAGGAAATGCTGAAAAGCATTGACAAATGTTATGCTGCTTCGACCTCTATAATGAACATGCAGAAAGAAGCTCTGAGATTATTCACCCTCAAACAAACCTTTCAATATGAAAAGGAGAGGGTGAGAACTTGGCCTGACCCAAGGGTGTCTCACAGGATAGTCAAGAAGGACATGCCTGTGAGATACAAGAGCCAACTAAAGAGAATCGTATATGAATAGATCTCTGTGGCTATTGTAATAACACCCTGGGAAATTGTAGAGGAATTCGAGAAAGCTTATAGAGCCGGCCAAACACCCTTCTCAATGCTAGATAATAGGGTGGTTAGGAAGGGTCTGGTCTATAAGAAGCTTGAGAATTTCCATAGGGATGAGCTCAACCTGCTGTTGGAGGGAAAACACCCTGATGAATTTGCATATAGGCAAATCACAACAGTTGAGCTCAAAAATGGTAGACAGGCCAAGTACATCTCAGAGCTGTACGGTCGGGAGGGATTGTTCGATGGTGTGCCTGAAGACCTGTCCAAAGAAGAACAAATGATCTTTCTTCAGGCCTACACCCGAGAATCCTACCGGCTTGTACGTGGGAGGTAGATCTCATGGATGGGGCAACAGCTCTGTGTCCAATTCCCCAAGACAGAGCTCCCATCCATACTTAGCCAAACAAACACTTGAGACTACCTCTCTGGCCAGTGCTTATCTGGGTCAACTTCTAATCTGATCTAGAAGGAAATAGACCAATCATTATGCCACCAATAAGTGGGACAACCAATAATTAGAGGTTTTGGCTGCATTGGTTCAGGGGGAGTTTGTTGGACCAAAAGAACCAATGAGCCAAGATCAGGAAAACCTCTAAGTCCCACATGACATCACAACAACTGCTGAAGACTCCCATCAGCTGTTCTGACAAAGTCTGAAGAATCAACAGCTGAGGTTCAAAGAACTGAAGTACAACAGCTGAAGATCCCAAAGTACTGAAGACAAGTACTAAAGTCTAAAGTACTGATAAACACAAGTACTGAAGACTTCAAGTACTGAAGACAAGTGCTGAAGATCAAAGTCTGAAGAACTGAAGAACTGATGAACAACTGCTGATGCACAAAGTCTGAAGACAACGACTGAAGACAACAGCTGATGACAACTACTAAAGTCATCAGCTGATGAAACATCTGAAGACCAAAGTCTGAAGACCAAGTGCTGAAGTTTCAGAGTTTGTCACAACAGCTGAAGAAGTCTTCTTCAGTTGTTGTGATGGTTTTTCCTTTTCAGTAGTTTATTTTGTTTCAGTAGTTGTACAACAACTGAAGAGCATGTTCCTCAGTTGTTATAGTATCAGTAGTTATAAACGACTGAAGAGCTTGTTCTTCAGTCGTTGTAAGATTTCAGTAGTTTTACTTTTGTCAGTACTTAGGAAACTTTTGTAAGAAGATGTCAGCTGTTGACATCTTCAGTAGTTTTATGTTTTGTCAGCTGTAATTTTAATATTCTGTTGATGTCAGAAAAAGGACATCAACCCATCCTTTTGCCGCCTATAAAAGGATGGGTAACCATACAGTTTTAATTGCCGAAACGTGCGACCAATAGAACATTTATTGTTTCGCAGAACTCTTCTCTCTCTATGTTTATGCTTTTAATTGAAATATCTTTTATGTTCTTGCTTTAATTGCTAATTAATGTGCTAAATCCGCTGCAAACATAATCTAATTGATCAACCGAGAGGCTGAGATCCTGTCAAATGGTATCAGAGCAGGTTAATCATTGATCGATCTCACCATTGATCATTTGAAACTGCTCTTTTGATCTCTCAGTTTGATCGAGTTAGCAATTTGCAAGAATTAGCCATAGAGAGTGAGTTTCTGCTGTTTCTGGCCAAAATCTTGAGGTCTTTCGGTGGTTTTGAGTCACATTTGTCTGGTTTAAACTTGTTTTTGACTAAAACCTAAGATGACAACACCAACTAATGATCCTCACAATACTGGTTCCGCAACCAAGCCTCCGATGCTAAGGAACGAGTATAACATATGGCAAAGACGTATGCTACACCACTTGGCTGTCAACAGTGCTGGTTGTTGGAAGTCAGTGGTGCATGGGCCATACAAGCCTATGGTGAGCGTCCCGGAATCTAATGAACAGGTTGCAAAGAAACCTGAACAATATTCGGACGAAGATCTAAAGCTGTTCGAAATCGATGCTAGAGCCCATGGAATTCTAGCCATGGCCATTCCAAATGAGATATACTCAGTGCTCTTGCATCATGAGTCTGCTCATGACCTATGGGTTGCTCTAAAGGAACAATTTGGAGGAACTGATTCGGTCTTAGCAAACAATAGGGAAATCCTTGCCCAACAATATGAGACTTTCTCATATAGAAAGGGTGAGACTCTGACCCAGCAGTTTGAGCGGTTCTCTTGTTTGATCTCTGAGCTGAAGATGGTCAAACAAGAGTACACCAACAGCCAGATGAACAACAGGTTCCTCAGGTCACTTCCGGAGAGGTGGGACACATATACCATTGTCCTACGCTCCAGTGCAGACCTGGACACTCTATCTCTCACCCAACTTCATGGGAAGCTACTCACTTTTGAGAGAGAGGTAGAGCAAAAGAGGAAGTTGTCCTCTTCTGGCAAGCTCGCTGATGACTTTGTCCAAGGTAATGCTGCCTTGATAAGTCATGAGTCAGAATATGCTTCATTAGAAAGTTCTTATGATGAGCATATCGATTTCTCTACTAACTCAGAACAAGCTTTTGTTGGTGTTAGTAGTTCAGGAGGTGGTGGTGACAACTTGTGTTTTCTGATGGAGGACTTGAGGGGCATTCCAGATGATGATCTGGAAGAGATGGATATTTTGAACCAAATGGCAATGATAAATATCCGTTCTCAAAAGTTCTACAAGAGAACTGGAAGGAAATTCCCTGGACTCTCTGGCAAAACCAAAGTTGGTTTTGACAAGAGCAAGTTGAGGTGTCACAAGTGCCAAAGGCTTGGACACTTTGCAAGAGAGTGTAGATCATCTGGATCTAACTCATCTGCACCCTTTGTGACTTTTCCCAGCAATAGCTCACAGCACAGAGGGCAACCTTCTTCCAGTTCTACCCATCCATCTCAGGCACAGGCACCACCTGCTTATTTTGTGTCACAGGGTCATATGCCATATCCTTACCCCTGTTACTAGATGCCTCAGCCTAGTCAAACTCAAGTACCCCCGACTCAACCACCTCATGCTCTTCCTGAGCCTCAATCTTCCCAATCTCATCAACACACACAACCTCAACAACACAGCTTTTTCACCCCAAGTGTTGTTGACTGGAGTAGTCTACCAGAAGAGCTATCTGGTCAGGAACAACTACTCCAAGGTGCTGGTCAACATGGTGGTGACCAACCTTTTGGAAATCTTGCTCTGATGGCCCTTGATTCTGCTGATGGGTCATCATCCAATGCCTCATCTCAGGTATCCACTGAGGCAAAAGCCAAGCTTTGTTCTGAATCATGCATAGCAGCATTTGCTTCTATTAGAGAAGCAAATGTAGCTTTAATAGATAAAAATCTTGAGCTTGAGCACACTATTTCCAAAAGAAAAGCTGATTTTGAGGTTGCTCTAAAAGATAAAAATGATGAGATTTACAAGCTTAACTGCCAAATCAAAGATAGTAAAGCTAGGGAAGATGTACTTCTAGAGAAGTACAAAGACCTCAAGGAAACTCTTGCAACCACCCAAGTTGAGTGTGATCGATGGGTGCAATCATGCAAGGGTTTTGAAATGCTTCTTAGTAAGCAAACAGCTTCCAATGTGAAGTTTGGCATTGGTTCTAATCACACTGCTCCTCCCACAGACTTCACTTCAAGAGCAGAAGTTGAATCTGATTGGGAGAGCAATAACCAATCCTTCTCATCATGTGACCTACTATCCTCTGTATCAGCATCATCAGAGATAGATGTCAGCATTTACCCATGCCAAAACCAATCAGCTGATGCTACAACAGCTGATGGTTCAAATGCTGACTGTCACATGACCAAACGGCTGATCAACTCAGGTGTTGTCACTAGAAGTACTGAAGGTACTAGAGAGCAAGTGACAACATCTGAAGTTCAAACCTCAAATGCTGTTAGAACTGAAGAGAAGAAAACTAACAGTAGGAAAGGTTTGAAGACAGCTAGAGAGGATACCAGGAAAGCAGGCACTAGGAAGAAAACTGCTAGTACTGATGACAAACAGTTGAAGAACAAGTCTTCAGCAGTTAAATCCTCTTCAGCTGATGATCAGCATAAGATGAAGAAAAAGCCATGTGAGATATGTGACTTGTTCAATCATCTTACTGATGATTGTTGGTACAAAAGGGGTTCCAAACTCAAACAGAAGGAGAAAATTACTGAGAGCATCAATAAAATGAAGAATGAGTTTGAAACCAAGTTTGTACTGGCAACATCCAAGCCTGAAATCCCTAGGCCCAAAGTTAAATCTAAGAAGGTAGGGATTACTCAGGCAACAGCTGAGGTTGCTCAGAAAAAGATGGTACAACATAGGAACTCATCATCAGCAAACTCCAATGTGTCTGAAGAGCTGAAGGCTTTATCACAAAATCAGACACAGTTGGTGATGATGGTTCAGCAACTAGTGGGAAGAGTCAACCACTTAGATGCTCCTATGTTGAAACTACAGAAAAGGAAGTCCAAGCCAAAGGGTTCATCTTCTGTACCATCTTCTTCACCTCAAGCTGTCACTCATAACACACCTGTTAGTGCTACACCTGTAGCTGAGAATAGACCCAAAGCCAAGCAGGTTTGGGTCTCCAAGACAAACTAACACATGGTTGTGTTTGCAGGGTTCTTCAACATGCCATAGAAGCATCTGGTATGTAGACAGTGGAGGATCCATGCACATGACAGGAAGCAGCTCCCTTCTTAATGACTACTCTCAAGGAAAGAAGGGATTTGTTTCTTTTGGCAATGATGCAAAGGGTTACATCGTCGGAAAAGGCTTTGTTTCCAACGGGGAAATAAGGTTTGATGATGTTAACCATGTGGAGAATCTCAAGTACAACCTCTTGAGTGTCAGTCAAATGTGTGACAAAGGCCATGTTGCTCTTTTCACAAGCCAGAACTGTCGGATTCTGTCATCCAAAGTTCTGAATTTGATTGACAAGGCATTGGATGAACACACTCTCCTGAAGGCCAACAGGACAGGAAGAGTGTATGCCTTAGATCTTTCCAAAAAGATGGATCTAAAAGGCCATCCTTGCCTATTCTCCAAGGCATCTCCTCAAGAGTCTACACTATGGCATAGAAGGCTGGGTCATGTAAATTTCAAGAACATGAATCAGCTTATAAGCCATGGTTTAGTAAGAGGATTGCCTCTGAAGGAGTTCAAGTGTGAAGATGACTGCACTGCTTGCTTGAAAGGAAAACAACACAAAGTTTCATTCCCTTCAATAGAAGAACCAAAGTCCACTGCCTGCTTACAACTTCTGCACATGGATCTCTTTGGTCCTGTCAGAGTAATGAGCATGGCAAAGAAGAAATACTGCCTGGTAATTGTGGATGATTACTCCAGGTTTGTATGGACTTTCTTCTTGCACTCCAAGGATGAAGCAGCAAAGACAATAATGAACTTTGTGTTACATGTAGAAAAGCAGTATTCCCTACAGGTCAAGTGTGTGAGGAGTGACAATGGAACAGAGTTCAGAAACCACACACTTGATGACTTCTACTGTTCAATGTTTCTTGTCTAAAGCTACAGAGAAGGACTCCATCTCTTGGCTCAGGAGAATGGGACACATTAATCACAGGAAGATAAATCATCTGATTCATAACAACTTAGTTGATGGAGTTCCTGTAAAGAACTTCAGACTTCCTGATTTTTGTGTCTCATGCAAGAAGGGAAAGCAGACCAGGAAATCTCACAAGACCAAACAAGTCAATTCTATCGAGATGCCCCTGGAGCTATTGCACATGGACCTATTCGGTCCAGTCAGCACGAAGAGTATCGCCGGAGACTGGTACTGCTTTGTATACACTGATGACTACTCGCGGTTCTCCTGGGTGATGTTTCTGAAAGCAAGTCAGAAACCTTTGAGTCATTTAAGGTACTCGTGACAACACTGGAGTCCCTATACAAGCTGAAGGTTAGGAAGATTCGCTCAGACAATGGAACAGAGTTTAAGAATCAGTGGATGGACGCTTTCTGCAAGGAAAAGGGAATTGTTCATCAATTCACTTCTACATACACACCACGGATGAATGGAGTTGCTGAGCGGAAAAACAGGAGCTTGATCGAGACCGCCCGGACTATGTTGGCAGATTCAAAGTTGCCAGTGCAGTTCTGGAACGAAGCTGTTGCCAATGCATGCTACACACTCAATCGTGTGTCAGTAGTGAAGAAGCATGGGAAGACTTGCTATGAGTTGCTACAGAAGCGTAAACCTAATTTGGAGTATCTGGAACCATTCGGCGCTCCTTGTATGCTTCTGAAGAAAACTCAAGAGGGCAAGTTTAATGAAAAGGCGGATCAGGGGATCTTTCTGGGATACAGTATACCAGACAAACGAGTTTACAACAACTCTTCTGGTCAGGTAGAAGTATGGTGCAATGTTGAAGTTCAACGGTTCACCATACCCCTGCTGGAAAAGGTCCATCGTCATTCTTTGACTATGATGGCTTTTTCAAATCATTCAATCTTCCTCAGTTAGATTCGGATGAAGATATTGCTACTCAGGTGATGAACGATGTTCTAAACACACCGAATCTGGATACTAGCAATACAACACATGCGAGTGTTTCATCGGGATCTACCACAGCTGAACAAGACGAAAGTGATGACTCATCAGATGATGAAGAAGCAACTGAAATAGGCAAAGCACCAAATGTTAATCAAGACGAAAGCTCTTTAGCTGCTGAACATACATCTGGAAATACGGATTCTGAACCTACAGTCACCAATCTAGATTCTGAAGTTGTTGATCCTACAACACCCATGACTAGGATCAGTACGAATCATCCGCCGGATGCTATCATTGGTGATCTCCACTCTGGTGTACAGACAAGAAATCGGTTATATTCTGCTGACTACGCTGCAATAATGGAAAAGGGCTACGTGAATGATGGGGCTTTCAGATGTTTCATTTCTTAAATTGAACCCAAACACGTAAGTGATGCTCTGAAGGATGAGGCCTGGGTCAACGCTATGCAAGAGGAGCTACTACAGTTCAAGAAGCTTGGAGTGTGGACATTGGTTGACAGGCCAAAAGGCGTGAAAGTGATTGGTACCAAATGGGTACTGAAGTGCATGAAAGACAACCAAGGTGTTGTTACCAGAAACAAGGCACGTTTGGTTGTTCAAGGATTCAGACAAGTCGAGGGCGTCGACTACAATGAAGTGTTTGCACCAGTGCACGAATGGAAGCAATTCGGATATTTCTTGCCTACGCATCATACATGAAGATCAAAGTTTATCAACTGGATGTGAAGAGTGCATTCCTTCATGGGGAAATCTGTGAGGAAGTATACGTCAGTCAACCTAAGGGATTCGAGGATCCTTATCATCAGGACAGAGTCTACAAGTTAGAAAAGGCTCTGTATGGGCTACATCAAGCTCCTCAAGCCTGGTATGAGAAGCTTTCCACCCATCTTGTGAAACACGGCTTTTGTAGGGGTGTGGTTGACTGCACGTTGTTCATTAAAGAAAAGGATGGTGATTTACTTATGGTGCAGATCTATGTGGATGACATCATCTTCGGTTCCAAAAACGAAGAGTTGTGCAAAGAATTCGAATCTGTGATGAAGGCAGAGTTTGAAATGAGTGCCATGGAATAAATGAAGTTCTTCCTAGGATTACAGGTGGATCAGACACCTACCGGTATTTTTCTGCATCAGACTAAGTATGTCGGAGACATTCTTCGTCGCTTTGATATGGAAAATGTCACAGCTGCCGGTACCCCTCTCGCCACAAATCATGATGTGGCTCCTGATGAGAATGGGGATTTGGTGGATGCCACAATGTATCGTGAGATGATCGGATCTCTAATGTACCTCACTGCCTCCCGTCCAGATATCATGTACGCCACATGTTTATGCTCCAGATATCAAGCAAAACCGAAAGTAAATCATCTGATTGGGGTGAAACAAATCTTCCGTTATCTGAAGGGTATACCAACACTGGGGTTGTGGTATCCTCATGATGATGACTTTGAGCTCACTGCGTATAGTGATTCAGACTATGGTGGCTGCAAAATGAATTTCAAGTCTACATCAGTAGGGTGTCAGTTTTTTGGAAGGCGTTTAGTCACGTGGCAATGCAAGAAGCAGACCTCGGTTGCCTTATCAACTTGTGAAGCTAAATATGCTGCTGCTGCAAGCTGCTGCTCTCAGATTATCTGGATCCAACAGCAAATACGAGACTACGGTTTGAAATTTTCTAACACCCCTATTTATGTTGATAACTCTGCTGCCATAGCTGTAACTAAAAATCTGATTCAACACCCTAAGACTAGACACATCGGCATAAAGTATCATTTCATACGCGTCTGCTATGAAAAATAATTAATTGATGTGGTAAAAATAAACACGGATTTTCAACGCGCTGACCTCTACACTAAACCGTTTGATAAACCCAGATTTTTCTACTTGTTAGAGGTTAACGGCATGAAAAAGAAAAGTGACATTATCTCTGAAGACATAGATGCATAGTCTGACACTAGTTCTGTCTTTCGTTTATTTTATTTTTTTAATTCCCTTGCTTTATATAAATCCAAAAACACAAAAAGATTTTCTGTTTTAGAATTTTAGGGGGGAGATTAGGTTAATTTCAGTATTTATTTACTTAAAAAAAAGGAGGGCAGATAATCTAAAAGGCAAAAACAAAATAGACAAGACTGTAATTCGACAATGGAAAATGATAGTACACAGACATCTAGCTACTTGGAACACCAAAAAGATTTTACATTGTTTAGAATTTTAGTTTCATTAAATCACAGAAAATTGTTAGTCAGAGGATTCTAAGTCTAACAAGATTGGGAAAATGATAGTATGCTTGTGTGTTACTGTAATTACACGAAGAAAGTTGATCTAGGGAGGTGCTAGTTCACTATACGATGTGTCGGTAGATTCAACACAATAGACGAGTAGACGTCATTGGTGAACTCAATCTAAACTAAATGATTCAACCGACTGTGGGGTCCCATCTTATCACTGGTTAACACAATCAGTTATTTCTAATAAGGGTTGACGAGCAAATAAATGCCACCAAAGGTGTGCGTGTGACCACAAAAAGAGCAAAGTATTAAAAAAAGGAATACAAGCGCAATCAAGCTGATAACTTATGTTGTTGGTGCGTTATGTGAAAAAGAAAATAAGAAATGCTCTTACAAGGAGATAGGTTGTGTGCCTCTCTGTTGTGCGATGGCACTGACCTGAGGATAAGCATAACCTACATATTCTAGAATTCATTGTTGCTTGCCGCCTCTCTGCTATGCGATGGCACTGACCTGAGGCTTGGCTTCTCTTTGAAAGTTCTAAGAATAGTCTCTTCTTGTAAAAATACCCGTAGACCACTCAAAAGTCTCCTGAGGAATGTTGATTACCATATAAGTGTGGGATCCACAAATGTTGGTTGAAATAATATAACTTAATCCATCACCAATGTGTGTCAAAAGTCTGTGTATGGATTTAAAGGGACAAGTATACTGACAATCGTCGTGGATGCACCGACTGAGTTTGATTATCAAAGTGAGTTACGTATCATATCAAGCATGATTCCCAGTTAGAACTTAGAAGTCCTAGATTAATGGAACACTGTGATATGTAAATATGTTGATTCCTTTTCATTAAATATAAAAGGTTCCAAGTAATTTAGTTTATGCTTGTCTGATTCCGGATGAATCTGCCTTGAAAAGGATGTTAATGCTAATAGGCTTATCTACCGAACCCTAACAAAATCACAAAAACATTTTGTTTTGTTAATTAGTTTAGTATTTTATTTTATTTGTTAAGTGTGTCAGTGTCGGACTGTGCTATGCTGCTCATTGCAGAAAATGTCACTAAATGAACTTAACGTTTATTCTATAATTAATTGTTTCTGAAAAGGTAAAAGGATCATGTCTGAGTTGATCGGGTGGATAAATGGATCATGTCTGAGATGATCGGGTGGATAAATGGATCATGTCTGAGATGATCGGGTGGATAAATTGATCATGTCTGAGATGATCGGGTGGATAAATGGATCATGTCTGAGATGATCAAATTGCTCGTAATGTTTATCTATGGTTAAACCGAACTGAGGGTCGTAATGGTAAAATGGTCAGAATGTCACAAGTATTGCCCATTCGCACGACTGAACCATAAGTATGGTCCAGTCGTACGATTGGAGAATACGAATGAGTCAAATCGTACGATTGGACCATGCGAATGAGTCCAATCGCACGATCGGAGGTGACCGACTGTGTCAAACGTCTGAATGAACCTCAATCGTACTATTGAAGGTAAGCGATTGGGTGAATCGTACGAATGAAGCCCAGTCGCACGACTCACTCATGCGACTAGGCTCAGTCGCACGACTGACATATACGACAGGGCTCAGTCGCACGACTGGAAGTTGCCCTAGTATATATACAGGTCGAATCGGCCTCAGTCGTCCATTCTCCCAAATCGCCCCAATTCGCATGACCTAAAGAATTTCTGCCAAAATTTTGTTCGATTCACTGTTACCATATATTTGTGCGTTCTAACGTTGGATATCGATTATACAGGTAATAATCAAGGTGCATCAACGTTTAAACCAGGAACAGACACCAAGAATCACCCACATTTTGACCTAACAGTAACCGAACCTTAAACCGACCAATAAACCATTTAAACTGAACTTAAAGATCAAATTAATTGTAAAAGATGCTTAGTCGGTTGTTTCTGAGTGTATTGAGCCTAAGTTCGATGTTTAACATCAAGTATAGCTCAAAACACAAATTTGAATGGACAAACAGTCGAATGAACGACTGGACATGCTGATGAACTTCAATCGTACGACTGAGCTATCCGATTGTCTTAATCGTACGACTGAGATGGACGAATGAATCAATCGTACGACTGAACCTTGCGAATGAGTTCAGACGCACGATTGAGATACACGTATGAGAAGACATGCGACTGAGTCCAATCGCATGACTCAGTCGTACGCATGAACTCAATCGTACGACTAAATCTCAGTCGCACAGTTCAATCGCACGACTAGGTCTTAGTCGTGTGTTCAGTCGCACGACTAAACCAAGGTTTAAAGTTCATTAACTTACTTTAGCTATCTTCATTATGTACTAACGTTTATTTGTTTTGTGTGAACAGATGGCAAGCAGATGGACCATGAGCACTAAGCACAACATATGTGCTCATCTCGATATCACTTCCCGCAATGCGGCAGATTTCACGGGGATCATCAGCTTTCTAAGACGCTCGAGGATATTCCAAGCGATCTCCGCTCAGTGTACACCTTATCGATCGATACAACAGTCATTTTGGGAAAACGTTGTGGTCGATAGGTCCAGGGAGCCGTATATTATCAGAAGCTCTATCTTTGGTCAAGATATCGAGCTATCAGAGGAGGACATACGGACGGTACTTGAGTTAGGGGATGATGTTGATTGCCCAACACGTCTGCATCCCCTTACCGTCCGAGGCTGCTTTTTGAGGGCAAAGTACTCGGGGGACATAAACTCGAGTATGCTCAACAAGAGCAACTTATGCCCCCAGTTCAAGTACCTTGCCCATATTCTTCTATGATGTTTAGCCTCAAGGAAAGGCGGGTTTGATGAGTTGTCAGACTAGATGCAGAATGCATTTGCTGCTCTGGTGCTGAACGTCCCTTTCAGCTTCTCTCGGATGATCTTCACCTATCTGGTGGAGAACATCGAAGCTAAGGGAAAAGAGAGCTTTTGTATGTACCCGCGATTCATCCAGATGATTGTCGACCAAAAGCTTCCTCAACTGCCCAAAGCTCAAGAAGATGCAGTCGTCCTAGAGGTTATGGACGACACTACACTGGGGAGGATAAAAGTCTACCGGGGGAAGCAGGTAAAACCCCCGGTAAGGAGATTGTTTGGGCATCTGGCCCGGGAAGACTATGTGGCGCCTTCGAAGAGGAAGTGGTGCCACGATGAGAGTGATTCTGATTCTGAGCCAATCGCTGTGCCGAGTGATGACTCAGATGATGATGGCGATGATGGTGGAGATCCAGGTAAAGAGAACACCTCTACAGTAGCACATGGTATATCTCCATCATCCCCAACCGAAGAGTTAGAGACTGCAGGATTCTATCAGGGATTCCAGCCTGATGAGGAAGAGGCATCTGATGAAGAGCCTCTAACCCGGAGAATGGGCAGCCGGGTTGTGGCGACTGAGCATGGGATACGGAAGGTTGGTCGACGCCTGGGAGAGTCTGGGGGGGTTCTACGACAGACCCATCTTATACCCCAGACACTCCCATCAGCCAAGGGGGAGCATCAGGATCCAAGGGATCCAGACTAAAGAGGATGGCTCAGCCCCACAGGAAGAAGCCCAAACGCCGAAGGCTTACTCTGCTTACTACTACCACATCCATCACCACTACCTCATCCACCCAAACTACCCAAGCTACCACAGCCATAACTACACCCATTCCACCACCTATTACCACCACCCAACCTACCACCACAGTACATCCCACTCGACAATCCACTCACATTCCACCTCCAATATTCACCACCACCACAGCCATCACCACTAGCCATCGAGCTGGCCCGTCCTCTGCTACTACAGGTTCACCCCTCCCTCCCATTAGAGTGGAGGAACAGCTAGCAGCTCTGAACAGAATGGTGCTTAAGCTGCTAGCTGTAGATGAAGAGAAGGCAGCGAGACTACTTCAGCTTGAGGAGCAAAATGATTCTCAAGCTCAACTTATCTCTCAGCAAACTGGGCAGATTTCTCAACAAGCTACGCAGATCTCCCAACTCCAGAAGCACAAAGTCCTGTCTATGCAGAAGATTGAGGAGTTGGAGTCTGCTAATAAGAAGATTCTGCTGAAGCTGAAGGGGTCAAAAGCTGATCCATTGAAGATAAAGGAAGGAGATGGTGATGAAGGTGATGATGATGAGGATGATGATAACGAGGATGATGATGAAGATGCTGACGAGGAGGGTGACGAAGATTCATATGACAAAGATGATAATGACGATGACAGAGATGCAGCTACATCTCCCTCTGATCCTGAGCACGAACAAAGAACCAAAAGGAAACAAGATCAAAGGGGACCTTCGTCTGCTCCATCTACCTCCCAATCTACTAAAGATCCAGAAATGATTCAAGGCAAAGTTTAGGATTAGGTGTCTATTTATTATTTAACGTTTCTACTTGAAATCTTGTATCAAATTTTGTGTTATATATATAAAATTAAAAGGTGAAATCAACATAAGTAATGTGTTTAATGTATACTTACTGGTACTGCATTTGGTTGTTTAACAGGTTTAGCTAAATAAGTTGATGAGCACAATGTTATGCCCCTTCGTCAAATCGAATCAAAATTGACTACGATTCTCGATTTGCAAGGGATCGTACAATGATCTGTTTGTTACACGGCTGAAGAAGGGGAGATCATACATGATTTAACAGATGAACAGGTTGCTGAACTGTTTAGCCTGGATCCCGATGAGCTGGTAAAAGATGCTCCAGAGGTAGATGTAGTCAGTGATGAAGAACTATAAGATGTCGACGAGGAGGAGATTGAGGACGTAACTACTGATCATTATCCTCGGTATACTAACACTGAAAGCGAAGTTCTACCAGATCTGGGGGAAACATTTGACAGCAGTATCTTCAACAAGGTTGAAGAGATGATAGCTGCTAAAGCTGCTACAGCAGAAGCTCCTCAGGCAGATGATGCTGATCTAGCATCCAAAAGGCTAAGTGGGTAGCCTGCCTGGAGGAGATGAAGAAACAGCGTGCGCCAAACAAATCAAATGCCTACACCAAGCTTTAGAAGGTGAAGAAACATCAAAAGGTGTCAGACAAGATTATTAGCTGGGCATACTTTGATGATCTCAAAGTATATGCCATGAAGAGAGAGAAGGGAATAGAGTATTTCAGACTCCCACACGATGTGAAAACTCTCCCTGGTTTTGAGCTTAATCGTTTAGCCAACTTGAGCCTCCTGTATGCTATCCCTGGGAAGATATCGGGATGGTTCGAGAACGCACTGAAGAAGGAGTACCTTACGAGGTGGGTAAATTTTAAACCTCAACAGCCCAAAAGGTTGATACATAAGACAGAGGTTGACCCCACCTCCGGTAGACCAAAGGTAGTTTTGAGATGGCACCCTCCGCGCACAATGTCACGTATTCCACTGAGGGAAGTGCCACAAGATTTTGCACCCCATTTTAAATGGTGGTATTATGACTGGCGCACTGGTGAGGCCGTCATAGTTTTGGAAAAGGAAGGGAAGGTTGAGACAATTAGGGTATTCGACCCTGTGTGGCTAACTAACTTGTCTGCTTCAGATGTATACATCTTGTACAAGTGGCCACTGTTTTTTGACACTCAAGATATCGTGCAAGCGCTTCAGTTTCAACACGTTATACATTTATGCTTCGCACTCGATATTCATTCTGGGGTTTCTAGAGAAGATCGGAAGATGAGATTTGAAGAGTTCAAGAAAGAAGTCAAAGTCTAGATAGAACTAGGTCCAAGGGGGAGTTTGTTGGTACACATGTCCCCAGTTCTAGTCTAGTGAGCTTAACTGTAATAGAACTTCTTCTTGAAACACATATGTAATGTTTAATCAATATAATGAGAATCTCTTCTATATATGTTTGTTGGTTGTTTAATGTTATATCTATTTATATTATTTATTGGTACACGCATGTATGACAATGTTATATAGGTTTACAGTTGTTAGACATAGTTCTGAACCATTGAAGGTTCAAGAATGTGTTTAACTAAGTATCCTGATTCAGTCGCACGACTGGACCATGCGAATGGGCCAATCGCACGAGTGAACCAGGTGATTGAGTCAATCGTACGATTGAGTCATAGACTAACTCAGTTGTCCGAATGAACCAATCGTATGACTCAGTCGCACGACTGAGCCAGTCGCTTGGCTCAGTCGTACGAATAAGAGCTGTAACCTATAAATACCACTTAATCCGTGGAAAAATGCGTGACTTCGAATATTCTCAACCCTAGTCGTGCTTGTTCATCCAGTGAGTCCTTTCCAACTTCACAGAACGTTTCTGATCGATTCTAATCAATTCTTAACGTATTCTTATCGTTAGTTTTTGATCGGATTAAAGTTCTCCCTGATTGGATCGCCAATCAAATAGGATTCCGCACTATTTGATCTGGTTTCATATTTGAATCAGTTAGTACTCCGTTGTACACGGTCCTAACAAACACTGCCTCCATTTCCCTTACCTAGCTGTGAGCGGCAGCAGCATTGCCATTACCATCGAAGGTCGGGGGCTTGCACCTTTGGAATGCCCCATAACTGCACACCTTAGTCGTCACCCCTACTACATCATCTTCCTCTTCGTCAGACAATACAGTCTCAGGCTCTGCTCGTCCTTCCTCCCCTCTGCTCGTCCTTCCTCCCCTCTGCTCCCCTTACCCGTTGATCCCATCCTATTCTCCTTCTCCTTTCTCTCCTCGCTTCTCACAGCCCTGATGACTTCAGTCACCACAGACGGTAAAACTGTCTGCATGACCTAGTGTACTTCATCAGCAATCGCCTCCCTAGCTGAGGCGTTCAGGCTGGCATTCTCATTCTCCTTGCTTCGGCCATGAACCTCAGGGTTCTCATGAGTCGTCTCAGGAGCCTTAGCACTACTCCTAGTCACACGTGGCCGACCTCTGCCTTTAGAAGCTTTGGAAGACTACTGTCCAGCCATTTTCAAGACGCTATAAGGTTCAAACACTAACACAGTCATTCAAGGTAATATCTCAGTTTATGTCAAGAATAGTAAGTCCTTAATGACAGTGGCCAGTTATGATTAGCTACTAACTTTACTCTTCACACCCCAAGCATTTCCTATCCTGACTACATCAGTATTTAAATCTACTAAGAACACATAAGTCAAATAGCACACGCACATAATACCGGTTAACATTTATAAAAGACATACCTGATGGCACGTAGCTACTCGGGTTGACATCCTTCTATCTGTCCCATTTTCAGTTAAGTTTAGGTTTATTTTGAAATTCTTTACCCATTTCACTTAAACTATGGCTCTGATACCAACTTGTAAGGCCCCGTTCCCGGACACCTCACAGTTGGACATTCATAGCACTAAATATACATACTAGTATACATTCTATTAAATAATGCAGTGGAATCAATACCAAAAGTCATCTATTTAAATTAATAAAAATTGTTGCTAAGCAATACACCCATAATTATGATCAGTTACAAAAGATTATTTAACTGCATTACAAAGCAAAAAAATCATTAATCATGAATGGATGTCAGTCTTGCCCCGCCGAGTAGCTTTCCCAGTGTGCCATACTCAGTAATGCTTACCTACCAACTGAAAATGTATAAAAGTCAGCGTTGCTGAGTGAGTTCTAGTTTAAAAGTATTAAAATACCTTGTATGATTTATATATATGAAAATACTCTTTTTATGGAAATACATCTCTTACTCTTATATGTGAGCACATATTAAATATACAACAAGGTAATGTTCTCTTTCTTTACTGTGTACCTTGTTTATTTTATACTCTTTTAACTTTATCTTTCACTGTCTATATGGACCAATGAGCAATACCCTAAACTATGTGCACAGAGACACTGGTGCTGGGCCCCTTTACAGTCTATAGTCTGAATTACTGTATACAAGGCCGGCCCAGTCACCTACGGCATGTTACAAAGGTCCGCCAATCTCAATTGATTGGCCCCGTGAGCATAAGGGGTAGCTAACCCGCATCACTGTTGAGCTAACGATAACGTGGTCGTGCACCTCCTATATGCTTGCAAGACTTGTTAACTCTTTAATTAAGTTCCATTTCTCTTTATCATTACTCGTTCACTTTGTTAAAGATAATACTTGCATTTATGATCATATGCACACCACATAGGTCACACAATAATAATCACTATTATCATAGGGAACAACTTATAATAATACAAGTATAATAACAATTTAAAAACCCTAAGTCAAACTTGGGTCAAACTCTAATGATTCTGTTTTGCCCAAAATTTCAGAAAATTATTCCAAGGGTCTAGACGCATGGGCACTATTTAGGCGCTTCTGCCCTGTTCAGGTGTTTTGCCACTATGCAGACGTCTGGACTTAACTCAGTCTCTTTTTCACTTAGACGCATGGGCCTGTTTAGGCGCATGGGCCCTATTCAGACGGTTCAACACTTAGACATTTGGGAAATCCCAGACGCATGGGCACTATTTGGACGTTTGTCCCTCACTTAGGTGTCTGAGTCAAATTCTCAGACGCATGGACAACTGTTTAGATGCATGGGCTTACACTTTGTTTTTCTAAGGCAATTTCTAGACGGTTGGGGCACTGTTTTGGTAGTTGGGCCCTGTTTAGACGTTTTGGGCATACTTAAACTTTCTAAGGCAGTTCTAGACGGTTATAGGTACTGTTTAGACGGTTGAACAACCTGTTTAACATATTCTTAATATATTACGAATCCCAATCCTTTTCCTTACATGTTCTAGGCTTAGTAACACTATTCTAAATATAACTAACATATAACAACCATAAAACATTATCATACACACATAGACACATACGAGTGTTTAAGCATCTTTTGTAAAATGGTTTTACATACATTCTCAAACCCAAAAGTAGTTAAAACATGTAAAACACGAGGTCTAGAAACTCACCTTAGTAGCTTTCGAATTTAAACTCTTCTCTTGAACTTTCTCAAACGTTTCTAGCACCTAAAACCCACACACATATACAACCCGAACACACAATCACATTTATAGGCACATAAACGAAACTAGAAACATCTAAAATACCATAAAACTGAGAATTCTTACCAAAAACTTCAAACTTTCCTTCTTCTTCTACAAACCTCCGAGAATTCTTTGTGGTTTCTCTGTCTAAAAAAATATCCGAATGTGGGTGTGAATAAGTAATATGGGCGGCCATGTTGCTTTATTCACCAACTTTCAAACCTTTTGTCCTTTTGGACACTTTTAGCCCTTCATCTTGGGTTTTATAGTTTTTTCTTCTTTTCTTTTACTTTTATTCTTTCTTTATATCTAAAAAAATAACCGGGTGTTACAAATGCTTTAAATATTAATACAAATGCTTTAAATATACACAAATGCTTTAAACAGTAACAAAAATACTTTAAATAGTAACACTAATGCTTTGAACAGTAATACAAATGCTTTGATAGTAATGCGAATCCGTTGAGCAGACACAAATACTTTAAACAATAATACAAATGCTTTAAACAATAACAATAATAATTTGAACAGTAACACAAATGCTTTAAAAAGTAACATAAATGTTTGAAACAGTAACACAAAATTCTTTAAATAGTAACACTAAAGCTTTAAGCAATAATATTACAGCTTTATAATTTGACAATGCTAGTTTGGTGAATTGTGTCAGTTTTCATACTAAAACGTCACAAACGAGCATAAAATATCATCTTCGTCGTATGAAATCATAGTTTTGTTAAGAAATGAATATAAGTATGTATATTAGCCCCAAAATAAGTAAAAAGGAAGAATGAGAATCTAAAACTCACATTTTGAAGCTCTCGAACCGAGAAGATAAATCTCTAGATCAACATACATGCACATGTGAAGTTACCAACTTTATTTATTTAAATACATCATAAGCATCATTCAAGCTTAGATCTAATTTAGATCTATGAAAAAGTTTACCTTTTTATTTGTTCTTCAACTTTCTTTCTCTAAAACCAAAGAGCTCTTTCTAGTTCTTTGGGAATGTTTTAAGCACAAGAAACATATATGAGGGCTACTCCCATTCTTTTATATCCTCATATTTAGGGTAAATGTTTCATTTGCCCACCTTTGACCACTTGACTTCTATTACAATTGCATCTTTTATTTATTTTCAATTCTTTTTAAAATTTTGGGTGTTACATTTTATCATTTTATGTGTTGTTTTTCCATTGAACATCGTATAATATATTCTTTGACTTGAAAAACAACACCAAATACCTATAAATCAACAGACTTTTTGTCATCTTACAAATACGACAACATATTCTTGTTATTTTACCATAAAACAACATGTTATATATCTATAAAACAATGCATAATGTGTTGTTCTACTGATAAGTGATTTTAATTATAAAACAACACATGTAATAATAAACAACAAAATAACACATAATAAAAAGCAATCCAACAAATTATAATTTAAGTGGTATAAACAACAAACAACAAACAACAAACCAGCATGACAGACGCACATTCAAAAACATCTTTTTAATGGTATGAACTACAACGCAGTAAAATTTATCAAAGATAATTAGGATTCACCTCTTTTTTATATACACATAATTTGTGTTGATTTAAAATATAAAGAAAAAGTAACCAAAACAACAAACCAGTGCATTAGTAAGATATGTTTTTGGTAGTGCAAACAATAAAATTATCAAAAACCGTTCTGATTTAAAAATACTCTTCATTTTATCCTATTTAGTCAAATGGTTTTTTATTTGATATTTCTCATATACATATATGTATAAATATAATTTAGCTATGTTGGTATCCACTAACAATGTATGATTTTTTTAGCTTAAGTTTTAACTTTTTTTCTTTTTGCCCCTTTAAGTTTGGCTATATGTTATTTTTATACTTTCTACTTATAAGTTTGTTTTCTATTATTCATAACTTTTTTTTTAATTTTTTTTCTTCCTCTTATAAGTTTTAATATTTATATTCTATAAAATTCCAAATATATATGTCGTAACGGCGTTCTTATTTTTATCTACAAATTTCATTCAAAGTGACGTGTGTCGAATTTACAAGTAATCGAAGCACATATATATATAAGTACGATCAAAGCTTATGTAAGCATTTAATTTTTATTCATCCTAATTTCTATGAATGTTAATATCATATCGTTAACTGTGAAGCGTTTGTAGTTGTGACACGCTTATTTTCATTGATGTTTGGAAATCAATAATTATAGTGTTTCTTTATCTTTTATATGACGCTCCGTATCTTCAGGTTAACGTTGTTAACCCGACTTTTGTTATTTTAACGTTCTTACATAATTTCTTTAACTCTAAAATATAATTAACGTTAATTATACTTTTTTTATATTTTATTTGATAGTTGTTGCATTAAAGTGAATTAAGTTAACTCCAGGGACTTGGATGTCACTTTCTCAAACTTGTTTTTTTTTATAAAATCCCATAACCCCTCCCACACCACGCATAACCTTTGCAACCCTAATTCCACCCGATAACCATACTGTGAGTCACTCGATGGTCACCACCACTGTGCGTAGAAACCCCGCCGATCCGGTCAATCTCCGTAACCATTAACCACCGGCATCGCCCCGGCAGCTTCAGTCGTCAATCGAGTCTGTCCGCACTCGAACCGGTATAATCTCTCATTTTATTACTTATGTTCGTTCGTATGTGGGTCGGTTTGTGCGAGAGGTGGGTGTTCGGGGGTGTGTTGTCATGCTATATTTATACGTGTATCTATATGTTTGGGTGTGCATTCTAGGTCTCAGCCGAGTGGGTGCTTGTGTGTGTGTGTTTGCGGGTGTTTATGATCCGGCACTTATGTATGGTGATCATTGATGTGCATGTTCATTATTTTTATAAGCATTAAGGTTTGGATATGAGGTTTGCTTGTGTGGGTCATGTAGGGCTATGTATGCGTGGAACTATATATATATGGTTTGCATGTTTATGTGTGTGTTATAGTTAGAACATTATATATGGGCATGTGCATTGGGTTATAATGACAAAGTAGGCATGGATATGTGTGCATGAATTCTGATAAATGCATGGTATGCTTATCATTTGTGGATGTTATGCATGGGTGTGAATATTGTTTAGTTAGTGCATTATGGAATCTAGAAAATTAGAATATCATAAATTTTACAACCATATGTGTATAGGTATATAAATATAGTTGTGGGATAAGAAGAATAATTCTATTTCGTAATGATAAGTTTAGGTATTTATGGATTATACATTCGGCGTTGTCAGGTGTTGGGTGTAGTCGGTCGGGAGCGTGAAACTGTGCAGTTCAATTAGTAATTATATTAATTAAAAAAATTTTAAATTATAAAAAATCAATATTGTAAAAAATTAAAAACTTGATATTATAATGAAAAATGCACTTTAAAAACATATGACACAAATTTTTTCTAAAATACCAAGTATTTTTATACCATTTTTTAAGTTTCATAAGATAATTATTTTTTTCAAAATAAAATTAAAAAAAGACCAGAATGTTTAGGAAAATAATTTAAAACATAATCTTATAAAATGAAATTTTAAATGATATTATTGTTGTTTTTACTTGAACTACTTATTTATTTCTAACTCAATCATATCCTATTTACAAATATCATTTATAATTTTTAAAATTTTATTTTAAATTATTTCATATTTTATTTAATCAACCTGTGTATTACACGGGATACTATACTAATAATTAATATTAACTAGACATTAAATGTAACTTAAGGTGTTTGAGAAATTTAATAGCTTGTGCTTGCATTTAATATTATTGTTGTGCATTTAAGGTGAGTTTATAGTCTCACTTTACTTACACTCTTTTTAGAAAAGTAAAACATGTTCTTTAAAAATGTTCTTTTATTAGATCAGTATTACTGTATTATCACATATTTACTAGTGCTGTGTCAACTTAAGTTCTCACTTTTGAACCATTAATTTATGTACTTTAACGAGATAATTTTGAGTAGATCTACTAGTTTTGACAAACCTCACCCATGCTAGTCACGCTAGCCCACTACATGTCAAACGGGTGTTTAAATTGACTTAATTTCTATTCTTATGGTCTGGTAACCACAGTCAAGGCATACATTTACTTTGTCAGCTTCGGTTGTGAAATTCATACACTATATGACTTGTTATGTGGACTAGCTATCTACTGATATATGTGGACTAGCTATCTACTGATATACTTTGTTTACTAGATCTGCTATTTATGACTTATATATGTTTATTAAAACCTATGAACTCACCAACTCTGTGTTGACACTTTATAATGTTTCTTTCAGGTTCTTAATGTATGCATGATTAGGAGCATTACATCATTTCAAGCAATATTGGTTAATTCATAAAACAATTAAATATTGTTTTATGCTAATTTTGTGTCTAATTAGGTTGCACGTGTTTTTACACTATTTGAACTTATAAATTGTTAACTTATTTTGCTTCCGCAAATGTTTTCTTGGAACTTATTATTAAACTATGTTTTAGGTTTTATGTGATAACATCAACGCTACGTTTTGTAATTATTATGTCGTTTGGTGTAAATATCGGCTAATATCCTGTATGTTACGCGCTAACGGTAAAAGCCCGTTCTTGAATATTTAGGGTGTGACGGTTTTTACATAAACTTTCGAGTATTATGAACAGGCCCAACCCCTGAGCACATATTTATAACTTGTTTTTATATAGATTTTTGAATGTAATCAACAACATATCTATTTCATATTTCTTATATAAGTTAAGGAGTATTATCAACCCCCCTCAACGTGCGGATTCACCCGGGGATCATTCTTTCTTCATAGGTGCACTTCACAAGTGAGTTTCCCACATCACGAACCCTTTTCAGTAGCAAAATGTGAATAAAGTCCTAACGCGAAAGTTCATCGCCTTCGCTTATCATGGTTTTTAAGGTTAGTTCTTGTATGATGTCGACGAAGGTCTCATGTTCACGGTTATTATTCTTGCAAAACTCGAAAAAGTATTAAAGCACGTTTCTTCCTCAAGCTGTCGATTATGTCGGTCGAAAGTGGATATGGCTGATCAGCTTCCTCTACCTAGGTACGGATTGGATGCACTTCTTTCTTGGGGCAGGACTCTCAAACGATTATGATCGGATACAGTATGTAAGATATAGCTCGTGCCTCTTAGGCTTAACAAGACGGGGTTCGGATGAAAACGGATATCTATAACACTTTTCGTCGTTATAAATTTATATTTTTACGTCCCCGTCGTAACGCGAGGGTGTTGATACTAGTTGAGATATAAATTTTAACTTTTATTTTCTGTTTAATTCATATATGCTATTTTAATCCAAAAAAATCATTTAAACTATAATTTTAATTTGTTATTTTGTTAAAGAATTTCTTCTCAAATGCTTCCTTTTTTTATTATTTAACATGGTTCTATATTACAATTTCATAAAATTTGAACCCAAAAGAGACCCACATGGGCCTCAAATTATCTATCTATATCTATTAATATTATAGTTAGTTACACGGGTGATCCCTACGGTTAGGCCCGATTTTAATTTTGGTCCCTAACTCTCTGAAATTACAAGGTTGGTCCAAAACTTTGCACAAACATAACAAGGATAGTCTCTGAAATAGATGTCCGTTAAGTTTTTCAGTTAATTATTTTAAAAATGACTAAAATCCCATTGTATCATTGTCTTCTCCAATTGATTCCAGCAGCCCTTTAACTCCGGCAACCTACCGCTACAACGAAACCCACCATCTCCATAGATGGTGACATTTATGGCAATGGTGGTAATAGAGATGGTGGTGACAGAAGTTGAATAGATCTGAATTGCATTAACAACAATTAGATATGATGTCGATGATGGAGGTAGAGGGTCGTCAGAGGTGAACGGTCGTCGGAGGTGGAGGGTCGTTGGAGGTGGAGGTCGCCAGATGTGGAGGGTTGATGATGGATATGGATGTCGTTGGAGGTGGTTGAAGGTATTGATGGTTGAAGGTTGAAGGTGGTGGTAGTGGTGGTTGAAGGTGGTGTGGGATTGAAGGTTGAATGTGGTGGTGTTGGTGGTGGTTGAAGGTTGAAGATGGTGGTGGTTGAAGGTTAAGGGTAGTGATGGTGGTGGTGGTGTTTGAAGGTGGTATTGGTGGTGACTGTGGTTGAAGATGGTGGGGGTGGTGGTTGATGGAGAAGAAGAAATGTGAAAGGGGGTATTTTTGTCATTTCACACGCACTTAACAGCAATAATTAACGTCCATCCGTTTCAGGGACCATCATTGTTACGTTTGCGTAAAGTTTTGGACCAACCTTGTAATTTTAGAGAGTTAGGGACCAAAAGTAAAATCGGGCCAAACCACAGGAACCACCCGCGTAATTAAGTCTTAAAATTAGAAGTGAATGAATAGTATCTTGAATCATTTAGTTTGGAATGTACGATGGATGGTCAGTGTAGTTGTTTGTTTGACACGTAACTTGTTGCAATCTTGATACGTGTTTAGTTACTGAAAGCTTTCTTCCCTTTGTTCATACATGTTTGCCGGCCCATGTCTACTAATCGATCATCTTTATAGACTGACAAATGGCACTCACCTGATTTTCGATTTAATTATTTTTCATTTGTATTGATCGGTCCAAGTTTTGTCCTCTTTTCCTCAGTTGATTAAGTGCTAATTTTGATATTAATCTGTTGTTGATTCTTCCCTTTTGAGTTTTTGTTTTTGGGTCCGATTGTTGTTGCATGTTTGTGTATTTTGGTTTTACATTGCTCGGTTAGGGTCCGATACGCGTAGTTTTTATCGAATAGGAGCCAATACGTGCAGCTGGTATCTGATGATATTTTTAGGGGTATTCCATATGGCTTTGATGAACGGGGACTAGAACCGTTCTCTTTGATTTGCTAGAAATTATGGCTTCCTGTCTTCGATCTGCATGAGTTCATCTGTGAACTAAATGAGAAATTGCTACTGGTGTTTTAGAATTGTAGATTGTTATTGTAGCAGCAATTATGTTTGTTTTATACTTATCTATAATTTGTCGCCTATGAATTCTCAAACCATGTTATGACATTTAGGTAAGAGTGATGAGGTTGAAAAGTTATCAAGTTTATATGTTATCCAATACAAGCAGAGAAAGTTTTCATTAAACTCTTTTGTTTTTTATGAGGCTTATATATATACACATAATATTGTCGTTTGATTTTTCTCATTAAGTGTTTCATTCCATGTTGCTCTTCATGTTTCAGGTTCGGTTCGGTTACATGTTCTATTAGAACCTGCTATCATGTTTAAAACGGGTACACTAGGTTTGCTAGCTTAGCTTACACGAGTAAGATGAAGATTTGACAAATTTAAAATGTTTGTTCAGATTTTACTGCATGCCTTTCTATGAGATGAATTAACAAGGTTTTGATGATGTGAAATAACATGGTTGCCTCATTTTGTATGTCCAAAACAAAAGGTTTATTTCTAACTGTGAATCCAAGGATCTCAATTCAGGAATTATCAGTATTAGAATAAAATCAAATCAATGATCGCGGAATTATCATTAATTGACGTTTAATTGTTTTAATGATTATCGAAGAACACAAACACAAAAACACAGTAAATGCGAAGGCAATAATTATTCAAAAGTATTTCATTAATTATCGAGTAATGATTACAAAAGAATAATTATGAATGACTATGAACAACGATTTCGGTGAATCGAAATAATGTTGACGTTGATGTGACGGCGGCTAGGGTTGCATGATGATGTGATGCTTGACAGCCGTAATATTGCTTGATTGTGTTCTCTGATTCTGTTCACCGAGATGTGAAACCTAGGACTCATATTTATAGACGATTTGAGTCAGTTAAGGAAACACCAGATCTCTTGGGATTTGATATTGATTGGTTGACTTGTTTGACTTGTTGATATTGTAATCATACAAGTTTTCTGAACTTCCGCAGCAGCCTTGTCTTCCGTAGGAGTTTTGCTCCGTAGATGTATTGGTCTTCCGTAGAAGTGTTGTTCTTCCGTTGGAACTCTCTCTTCCGTAGAAGCCTTCACTTCATGCAATCCTTGATCATCCGCAGGAATCTTCACTTGTGATGTGGTCTTGTAAGAAACATATCTACGGATTAACAATAATGTTCATCCGTAGATGTTTCTTACACTTGGTCAATTTCAGGAATCCTACCAAGTATATTGATTTTGCCTGTCAACAATCACAATGCAACATACATATATATGGGTTAACCTATAGATTCAATGCACATATATATATATATATACTTGACAGTTATAATTATTAATTACAAGACTTGATTAAAGTTCTAAGCCTATACAAAATGATCTAGACCTATACTATCTAGATCCAACAATACTCCCCCTTTGGCTTAGCTCCTTGTAATCAGTCCTTCAAAACTGCAAGCACTTTGACTCTTGCTATCATCTTGTTGTAGAAGTAAGATACAGCAGTCTTCTGATCGTCGTACTTGTACTTGATCTTCATCTTGCTGATCTTCTTCAGTGTTTCATAGCTCACGCCCAAAATGTCTTCTTCAGTAGTGAGTGTTTCCACTACACTATCGTTATGCACAATTTCAAGCTCACCTTCCTCTGAGATTCTGAGTTCTAACACTTCTCTATTATTGATCCTTTCAGCAGCCCAGCTTCATGTTTTCTTCTCTTGTATGCCTTTGCATGCAATTTGTCTATTACTTGAATCATATGCACATAAAGGCAGAGATCATTCTGAGCTTTTTCATCTGTTAGCCTTGGGAAGAATTTGTTTTGGAGATATGATGTATAGCTTGGATGAAGCATTTTGATCTCTACTGCTTTCTTCCTATCAGCATTTCTTAACAGAACTAGCTCTTTTGTTCTTTCAACATAACCCCATTCTGTGATGGGATAAGTAAATTGATTTCCTTTGAAGCTTTTGATGGACTCTGTGTTTTTGTTCATACATCCAACCCTCTTTAACATGTCATCATCTACAAGGGATGAGACTTCAGCTGTTCTTCTTTTCTTACTTTGTTTGATCTTTTTATGCTCCATATCATCTCTCTTTGCTTGTTTGAGCATATCATCAATAAATCTGGTCTTCATTCCACTCACAGCTGTAGAGAAGTCTCTTCCCCTAAGATGGATTGGATAGTTGGAAATGGGTATGCTTTGTAGATCTCTGATGTCTTGCTCCGGAAGACTCAATAGTGCTTCCACATCATGGAAGTAATGAATTCTTCCAGATGTCCGCTTGATGATTGCACAATCCCAGTCTGGATCATATTTCCGGGCCATAATCCTATGTTCTTCCACAGAACTGGGAGTTGTGATATGGTCATATAGTTCGATCATAGTGGATTTCTGTTCAGTTATTTCCCTAACTGTTGTTCCCAGAGGCCATACCTTTCTGGGGATAACTGCGCTTGGCTCTCTGATCAGTTTTCCTTTTTCTTTATGTTGATCCTTAGGTTCAACAGTTATTGGATCAGCAGGCAGTTTCTCTGTTGTTCATGGGATGAATGTGGAGCTACAGTTCTGAATTTGACACCAGTTTCTAGTTTCACTGCCATGACATGCTCCATCATCCTCCACAGTTCAACAGTTGATCTTCCTTTCAGCTCATGTGGTTTGTAGTTGTGGCCTTGTAACTAGCAGGTCATATTGTACTTGCTTAGTTTGGCTGTGTCACGATAGCCCAACTCTTTCTTGATCTTCTCAACTGATTGAAAGACTGTGAAAGCTTCATAATCACAGTTTAGGAGTATGAATCTTGCAAGCTCAAATTCTTTCAGAAGATTCTTCATTTCAGTTGAGTTCATCCTCTCAACCATGTCATATGGGAAACCATGGTTGATGAGGGTCATGAACATACTTGATTCAGGCCTCTCTTCCATAATATCTTTAGTGCTTAGAAGGTCATCGGCCTTTGATTCTTTTGATCAGTTGGTGAATCCATCTTTGTTAGCTCCTTCCATTCTTCATGACTTTCACCAGCATCACTGGATGATACCTTCACAGTAGATAAATCTACTGAAGGTGTATGTTCAGGAGATGTGAGCTTTTGCCTTTTTGGGGAAGCTTCTTCTTCAATTTTCTTCTTGATGGAGCCCAAGTATTTTCTCTTCCAAGAGTACAAAATTAGTTTCTTTGAAGCTTCAGCAGATTGTTTTGATTGTTCAATACTTGGAGCATCCTTCGCTTTCAAAGCAGAAATCTTTATTTTCATTTTATCTCATCATCCTTCTCCTTGATCAGCTGAGCTTTTGCATTCTTCTCATTTCTTAATGATGCCTGCAACTCTTGTTCATTTTGAAGAAGTGCATCAATTACTTCATTATTGCTTTTGGCATCATCTCTAAGCCTTTTCAATCTGGCTTCTTGCCTCATCAACTCTTCATCCTTCTCTTTAATGATTCCTTTAAGCTCCTGGATTCTTTGTTTTTGCTTGTTTGATTTGAGTACTAATTTATTGTACTCAGCAACCAAATAGCTTTTGCTGATAGGGATGTCACTATCACTTAGGTCATCCTTATGATAGGCAATCACATCCTCCTTAATCTCTTGTTCTACTTCTATTTGCTCATCAGCAGGTTGACCATCAGTAGTTAGAGATATTGGTTCAGTGTGCTCTGATGGCAATTGGTTCTCAGAGTTTGTGGCTGAAATGGGAACAGTGCTTGCTTGAGACATCAACTCAGTCTTTCTTGTGTAAACAGAATTCAAAGACTCAGTTATGTCAATTTGTTCAGTGCTAGCACATTCCAGGGATGGTTGTTTTGGTGTGTCTGGGAGTATTTGAATAGGAGATTGGATTTGAATTGGAGAGAGAGGTTGGGTGTTATGTGAGGATGAATGAGAAGGTGATGGTGATTGATGTTGTACTGGAGAGATCGGCTGGGTGTTGTTGGTGGAAGATGAAGATATTAGTTGTGGGGAGTCATCGTGATGAATGGGAGAGATGGGTTGGGTGTTTATACTGGCTGGTGATTGGTGTTGGTGAGGGTGTGTTTGGCTAGGTGATTGGTGTTGGCGAGGGGGTGTTTGGCTGGGTGATTGGTGTTGGTGAGGAGCTTGTTCAGATTTAGCAGATGTCTCTGCTTCTTCATCTATCCATAGTAATTCTTATGGTATGTCAGCCTGAGCATCCACAACATGTGCAAACATGGGCATGTCTTCACCCTAATATTTGCCACTGATTTTGTTTAGCACTGATCTTCCCAGGTGGGCTTGAACAAACACTTCCCCTTCCCTTGCAATCCTAGGGAGTTCAGCATTGATGATCAGTTGCAGGAATCTTGGGAACATAAAAATCTTGTCATTCCTTTGTAGTTTAACTTGATCACAGAGGCAGTTGAAAATGTACTTAGAGTAGTTATATGTTCTACCCTCAAAGATCACAATGATTCCTGATGAGATGTGTCGAGAGAACCTATCAAGTCCTGCCTTTCTGTTAGAGATACACTTCAGATAGGTGTGGCATAGAAACCGATATAGCTTGTATAGTCTTCCCTTCTTGATCTCCCCTTTCTCAAAATCTCCATCATACCCCATCAAGTTGAACAGCTTCTCAATGTATTCATTCTCGAATACATCAGGGTCCCCTATCTCTCTATCACCCAATTCAAGAGATCTTCTGATTGTGCTTTCATTGATCCATAATCGTTTAGAAAGTATCTCAGCAACAATCACTTCATCATCTCTAGCTTGTTCTACTCGTGCCGAATTCCAGAAATCGACAATGTGTGATTGATGAATCACAGGATCAGCCGTCAAGGCATAGAAGAGCCTGGACCGTCGAAGATATCTGATGATATCTCGACATCCTTCAGTAGCAGGATCATCAGCATTCAAGAATGCACACACGTTTTGCTCCTTCGCGAATCTGTTTGTCATCTGTAAATAGAAACGAAAATCAGTTTAGCATTAGTGTAACTCACATGAATTCGAATCGTTTTAATGACAATCAAGGATTCATTAGTTCCGAACTGAAGATTAGAACATGATTTACCTTCGCGACAATAATAATCGATTTCTGAATGATGATGTTTACTATTTTTTTTGGAACGGATTCTTAAAAGTTTGAATGAGTGGGAAGGTGTGCGTTTTTCTAGGTTAGAAAACTAAAAAAGTGCTCTGAAGTGATTAATGAATTCTTAGAGTCAAAAACCTTATTTATAAGCGAACACATTAATTTCTTTTATTAATTATGTTGGGCCCACTTCCCCTTTATCCCTTTCCGTATACCAAGTTTATTCCGGATGTATCACATCTTCCGCAGAACATCTGCGGAACCTTAACATCTGCGGATGTCTTAACATCTGCGGATGCCTTAGCTCATGCAATACCTCTTGTTACTAGCACATCCGTAGTTCACCAGTCCTACAAATATGCAGTTACATTGTTACTGTTACTTCTGCTGAAACAAGAATTTAACTGTTACTTCTGCGGATGAGAAATATTACTGAAACTTCTGCGGAAATTAAAGTTTTGTTAAAAACTTTAAATGTATGATATCTACTAAGTAGAATCATGTGTTGATATTGGATATTGTGGACTTTGTTTGCATGGCAATTAAGTTCAAGAAAACAAGTTTCCTGTATCCTGCATTCAAGTTAGTGCTCAAGTTCCAATTCCTTCAAAGTGAATTAGCAGCTTTTTATTGATTTTTCATGCATGAACTACTCCCCCTAAATTTGTGATTAATGTTAAACTGTTGCATTCATCATAAATTTATGTTGGAAATAGGAATGAAAGGCATATGACAGTCTAAATGAGAGGAAATCAGTTAAGGGGACAAACTAAACAAATGATTTAAACGATACAAGCATGCATATATATAGAGGGATCATACTATGACTCTAGGCTTCTGCTCAAGTTGATTATTTGAATATGTATTGATCTATTGCACACCTGATTGTAAGTATATAGGTCCACTTAAATTCATACATGAGCAATGTATCAACTAGGCATGCTGTTTATCATGTTTTGAAGTTTGTCAATCAGTAACTGTTATGTGCTCCACATTCAGTTCTCATTAAAGTTTGTCCTCCGTAGGTGAGGCAAATCACCACATTTTCACACTTATTGACTATGTACATTAAGTTATAAGTTCTATCTTGAGACATATTACAGTCTCATTAATGCTTTTGATGTTGAAGCTCTTTGAATTGATGTACAATTGATCACAAGTGATTCTTTTGAGAGCTGAGATATGATCTTCATAGTCACCAGGTCTTTACTTTCGTAAAACAGAGGTAAACTTAACCCAGGTCTTTGTTTACATAAAACAGAGGGAGAATGAAGATCACACTTTTTAATTATATCCCCAGGTCTTTGTTCACACAAAACAGAGGGAATATGACTTTGTAAAGATAAAAGATTATAAAGTATTTTACATAGTGTGCTTTTGTAGGTGATTTGATCACATCAGGAGATAACTTACTTTCCTGACTCTCAAAATGGAATTCCCACAGACAGATACCTGTTTCTTTTAGTTTGGGATGCTCTTAGCGTAGTTTCCACTCAAGATGAACCTACTCACATATCAAAATGTTACAAGTCAGTTTGAGTTTTTTTTGTTAAAGAAAGCCAAGCATAGTGTACTATCATTTCCCATACATATGACATGCACAAACATTCTATCAGACACTTAAATCATCCCCACTATTACTCTACATAAGGAAAGTCATATGCTCTTGAGTATTTAGTCTAAGTTTATCATTCCCAAAGATTCTATCAAAAAGTTAAATCTAACAGAATCAAAGGCTTTAGTGAACAAATCAGCAAGCTGATTTGTTGTGTCCACTTTGACTAACTTGATTAAACCCTTTTCTGAACAGTCTCTCAGAAAATGATATCTGATTTCAATATGTTTTGTTTTACTATGTTGAATTGGGTTAGCAGTTATAAACATAGCAGCTGAATTATCAATATGAATTGGTGTTTAAAGGAAATTGTAACCATAATCAAGCAATTGGTTTTGCAGCCAAAGTACTTGAGAGCAACCAGCTGAAGCAGCTATGTACTCAGCTTCAGCTGTGGACACAGATACATTAGTTTGCTTCTTGCACTGCCAAGAAACAAGTCTTGATCCCAAAAATTGACATCCACCAGTTGTGGATTTTCTGTTGTTGTTGCACCCTCCATAGTCACTATCTGAATATGAGTAAAGACAGAAATCTCCATCTTTTGGATACCACAATCCTAGAGCTGGTTTTCCTTTTAGATATCTGAATATTCTCTTCACAGCATTCAGATGGGACTCCTTTGGGTCTGATTGATACCTGGCACAAACACACACAGCAAACATTATGTCAAGCCTACTGGCAGTTAAGTACATTAAAGAACCGATCATTGATCTATACAATCTCTGATCTATTGATTTTCCAGCAGGGTCAGGCACAATCTTGTCTATTGTTGAGGCAGGTGTCTTGCATGAAGTTGTATCAGCAAGATTGTACTTCTTCAGAATTTGATGAATGTACTTTTCTTGGTTGATAAAAATGCCATCTGTTTTCTGATGAACTTGTAAGCCAAGGAAGAATGTCAATTCTCCTATGGAGGTCATTTGAAATTCAGATTTCATTAACTCTTCAAAGCTTTGACACAGTTTCCTGTTGGTTGATCCAAATATTATGTCATCTACATATATTTGAACCACCAAAGATCTTGATGTTCTTGTTTGAGGAAGAGTGTCTGATCAATGTTCCTCTTTTGTAACCATTCTTCAGCAAGAATGATGACAATGTGTCATACCACTTCCTTGGTGCTGATGAAGACCATACAAAGCTTTATCCAGCTTGTATACTCTATGTGGATAGTCAGGATCCTCAAATCCAGGGGGTTGAGCCACATACTTCTTCATCAATTTTCCCATAAAGGAAAGCACACTTCACATCCATTTGATACACAATGAACTTCTTGAATGAAGCATAAGCTAGAAAGACTCTGATAGCTTCAATTCTTGCAACTGGTGCAAAAACTTTATCATAGTATATCCCTTCTTCTTGAGTATATCCCTGAGCAATAAGTTTGGCTTTGTTTCTCACGATTATACCCCTGTCATCCAACTTGTTTTTGAAGAGCCACCTTGTTCCAATTGGATGCTAGCCTTGAGGCAAGTCTACAAGGTTCCACACCTTTTGTTTTCTGAATTGTTGTAGTTCTTCTTGCATAGCCTCAATCCAGCTGTTATCCTTTAGAGCAGCTGTAATGTTTGCAGGAACTGTCTGAGACAAGAAGAAGGTGAAAAAGCAAATGTTTGCCACTCCTCCTTTGTTCCTTGTAGTTCTTGCATTCAGGTCTCCAATGATATTATCTATGGATGAGACTTGTGAATTCTGCTTGTTGAAACAGCATCAACTGGGATAGTTGACTCTAAGTTTGAGAAACCCATTGAAGCAGATGGATTCAGCTGTGATGTTGAATCTATGAAGTAATCAAGGGGTTCATGGTCAATAGGATCAGCTTGAGCTTCAGTTGCTGCATGGTCTTCTTCCGCAGGAAGTTCTACGGAAGCATTATGTTGTTCCGTAGGAGTAACAGCAACATCTACGGAAGCATTTTGTTCTTCCGTAGAAGTTACAGCACCATCTATGGATAGATATGTTGATCAGCAGGAAAGTTTTGTTGATTCAACACATCCTCTCCATCCCTAGGATCAATGGTTGAAACAGTATTTACATCTGTGGTGCAGTTGAAGGTTGTGCCCTTAGTGGGTCAGCTGTCAGTGGCACTTCATTCAAACTTGGAGGAACAAATGGATAGCATGTATCAGCAGATCCTGCATTGATCAGATATCCAGTGTTAAATGATTCAGTTAATGCATCTATATCAAATAACCAAGATGATCCTTTTACAGTTGTTGTAAACATGGATTCATCAAAAGAAACATTGGGAGTCTCTTCAACAATGTTATGTTCTGGAATATAGACCCTATATGATTTAGAACTGGATGAATATCCAACAACGAAACCATCATAGGCTTTTTTAGAAAATTTTCCCAATTGTTCTTTAGTATTTAATACAGACACATGACACTCAAAAGCTCTAAGATATCCTATAAAAGGTTTCCTTTTAAATAAGAGCTCATAAGGAGTTTTATTATGTTCTTTGACAATTAATGTCCTATTTTGAACATTGCATGTTGTATTCACAGCTTCTGCCCAGAATGTTATGGGCAACTGAGAGTCAGCTAGCATTGTTCTGGCTGCTTCTATGAGAGTTCTATTTCTTCTTTCAGCCACTCCATTTTGTTGTGGAGTTCTTGATGCACTGAATTGCCTTGCTATGCCTTTATTCCTGCAAAAATAATCCAGATCAGCATTAACAAATTCAGTCCCATTATCACTCTTGAAAATTTTAACTTTTAAATCAAGTTGATTCTCAATCTTGATCACAAAGTCCATTAATGTTTCAGATGTTTCACTCTTATGTTTTAAGAAAAATACCCATGTGAATCTAGTGAAATCATCTGCTATCACCAAGCAATATTGCCTTTTTCCAATGCTCATCACATTGGTTGGACCAAAAGGTCCATGTGAAGCAATTTGAGTGCTGTAGTGTTAATATTGATTAATTTGGATTTATGAGATACTCTATGTTGTTTTCCTTTGTAACATGAAAAACAATGATTTGAACAATGAAATTCTTTCTTTGGTAATCCAATGACCAAGTCATTTTTCACCAATTTATTCATGTTTTTCATGTTAGAATGAACAAGCCTTCTATGCCACAATTGTGATTCATCTTCTGAAGACTTAGATAGCAGGCATGTCTCATGGCTTGTGAGAGATGTGTTGTTCATATCCAAAACATATGTGTTTCTTTTCTTGAGGCTTTAGGAAGGATCCAGTCTTCTAGAACTGCAAAACCTGGCTTAAGAATGTAACAACTAGTGTTATCAAATAGTGTTGTGTAATTTTGATCACAAATTTGAGATACACTAAGTAAATTGTACTGCAAATTTTCACAGTAATTCACTTTTTCAAATGTTAACACACCATTTGTTACCATTCCTTCACAACTATTTTACCTACCTTCTTATCCCCACCAAATGCCACATAAGAGGCATATTTATGTTTGAAGTCATGGAGAAGAGCACAGTTTCCTGTCATATGTCTGGAACAACCACTGTCAACATACCACTTGTTGTCAGCTCTCAATGATTGTTCCTGCACAGAAAAAGAAATTAATTAGAATTGAACCCAAGTCTTAGTTGTCTTGGGTTTGCCAGATGTGTCTACAATAGTTACTCCTTCATGAATTAATCTTAAAGTTTCAGTATTGGTTGATTCTTTTTGATTTGATGGTAGTGAGGATGATTCTGTTAAAGATGATTCAGGTTTTTGGATGTCTTCTTGCTCATCTGATTCTTTCTTCAACTTATCTTGTTTTGGTTGATATTTTAACTTTGAGGATGCCCCTGAATTGCTGAAAGTTACTTCATCTTTCAACTTTGATTGAGGCACAGGAGTTCCTTTTTCAAAATTATCAAAGAAACCATCAATCACTTCAGTCTTCTTATCTGACAGATCCACCTTTTTGTGAGGTGTTTTAAGACTGAATTGGTGTTTTCTTCTTCAAAGGCTTATCCGCAGCAGAGGATCTTTGCTTTGATTTTTGTTGTTCTTTCTTCAGCTTTGATTCTTTGTCACTTTCTGAAGATTGAGAATCTGATTCAGGTGATTCATCGTGTGACTTCTTTTTGCTCTTTCTCTTGTTCTTCTTGTTGAAATAACATTCCAGGGTGGAATGATTATTTTTGTCACATGTTGCACAGTGTTTTTTGAAGTAGCAATCAGAAGTCATGTGATTGTTCATATTGCATATGGAACAGTAGCTGCTGAAGTAGCATTCATCTATATTGTGATTCTTCATATCATACCATTTGCAATATTTATCTTCTGAGTTTTCAGATTCAGACTTCTTTTTCTTGTTCAGCTTGTTGGGCTTTAACTCCTTTCCTGATGGATCACTTGATTTCTTCTTGCTTTTGCTAGGAGCATCATCAGCTGATACTTGTTTACCTTTGACTGCTTTTTGTTGTTTGTTGGCAGTCCTTTTAACCTCATCCGGAGATTCGCTTTACTCTTCCGCGGCTTCTCTACGGATTCAGCAGTTTTTCCCTTTCGTAGATGTTCTACGGACTTGGCTGATTTTGCCTTCCGCAGATGTTCTACGGACTCATCAGATTTTAACTTCCGCAGATCTTCAACATTTGAGTTTTTCTTGTGCTTGGTTGAAGTTTGTTGATTCTTACCTTTATCTGAGTGGGGTAAAGGTATCTCCTTACTTTTGTGAAGGTTCAGTTCTTCAATTCCTTCATTCAGTTCAGTAATCCTCTTGCAGATAGTCTTCAGCATGTTTCATTGCTTTGGAGGATACTGCAGCTTTGATTCTTCAGGAACTTTTGGAAGACCTGTTTCAACTTCAACATTCTTACCAATGTTCAGTTGATCAATGTCATGTTCATCAGAATCATCCAAGTCATCACATTTATCATAATCAAAATCTGAGTCATTATGTTTTAGTGATTCTGATTCAGAAGATTTAGTTTCACTCACCTCAGCTTCATTGTTAATGTTTATTTGACTTGTTTTTATGTCAATTTTGGTGCTTGGCACAAAATGATTTGATAAAGTGTTTATCATTGTTTCAGGTAGAGTGTGTAATTATCATTAATAGGTGGTGCAACAACATTATAACCCAACCCATACCTATTCTTTTATTCAATATGAGAGTTTAACAACTTCTTATATTGCTGAGATGATAGTTGAAACTTCTGAAGTTTCACTTCAGTAGATGCATGATCAGCCATGGATTTGGTTAAGGAAGTGGTCAGATGCTCAACTTGGGCTTTAAGGCTGTAATTTTCAGAAACATATTTTTCTAAATCCTTTTGCAAAGAACTAATTTTGATTTGATATAATTTATGTTCTCTTAAATGGGATTCATTTAAAATCATTGTTTCTTTTACTTTGTCAGCCAACTGTTGAGCATGGACTCTATAACGTTCAACTTCCTCAACACATGTTGATGAATATAACCTTTCCCTTACCTCTCTGGCCATTGGAGGAACTTTGTTTTCCATATGAGCCATCAATGTTTGATTCTCTTCCAATACTTCCTTCTCATACATACTCCAGTCACATGTTCCATCTTGAAGTATGATCAGTCTAGACTCCTTTGAATTACTTGGTCCTGCTGATTCATTCATGGCTGGTGGGGATGTATTTGTCAGCTGAGGTTGTCTGAGAAGAGATTTTTGAGAGTTTGGTTGCTGATGATGATACTGCTGATGCCACTGATATTGATGCTGCTGATGCTGCTGCTGCTGATGCTGCTGAGATGATTGTTGATTGCATTCTGTAGAGAAGTGTCCATAGAGATTGCACTTGAAACATCTGACTTTGGACTTGTCAACACCAATCTTTGATGTTTTACTAGCTGCAGCCAGATTCTTGTTTCTCCTCAGATATTGCTTAGCTTTGTAAGCAATCATTGGCATCTGCCATTGTAGATCCATCTCTTCCACTACATCAGGAGGTAGTTCTTCCAAGTCTTGTTGGCAAATGTTTGTTGATGTTAGTGAGCTTTCTAGATATGCTTGAAAGCTAGAACTAAAAGCTGCAAAGGCTGCTTTTTGTTCTTCAGAATCTAATATCACAGTAATTGGTTCTGATTGATTGTTTTGTTGAGAAGATTTTGTAGTTGCTGTAGTTGTATCTCTTTTCTCAGCAGATCTTCCTTTTTTCCTTTTGGTTCTTACTTTGAGATGATTTCTTATAGGGTTTAGAGGCATAAAAACTAACTTCCTCTTCATCATCACTCAAAGTACAAGAGTTATCACCATCATGATTTGAGATAATGCACTTCCAGCATTTTTAGTTTCTTTGAAGTGATAAGATGAGACATGTGTTCTCACACTCTTGTTTCTTGATTGTTCATCCATTTCAAGAGCTTCTACTTTAGCAACCAGAGTATCTAGACCAGTTGTCTTAAGATCTATGGTGTTTTTGAACATGGACACTGTCTGCTTCCAACTTTCAGGCAAAGTGTGGAACATTTTCTTGTTAAGTTCCTCAGTAGTATACTCCAACTCCAAGATGTTCATCTCAGTAACGAGTTGCATAAATCTATGGAGTTGTTGAGGAATTGATTCACCCTCAATATGATGAAAGGTTTCATATTGTGATCTGAGGGTGTCTTTCCTGATGCTTCTGATCTCATCACTCCCTTCACAGAGAGTGTGGAGTATCTTCCACAAGGAGTTTGCTATTTTATAGTTCTCACACCTGATTAATATCTCTTCTGGCAAAGCCATACTAAGCAAACTGTATGCTTTAATATCGACTTTAACCTTCTTGACATCATCAGGTGACAAGTCTTTTGTGCTGATAGGCTGATTCTTGTCATTATAATCTGGCCCAAGAGTGGGTGGAATATAAGGACCTTCAGTGATGGACTCCCACAAGTCAGAATCTGTGTAGTTCACATGATTCATGAACTTGATTTTCCAGGACTTGAAATCAGCTTTTGTTTCCAACTTCGGTGGTTGATACGATCCACCAAAAGTACTCATATTTAATTGAGAGTAATGAAACAAACTTTGAATGTTGAATTAGACAAATCAATCAAAGACTCAGATCTAGTATTCAATTAATTTGAATATAGATCTAAATCAATCAAGCAATGAGAGAATGCTTGCTGAATGATAAGTCGTAGAATTAATTGTTTAAAAGACAATTAAACAATTTTAATACTGATAGATCAATTGATCTAAATCAATGAGCACCATGCTCTGATACCACCTGTGAATTCAAGGATCTCAATTCAGGAATTATCAGTATTAGAATAAAATCAAATCAATGATCGTGGAATTATCATTAATTGACGTTTAATTATTTTAATGATTATTGAAGAACACAAACACAAAAACACAGTAAATGCGAAGGCAATAATTATTCAAAAGTATTTCATTATTTATCGAGTAATAATTACAAAAGAATAATTATGAATGACTATGAACAATGATTTCTGTGAATCGAAATAATGTTGATGTTGATGTGACGGCGGCTAGGGTTGCACGATGATGTGATGCTTGACAGCCGTAATATTGCTTGATTGTGTTCTCTGATTCTGTTCACCGAGATGTGAAACCTAGGACTCATATTTATAGACGGTTTGAGTCAGTTAAGGAAACACCAGATCTCTTGGATTTGATATTGATTGGTTGACTTGTTTGACTTGTTGATATTGTAATCATACAAGTTTTCTGAACTTCCGCAGCAGCCTTGTCTTCCGCAGTAGTTTTGCTCTTCCGTAGATTTATTGGTCTTCCGTAGAAGTGTTGTTCTTCCGTAGGAACTCTGTCTTCCGTAGAATTCTTCACTTCATGTAATCCTTGATCATCCGCAGGAATCTTCACTTGTGATGTGGTCTTGTAAGAAATATCTACAAATTAACAATAATGTTCATTCGTAGATGTTTCTTACACTTGGTCAATTTCAGGAATCCTACCAAGTATATTGATTTTGCCTGTCAACAATCAGAATGCAACATACATATATATGGGTTAACCTATAGATTCAATGCACATATATATATATACTTGACAGTTACAATTATTAATTACAAGACTTGATTAAAGTTCTAAGCCTATACAAAATGATCTAGACCTATACTATCTAGATCCAACACTAACACTGCTCTAAAATAGTGGGTGTATGATTTTCTAGTAACATTTCAAGTATACTAATTTAAATTCATTTGAGAACACCATATGCTTATAGTATTTGGTTACGTTTATTTGCCTACTAGGGTATACAAAAAGAGGTGCATATTGCTAATTTGACGCCTTAGGTTCGACAGCTTACAAATCATAGTAGGAGTGACTAATAACCAGATTATCATTTTTTTATTTACAAATCATAGTAGGAGTGAGTAACTAATAACCAGATTCTCAATTTTTTGTTTAGTTTTTCTTTTGAATGCATCAGCTGTTCCGTATGCAAAAGATGCAAATATGAGGTTATGGTGTTCAATAGCTACAATTGTCAGACAAGACGCGTGATATATCATACCATTTATAGACCCGATATACCATTTAATGGGTATATATGGTTAGTTGGTTACTAACTTCAACAACCACTTTGAGATAGAACCTTTCTTCTATATATTGATTTTTTTGGTTAGTTTGTAGTTTGAGGTTGTGGTTAGCTGAGGATCGTGTTGCAGAGAAGTCGGAGGCCAAGGTATAGTTTTTATGTCATGGTATACGATACCAGTTTATGCTGTTGGACCATAATCTTTATCATCAAAGACATACTAAGTCTATATTATAAGTATTATGTATATGACATTATTATGTAAATATATGTGTGAATCCAAGGATCGCAATCAGGAATTATCAGTATTAAAATAAAGACACGTCAATGAATGCGGAATAATCATTAACTATTGTTTAATTGTTTTTAAATTTTAATATCAATTATTAAAAGCTTGTTACAATAAACACAATTAAGTATACATAATAAATAAGCAAACACGAATTAATTCAAATGTATTTCATTAATACTGAATAATGATTATAAAAGAATAATCAAGAATGCTATGAACAATGATTCTTCGAACGTACTGTTGTTGTTAATGGGACGGCGGCTAGGTTTGATGATGTGATGTGTGAGTGCCGCAATATTGCTATGTGTGTTCACCTTTGATGTGAAACCTAAGACTCGTATTTATAAATAATTATGAGCCAGTTAAGGAAACACCGGATCTCTTGGGATTTGAAATTGACTTGTTGACTAGTTGACTTGTTGAATTTGTCAAATTCATACAAGTGTCTTCGTCTTCCGTAGGAATCTTGTCTTCCGCAGTAACTCTTGTTCTTCCGTACGAAACTTGTCTTCCGCAAGAACTCTTGTTCTTCCGTAGGAGCTTGTACTTCCACATGAACTCTTGTTCTTCGGTAGGAGCTTGTACTTCCGCAGGAGTCTTCACTTTATCTTGAGATCATGTGGATACTAATGTTCATTCATGGAAGTCAAGTCAAGAAACATATCTACGGATTAACAAAGTTGGTCATCCGTAGATGTTTCTTACACTTAGCCAATTACAGGAATTCACCAAGTAAATTGTTTTTGCCTGTCATCATACACATTAAGCAACACACATATATATGGGTTAACCTATATACTCAATGCATATATATATACTGATAATCAGTTACAATCATTTATTACAATAATTGATTAAAGTTCTAAGCCTATATAATTTATCTAGACCTATTCTCTCTAAATCTAACAATACTCCCCCTTAGGCTTAGATAATTGTAATGATTCCTTCAAAACTGAAAGCTCCTTCACTCTGGCAATTATTTTGTTGTAGAAATAGGATACAACAGTCTTCTAATCATCATATTTGTAATTGATCTTCATCTTGCTGATCTTCTTCAGAGTTTCATAGCTTAGTCCCAAAACATCTTTTCTATTATGAGGGATTCCAGAACTTTATATATTGTTGATTATTTCCAATTCATCTTGTTCAGAAATCCTCAGTTCTGAGACTTCTTCATAGTTTGTCCCCTTCAGCAATCTAGCATTATGTTTTCTCCTCTTGTAAGCTTTGGCATGGAGTTTGTCAATCACTTGGATTACATGCACAAATAGGAATAAGTTATTCTGAGCTTCATTATTTGTTAGCTTTGGAAAGAACTTGTCATGCAGGTATGATGTGTAGCTGGGATGTAGTAGTTTGATTTCCACAGGATCAAAGATCCTGATTCTATCAGCCTTCTTATTGTCAGCATTCCTCTGCAGCACCATTTCCTTAGTCTGTTCAACATATCCCCATTCTGTTATGGGATATGTGTATTGATTTCCCTTAATAGTCTTGATGGCTACTGTTTCTCTGTTTTTGTATCCAACCCTCTTCAAAAATTCATCATCAATTGATTTTGAGGCATTGGACTTAAACCTTTTAAGTCCTTTAATTCTTTTCTTGTGCTCAGCATCTTCTCTCTTAGCCTCAGCAAGCACATCGTCTTTGAACTTGGTCTTCAGCTTACCCACCATAGTTAAGAAGTCTCTTCCTCTTGGGTGTATTGGGTGATTTGTAATGATAAGGCCTTGTAAGTCTTTCAGATCACTTTCAGGCAAGCACAACACTGATAATAAATCATGGAAGTATTCAACTCTTCCAGATGTTCTCTTAATAACAGCACAATCCCAGTCTAGATCATATTTCTAGGCCATAATCCTGTTCTCTTCCATAGAACTGGGAGGTGTTAGATGATCAATCAGCTATATCAAGGAAGACTTTATTCAGTAATTTCTCTGACAGTAGTTCTAAGTGGCCATACTTTGCCTACAATGACTTCTCTTGGTTCTCTGATCAGTTTGTCTTTTCCTTTGTGCTGATCTTTACTTTCTACAACCATAGGTTCAGCAGCTGTCTTGTTGTGGTGTTCAGTGCAGGGTTTAGAGCTTCAGTTCTGAATCTTACCTATGTATCAACCTTAACTTTCATGACATGCTCCATCATCCTCATCAGTTCACCAACTGTTCTCCCCTTAAGCTCATATGACTTGTAGTTATGACCTTGTAGCCAACAAGTCATGTTGTATTTGCTTAATTTGGATGTGTCATAGTGGCCTAAGTCTTTCTTGATCTTCTGAATAGATTGATAGGTTGTGAAAGCTTCATAATCACGGTTGGGGATCATGAATCTGGCTAGCTCAAACTCTTTCAGCAGATCTTCAATTCAGTAACATTCATCTTTTCAACCATGTCATAGGGAAACCCATGGTTGATAAGAGTCATGAACATGGTTGACTCAGGCCTCTTTTCTAAGATATTTTGTTGTTAGAAGATCATCAGCCTTTGAGTCTTTTTGATCTGTTGGAGAGTCCATCTTGGTCAGCATTCATTCCATATCTTCATCATTATCACTCTCTTCTTATGAATCTTCCACATTGATCACCTTCTTGTGAGTAGCACCTAAGTACTTTCTCTTCCTTGAGTACAAAATACAGGCTTAGATGCGTCAGAAGCTTCTTTTGCTGGCTTTACTGATGGAGCAGCACTTGACTCCAGAGCACATATCTTCATTTTTAGCTCCTTAATTTCTTCATCTTTCAACTTTAACAAATTAGATTGAGCTGAGAGAGAGTTTGTGGTTTGTTCAACTTTCAAAGCCATCTTTTCCTTTTCAATTATTTCATGATTTACAGACTCCAGCAGTTCTTTCTCATGTTGAAGTAATGCGTCAATTACTTCATTGTTGCATTGAGCATCTTCTCTGAATCTTTTGAGTTTTGCTTCTTGTTTCATCATCTCTTCATCTTTTTCTTTTATAACCCCCTTCAACTCTTGTATTCTTTGTTTTCTTTATTTGACTTGAGCACCAGTTTGTTGTATTCGGCCACCAGGTAACTCTTGCTCACAGGGATGTCCTTGTCACTCAGATCATCTTCATGATAGGCAATAACATCAACAAAGTTGCCTTTTCTTCTACTATAGTTTCAGCAGTAGTCTCATCATCATGTAATTCAGTGGAAGCAACACTTGCTGAACTTGAGAAGGTCTCAGCTGTTTGATCAACAGGCTTCTGATACCGATCATATGACATGTTTTAAGAATCAAGGATTAGATATATGGGTTCAGTATGATCAGACATCACTTGATTTTGGGAGTGGAATACTGAGAGTGGAATTGTGCTTGCTTGAGATCCCAATTTAGTCTCACAAGAGTACACTGAGTTCTAAGACTGAGTGATATGTACTGATTTAGTATGAACACTCTCAGGTGTTTGCTGTTTTGGTGTTTTAGTGAATGGATGAGGAGGTGATTGATATTGGATTGGAGAGATTTGCTGAGTATGTTGGGTTGCTGATTGAGACAGTGGTGGCGATTCAAGTGGGATAGGTGATATTGGTTGGGTGTTTTGAGTGGATGTAGATAGTTGTTGTGGAGATTGATGTTAGATAATAGGAGAATTGGGATGGGTGTCTACAATGGCTGGTGATTGATTTTGATTACTGGGTGATTGGTAGGGAGAATGTGAAGCTTGTACAGACTCTGCATTTGACTCTCCTTGTTGGTCTACCCATACCAATTCTTGTGGAATGTCTGCACATGCATCCACTACATGGGCAAACATAGGCATGTCTTCCTCTTGATATTTCCCACCAATGACTTAGATTTCCAGCAGCTGGAAGTCAAGCTAGCTGCGTAGTACTTATCTTGTTCAACACAGATCGACCCAAGTGAGCTTGTACGAACACATCTCCATCTCTAGGAATTCCAGGGAGTTCAGCATTGATAATCAGTTGTAGGAATCTAGGAAACATATACATCTTGTCTGTCCTTTGTACTTTAACTTAATCACACAGACAATTCATGATGTATTTAGAGTAGTTGTAAGTCCGTCCCTCAAAAATTCCTATAATGCCTGAGGATATGTGCCTTGAAAACCTGTCTAGCCCTGACTTCTTGTTTGAGATGCACTTCAGGTAAGTGTGACACAGGAATCGATAGGGCTTGCATAGTCTCCCCTTCTTGATCTCACCCTTGTCAAAATCACCATCGTAGCCCATGAAGTAGAAGACCTTTTCTATGTAGTCGTTTTCTAACACATCCGGATGTCCCACTTCTCGATCTCCCAGCTCGAGATATCTTCTGATTGTTTGTTCATTATCCTTATGCTTTCAGATAGGATTTCAGCCACAATCACTTCATCTTCTCCATTTTGTTCCACTCGAGCTGAATTCTAAAAATCAATGATGTGATTTTGATGTATCACAGGCTTTGCCGTCAGGGCATAGAAAAGCCTGGATCATCGAAGATATCTGATGATATCTTGACATCCTTCTGATGCAGGATCATCAGCATTTAAGAATGTGCACACATTGTGCTCTTTAGCAAACCTATTCGACATCTATGCATAAAAACAATGAAGATTATGTTAGTATTAGTGTAACAGATACGAATACGAACAGTTTCAACATAAATCAGCAATCAAGCAGTTCATGGTTGATGATTATGACATGATTTACCTTCAAAACAATAATCTGTGATCAAGATTATGTGTTTGTTTTGAAGTTTTGAGTTGGTAATTTTGAATGTTTGTAGAAGGGGAAAAAGAGAGTGCGTTTTTCTAGGTCTGAAAAGGTGCTCAGAAAAAGGTGAATAATGAAAGGTTTTTAAGTCAAAAACATCATTTATACTCTCGGACACATTAATTTCATTTATTTAATTAAGTGGGTCCCACTTCCTTTTTACCCCTTTCCGTTGCATTGATTTATTCCGTAGATTTCATATCTTTCGCAGGACATCGAGGAACCACAACATATGCGGATGCCTTAACATCTGAAGTAAAACAACATTTTAAATAAATGTAGATCAAGTATATCACTCTATGAACATGGATTATACTTTCAGAATTATCAACACATCCATAGTTTACCGATTCTACGGACGGACATAATTTAACACATTTTTACTGTTGCTTCTGCTGATGGTGAAATTTCACTGTTACTTTTGCTGATGCTAAAATTTCACTATTGTTTTTGCTGATGGTGAAATTCCACTGTTGTTTCTGCGGATGATGAAATTTCAAGTGTATGGTTCTAATCAAGTGATAGAACCATTTATTGCTATTGGACCTTATCGACTTTGTTTGCATGACAATTGAGTACAAGAAGATTGAAACACTTTCTATATCCTGCAGCTAAGTTAGTGCTCAAGCTCCAATTCCTTCAAAGATTTCTTTGATAAAACTTCAGATTTTATTATTTTCATGCATTAACCTGCATTGATCAAATACCGAGAGTTAAATGAATCTGTTAATATATCTATATCAAACAACCATGATGATCCTTTTATAGATGTGGTAAATACGGATTCATCAAATGAAACATTAGGAGCTTCTTCCACAATGTTGTGTTATGGAATGTAAATCCTATATGATTTAGATGTTGAAGAATATCCAACAAAGAAACCATCATAGGCTTTCTCAGAAAATTTTTTCAATTGTTCCTTTGTGTTTAACACAGGTACATGACACCCAAAAGCTCTAAAATATCCTATGTAAGCTTTTCTTTTAAATAAAAGCTCATAAGGTGTTTTGTTATGTTCTTTGACAATTAATGTCTTGTTTTGAACATTGCATGCTGTATTCACAGCTTTAGCCCAGAATGTGATAGGAAACTGAGAGTCAGCTAGCATTATTCTTGCTGCTTCAATGAGAGTTCGGTTTCTTCTTTCCGCATCCCCATTTTGTTATGGAGTTCTAGGGGCACTAAATTTCCTTGCAATGCCTTTATTCCTGCAAAAAGAATCTAAATCAACATTAACAAATTTTGTACCATTATCACTCATGAAAATCTTAACTTTTAAATCAATTTGATTCTCAATCTTGATCACAAAATCCATTAATGTTTCAGATGTTTCACTCTTTTGTTTTAAGAAGAAGACCCAAGTGAATCTAGTGAAATCATCTACTATCACTAGACAATATTGCCTTTTCCCAATGCTCATGACATTGGTTGGACCCAAAAGGTCCATGTGAAACAATTTGAGTGGTGTAGTGTTAGTATTGATAATTTTGGGTTTATGAGACACTTTATGTTGTTTTCCTTTATAACATGAAGAACAATTATTTGAACAATAAAACTCTTTCTTTGGTAGTCCAATGACTAAGTCATTTTTCACCAATTTATTCATATTCTTCATGTTGGAATGAACAAGCCTTCTATGCCACAATTGAGATTCATCTTCTGAAGACTTAGATAGCAGGCATGTTTCATGGCTTGTGAGAGTTGTGTTATTCATATCCAAAACATATGTGTTTTCTTTTCTTGATGCTTTAAGAAGGATCCATTCTTCTGGAACAGAAAAACTTGGCTTAAGAATGTAACAATTAGTGTTATCAAATAATGTTGTATAATTTTGATCATAAATTTGAGACACGCTTAATAAATTATACTGCAAATTTTCATAATAATTTACTTTCTCAAATTTAAGCACACCATTAGTTACCATTCCTTCAACAACTATTTTACCTCCCTTCTTATCCCCACCAAATGTCACATATGAGGCATTTTTATGCTTGAAGTCATGGAGAAGAGAACAGTTTCCTGTCATATGTCTGGAACAACCACTGTCAACATACCACTTGTTGTCAGCTCTCCATGATTGTTCCTCGCTAGCCATTGGTGGAACTTTGTTTTCCATATGAGCCATCAAAGCATGATTCTCTTCCAAGACTTCCTTCTCATACATACTCCAGTCACATGTTCCATATTGCAGTATGATCATCCCCGCCTCCTTTGAATTACTAGTTCCTGCTGATTCATTTGTGGCTAGTGGGGATGAATTTATCAGCTGAGGTTGTCAGAAAGATCTTTGAGAGGTTGATTGCTGATACGATTGATGTTGATGAGGCTGAGGATGTTGATGTTGTCTCATGTCCGGATTTGATTGTTGATTGCATTCTCTAGAAAAATGTCCATAGAGATTACACTTGAAGCATCTTACCTTCGACTTGTCAACACCAATCTTTGATGTTTTGCTTGCTGCAGCCAAGTTTTTGTTTCTTTTAAGATATTGCTTGGCTCTATATGCAATCATTTCCATGTTTCATTGGAGATCCATCTCCTCAACTACATCAGGATGTAGTTCATCTAAGTCTTGGTGGCAAATACTTGCTGATGTTAGAGAACTTCCCAGATAAGCTTGAAAACTTGAACTAAAAGCTGCAAAAGCTGTTTTTTGTTCTTCAGGATCCAATATCACAGTGATTGGTTCTGATTGAATGTTCTGTGGTGAGGACTTTGCTACGGCTGTAGTTGTATCTCTTCGATCAGCAGTTCTTCCTTTTTCTTTTCCATGTTTACTTTGAGAATATTTCTTTGAAGGCTTTGATGCATAGAAACTAACTTCCTCTTCATCATCACTCAAAGTACAAGAGTTCTCACTATCATTGTTAAAAATAAAGGCACTTCCTACACTTTTTGTTTCTTTAAAATGTTAGGGTGAGACATGGGTTCTCACACTCTTGTTTCTTGATTTTTCATTCATTTCAAGAGCCTCCACTTTGGTAACTAGTGTGTCTAAACCAGTTGTTTTGAGATCCATAGTGTTCTTGAACATTGACACAGTTTGCTTCTAACTTTCAGGTAAAGTATGGAGCATCGTTTTGTTTAGTTGCTCATTAGTATACTCAACTCCAAGATGTTCATCTCGGTCACCAGTTGCATGAATCTGTGGAGTTGTTGAGGAATTGATTCACCTTCAATATGATGAAAGGTTTCATATTATGATCTGAGGGTGTCTTTCCTAATACTTCTGATTTCATCACTCCCTTCACAGAGTGTATGAAGTATCTTCCACAAGGAATTAGCTGTTTTATAGTTCTCACTCCTGATTAAGATCTCTTCAGGCAAAGCCATACTTAGGAGACTGTACGCTTTGATATCAACTTTGACCTTCTTGACATCATCAGGTGACAGATCTTTAGTACTTATGGGTTGATTTTTATCATTATCTAACCCAAGGGTGGGTGGAATATAAGGACCTTCAGTTATTGTTTCCCATAAGTCAGAATCAGTGTAATTTACATGATTCCTGAACTTGATTTTCTAAGATTTGAAATCTGCCTTGGTTTCCAACTTTGAGGGTTGGTATGATCCACCAAAAATACTCATTTTAGTTAAATTTTATGGATTTAACTATAAATGTTATAGTGGACTAATCTATCAATAACTCAGATCTACTAATCAATTAATGTGAATAGAGATCTAAATTAATCAAGCAATGTAACAGTGCTTACTGAAAGATAAATCACGGTTTTAATTGATTAACAAAAAGCCAATTAAACAATTTTAATACTGATAGATCAATCGATCTAAATCAATGAGCACCAGGCTCTGATACCACCTGTGAATCCAAGGATCGCAATCAGGAATTATCAGTATTAAAATAAAGACACGTCAATGAATGCGGAATAATAATTAACTGTTGTTTAATTGTTTTTAATTTTTAATATCAATTATTAAAAGCTTGTTACAATGAACACAATTAAGTATACGTAATAAATAAACAAACACGAATTAATTCAAATGTATTTCATTAATATTGAATAATGATTACAATAGAATAATCAAAAATGCTATGAATAATGATTCTTCGAACGTATTGTTGTTGTTGATGGGACGGCGTCTAGGGTTTGATGATGTGATATGTGAGTGTCGCAATATTGCTATGTGTGTTCACCTTTGATGTGAAACCTAGGACTCATATTTATAAACAATTATGAGTCAGTTAAGGAAACACCGGATCTCTTGGGATTTGAAATTAACTTGTTGACTTGTTGAATTTGTCAAATTCATACAATTGTCTTCGTCTTTCGTAGGAATCTTATCTTCCGCAGTAACTCTTGTTCTTCCATAGGAAACTTGTCTTCCGCAGGAACTCTTGTTCTTCCGTAGGAGCTTGTACTTCCGCAGGAACTCTTGTTCATTCGTAGGAGCTTGTACTTTCGCAGGAGTATTCACATTATCTTGAGATCATGTGGATACTAATGTTCATTCATGGAAGTCAAGTCAAGGAACATATCTACGCATTAACAAAGTTATTCATCCGTAGATGTTTCTTACACTTAGCCAATTACAGGAATTCACCAAGTACATTGTTTTTGCATGTCATCATACACATTAAGCAACACATATATATAGGTTAACCTATATACTCATGCATATATATATATATATATATATATATATATATATATATATATATACACACTGATAGTCAGTTACAATCATTTATTACAAGAATTGATTAAAGTTCTAAGCCTATACAAATTGATCTAGACCTATTCTCTCTAGATCTAACAATATGTATAGCATAAGTTAGAAGATATGGCGGTTAGTGGTAGTTATCCTATCAACCGTATCCATCATGTGTATATATAGGGCCATGTACATACTCTAATATTATCGATTTCTATCAAGTATATTCTAAACCATATTCATACAAAGGTAGAATCTTGTGTTGTTATGATTTTCCCTCTCGGAAATCAACATGGCATCAAAGCCACGTGATTATCAGACCTGTGAAAAGAGGAAGCGCCAAGTGATATGGCCAAGAAGATTGTTACCGATCCATCCAGTGATTAAGTCAGAAAAGTTCGGTGATGTTCGTGCATATTACAAGACCAGAGGGTGTGTGGATTCACCCTTATTCCAAGGCACATCTTCTATGCAGAAGGGCAAGGAGAAGATGCAGCGAGGATATGATCATGGGGATCATTATTGGAATCGTAGAAGTGGTAGAAGCAATCTAAACATCAAGTCTGACTTGGATGTCAAGAACGATCAAGTTCCAGAAGTCACAAAAACTACTCACAACAACAAATTCAGTAGAAGAGAGAACGATTGGAAATTCCCGAAAGGTATATGTTGTTCTTATTGCAAACAACCGTTTCATTATAGAAATATTGCCCTGAAAGAATAGGAACATTATAGTTTATGATCAAAGGAACAGATGGGAAAACTTGGAATGAAATTTGGTATGCAAGTATAAATAGAAAACAACACGCAACAGGGAATAGAAACATGTTTAGAATATAGAATTTTCATTTGGAATCAAAGGAGGTCCAGATGGGTTCAAGAAAGATCTATACAAAGGCAAAGGAAGCATCAAATTCATTAGTGAAGAGCAACTCTATAACATGGATACTGTGTATTATATCCCAACACTTAAAAGAAATATCTTAGGTGTTGAAAGGCTAGTTGCACAAGGTTTTAAAATAAGATATGAGGGTGATGTATCCTATGTCTCGAGGAACCCAAAAGAAAAGGTTGTTCAAGAAAGGAAAACAATTCCAGTCAACATCCATTGTTGGAAATGCAATGATCTTCATCGGCCTTATATTTGTCCAAATATGGAAAACGTTTATGAGAATCCAAGAAAACACACTCAAGACAAAGCAAAGGCGGTCAAATTCGATAAAGTCGTTGAAGTTTACGAAAGAAACATGTTTTGGAAACCCTTTGAAATGTTCTCAAAGAATTATGATAAAGATGGTGCAAGTACCAGTAGAAAGAAGGAATCAATATGATATCCCACCCGAAAATCTGCAATGGAAGATAGTCTAACATTCATGGATCGAATTCAAATCGCTACTCAATTTGAATTTCATAAAGGGAAATTCGAACAAGAGTTCAACCTAATAATATCTTGGTTTATGAAGGATTTCTTAAACCTTAATCTTTATATTCTAGTTCCACCATGTGATTATCTAGGAAGGAACATTAATCTCTTAGATCTCTTCATGACGGTCAAGAAATTTGGTGGATTTAAATTGGTTAATGAACACAATTTATGGGTGCAAATCGCAATATACATGGGTTATGCATTAGGTGTTTTTAAAATACAAGATGGAGACCCGATTGTGGAAGATCTGAAGATGGCATACCACAAGTATCTAGAAGTGTTATGCTGGTAGCATCAAGAGTTGAAAGGTAGAAAGAATCTCATTGAACTAGAAGAAACAGTGAAGAAAACCGCAAGGAACGAGCATAAGACCTGGAAGGAAGAAGACCTACCACCTAAGAAACGCTCCAAGACTTCAAGCTGTGATGAGGAGTAGAAAGATGAAAAGCTTTGATGATTAAAAGATTAGGGGAGGCAATGTTGGACCATAATCTTTATCATCAAAGATATACTAAGTCTATATTATAAGTATTATGTATGTGACATTATTATGTAAATATATGTATAGCATAAGTTAGAAGATGTGGTGGTTAGTGGTAGTTATCCTATCAACCGTATCCATCATTTGTATATATAGGGGCATGTACATACTCTAATATTATCGATTTCTATCAAGTATATTCTAATCCGTGTTCATACAAAGGTAGAATCTTGTGTTGTTGTGATTTGCCCTCTCGAAAATCAACGTATGCCACGTTTAAAAAAAAGTGTTTGTTATTGTAAGAATATGTTATAGTTCTAAAATTGGGGAAGCACATGATGTAACTATTCGATGTATCTGCATGCTAGTTTAAAAGACTTTATAAGACTAATATATTCAATGAGTTTATATGGTTAGCCCCTTCTAAAGCCTCATCCTTTTATTGTATGTTATGGTTTATATAAAAGCAAGGTTTATGAGGTCAACGTACATACACCGATTGTGAATAATGTTGATTGGAATACCCCCAAAGATTGGAGGAAATAATATATATAGAGAGAAAAGTAATAGACAAAATACATATGAATAGACAATAATAAATAGCCTAAATTAATGTAGTCCAACATCCCCCCTCAAGCAGAACGGTGGCGGGCGACAACCAAGGCGATCGTGAAAGAACTCAAACTGAGGCCTTGGGAGACTCTTCGTGAATATATCTGCCACCTGAAGCTTGGTAGAAACAAACGACGTTTGTAATTTGCCAGAAGCAACCAACTCTCGAATGAAGTGATAATCCAAATCAATGTGCTTTGCACGCTTGTGAGAAACCGGATTCTGGGTGAGAAACAGAGCACTTCTGTTATCATAAAGTAATGTGGGCCTGTCTGGCGGTAAAGAATGCAATTCATGTAGGAGATGAGTTAGCCATATAATCTCAGCGGCAGTGTTAGCAATGGCATGGTACTCAGATTCACAACTTGAGAGAGAAACAGTCGGCTGCTTCTTAACACTCCATGATACAAGGTTGTCCCCCAAGAAAATGGAGTAACCATAGGTGGAACAACGAGTGTCAATGCATCGGGCCCAATCAGCATCAAAGTAACCAAGAACGGAAGTGTTGGTTGGTTTGGAAAAAACAAGACCATATGAGAGTGTACCTTTCACGTAACGAAGTATTCATTTGACGCATTGAAAGTGAGTGATGGTAGGTGTCTGCAGAAATTGACTGACCTGGTTGACAGTGTACGATATATCGGGACGAGTAATGGTTAGGTACTGGAGAGCACTAACGAGTGACCGATACATAGTGGGATCCGGGTAAAGAGCCCCTTTAGCCGTGAGAGTTTGGTGGACAACCAGAGGTGTAGATACCGGTTTGCAATCACGCATGTTGGCTCGATCGAGAATTTCAGCAGCATACTTAAACTGACAAAGGAAGAGGCCAGTTGGTGTGAGAGAGGCTTCCAGACCCAAAAAATAGTTAAGAGTGCCAAGGTCTTTTATAGCGAATTCATTATTAAGAGTGGTGATGAAACGAGTCATAGCTTCCTGTGAGTTTCCAGTGAGGATCAGGTCATCAACATACACCAAAAGATACATGAGGCAGCCTGCTCGGTTAAAAATAAATAGAGATGGATCTGCGTGACTGCCTACAAAGCCGTTTTTGAGTAGGAAGTCACTTAACCGTTGAAACCAAGCACGTGGGGCTTGTCGGAGACCATAAATAGCTTTGTTCAGTGAGCAGACATAATTTAGAAAGTGAGGGTTGACAAACCTAGGTGGTTGTTCCATGAACACTTTTTCGGTAAGTTGGCCATGTAAGAATGCATTATTAATGTCCAACTGATGTAGCAACCAGTTTTTTGCAATAGCCAAAGCCAGCACCACTCGAATTGTGGTAGCCTTAACCACGGGCTAAAACTGTGTGAGAAATCTAACCCTGGCAGTTGCGAGAACCCTTGGGCCACAAGACGGGCCTTATAACGATCAATGGACCCATCGGATCTGTATTTTTTATGGAACAACCATTTTGAACCAATAACATTTTGTGACGAAGGCCGCGGAACAAGTGTCCACGTGTTATTGTTGCCGAGAGCAGCAAGCTTATTACGCATAGCTTCAACCCAGTGACCATGTTTTGAAGCAGACTTGTATCCTTTTGGATCAGCATTAGCATATAGGGTCGAGTAAAGAGCCGTGGAAGCAAACTCGGCATGATACTTAGGTTTAAAGATTCCTGCCTTAGCCCATATTGTCATTGGATGAGTGGAATTGATTGGTGGTGGTGATGGGGGTAAGTTACTGCTCGGTGATGGTGAGAGAATAGGAGAGGAGGACTCATCAAATGGTGTATCGACGGTGGGGGAGGAGGGCAAAGGTGAGGTATCAGGCTCGGTATGAATAGTGGGAAGTGGCTTTAGTGGTGCAACCAACGTAGGCGAGGCTTCTGGTAGGGGTGCATCACAACAGGGTGGAGGGGAAGCAACAACGGGGGTGAGGCTTCAGGTAGAGGTGCAGGTGTCGGGCATTGTGTCGATGGTGGTGCAGGGGCAGGATCAATGTAGGTATGCCAAGAGAGAGCATCAAAAGATGGTGGCGTGAGGAGACCTTTGTAAGGGAAATTAGATTCATCGAACCGCCTATGTCGAGTGATATAAGTTCTATTAGTAGACGGATCGAGGTACCGATAACCCTTGTATTGAGGGAAATATCCTATAAATACACATGGAATACTGCGAGGAGATAGTTTATGCAGCGAATAGTCCCGTAAATAAGGGTAGACAATGCACCCGAAGACGCGCAGATTATTATAGTTGGCTGTTATATGAAATAAGAGCTCAAACGGTGACTTGGCTCCTAAAGTTTTGGTTGGGAGGCGATTAATTATGTAGATTGCAGTGCTAAATTCAAGCCCAAAACTTGGTCGGAACATGACTATTAAACAACATAGCCAACCCGGCTTTCTCAATATGATGATGTTTTCGTTCAGCGCGTCCATTTTGTTGCGGTGTATATGGGCAAGAGACCCGATGGAACGTGTCATTGTCAGCAAAAATCTTCTTATCATGATTATTTAGGAATTCTGTACTGTCGTCACTTTGAAAAACCTTAATCTTACGTGAGAATTGGGTTTGCACAAGCTTTATGAAAATTAATAATACATCTTTAAATTGAGATTTGGTTTGCATTGGACAGAACCAAGTGAAACGTGAGTAGTCATCCACAAAGATGACGTAGTAACGGTTATTGTCAACCGCCATGACCGGGGAAGGTCCCCATAGATCACAATGAACAAGATCAAGGGGATTTGATGCACGTTGGTCATTATTAATAAATTGTAAACGATGTGACTTAGATAATTCACAAGAGTTGCACAAAACTAGTTTAGGTAATATAGAGGTAAAGTTCAAACAACCATGTTTATTAAGTAACAAAATTGTATCATGAGATACGTGTGCCAACCGCGCGTGCCAAAGTTCAAAGGAGGCTTTATTCATGAGGACAAGAAAACTTGAGGTCCGGATTGAAGAATATAGAGACCCTTCTCACATCTTCCTTATGCTACTACGTGCTTCGTTGTTCGATCCTGTATGTAAAAGTATGGTTGGGAAAATAAGACATCCAGGTTATAATTAGTGGTGAGTTTGCTTATCGACAAGAGATTATGCGTGAGATGAGGAACAACCAAAACATCCTGCAAATGAACATTAGCAGCAATGTTTTTATGACCAATATGAGATATAGGAAGAGAATTACCACTGCCAAAAGTGACCTTATTGTCACCCAAGTATGGAGCACTTTGCTGCAGAGACTGAGGAGATGTAACCATATGATCTGTGGCACCCGTATCAGCGACAAACCAATCGGGTGTTGAAGAGTTTAAGTTTCACGTAGCATGGCCAGGTCCGAATCATTAACACCGGGTGATAGAGCAGGTAGGGATAAATAAGGGCAAGTCGAAGTATAGTGCCCGGATTGGTGACAGAGCTGGCAGTGTGGAGGCTGGCGACCACCACGACCATGTCCACCCCATCCAGATCCACGTGAAAACCGACCACCACCACGAGTGCCTCTACCACGAATGGAGTCAAAAGCAACTGGAGGAGTAGTCGGTCCCTGATTTGAAGCGTGAAGGAGTTCATACGATTCGGCTTGAGTTAGTAAATCATGAAGAGGTGGGGTGGGTTTGACAGCTCGAGTGGCAGTGGAGAACATGGTAAAATTGGGTCCGAGACCATGAAGGAATAGATGGGACTTCTCGGTTTCGGCGACAGGATGGCCGGCGACAGCCAATTGGTCACACACATACTTGAATCGGCGACCAAAATCACCAACAGTCGCTGTTCCTTTGGAAATCTCACGAAGTTGGTCCCGTAGATGTTGAATACGTTCAACGGAGGTGTTGATGTAGGTGGTTTCAAGAGCCAACCAGATCGAACGGGCGGTGGTGAGGCTAATGGTTTCACCAATAACATCTTCAGTGAGGGAAGCATTGAGGATCATAATCGCCTTTTGGTCGTCAATCAGCCATGTATTGTGCAGTGGATTTGGAACATGTTTGTCTTCTTGAATGATTTCGGCAGAAGGAGGAGTGGTGCCATCGACATGGGAGAGGAGCTTCTGGACAGTGAGGACCGGATAAGTAGTTGGAGGGGGTAAGCTTGATAGCAAGCATATGCATGACTGTGCTCATAGAGGGGGCTAATTCAGAGGGAGAAGTAGAAGAAGATGCCATAGAGAGGAGAGGAGAAAAAGCAGAAGAGGTGGGAGGGAAAACGAAGTGAAGGGATGGGGAAGATTAATGGCTTGATACCATGTGAATAATGTTGATTGGAATACCTCCAAAGATTGGAGGAAATAACATATATAAAGAGAAAAGTAACAGAAAAAATACATATGAATAGACAATAATAAATAGCCTAAATTAATGTAGTCCAACACCGATACACATTCGAGACGAAAATTTGTTTACAAAAGTACTAAATGATATTATGGTTTAATTTACAGTCTGAGACTGTAAGGCTGTGGTTACATGATGGTCGTGTTGCAGGCAAGTAGAAAACCAAGGTAACCTTTTTCATCATGATTCACCATACCAGTTTACGCAATATTTTTGTTGTGTTTGATAAATGTTTATTAAAAGTGGGCAGTGACGTTGAGGTGGTATTACAAATCTCCTCTTTAGCCGGACAACCACATTGTGTACGAAGAACTTTTCAACTTGAACAACATGGTATAGTATGCTTATGCATTTTATTTTCTTTTGATTGGATATGGTTTTAATTCCATAACCTGATAGAATGCATTTGATATGTCTATCTTCACCCGGTTAGGCTTGAGGTGAGATCAAAGCAAAAGTCGTTCTATTGTCCGTTAAAGATTCAAATATTTTCATTTTATCGATTATATATTGGTATAGGTAATACATGTATTATTATTTGGTTCCTTTTCTTTCTTTTCTAAAATCATTTATGTTTTAGGTTAGCTTTTGCTTTTTCAAAACAAATGGTTTATTTTTAGACATTTTTATAAGTCGTGAGACCTTCAACAATTCGGGTAGTAATCAAATATGTAGCGAAATCATGATCACTTACAGTGTGCTTCATTTTTGTTTCTATGAAATCATGTGGTTTTGAATGTCTATTATGAATGCATTAATTTATGTCTTATTACCAGATGTGTTGGCAACCTGGCATGTGTGTGGTATATGAATTTATATTGTTGTGACGACTGGTTTTGTGTGTATGGTTGTGTGCTTGCCGGGCGTGTTGCCATTTGTGTCATTTGCATCAACACTATATGTGCAGGTTGGACAACAAAAAAAACCATTCCCGTCAACATTTCGCGCAACGCATGATAAGGAATTCAACTAGTTCTAGTTAAAGTACTAAATTTGAAGTATGGCGTGAATTTTTTATTCCTTGGCCACGCAACATCATCACCTTTCTCGAACTCAAGTTATGTTTTAACTCTTTGAAAGTAATAGAAGTTTAGTTACATTCACACTTTATACGCCATACTTATTTATATTTTCACTCATATTTATTTGCGTTTTTTTTGGACTTATAACTTTAAATTTTATTCTTTTATAAAATTTTGCTGCAAAATCTTATGTTTGTATATGAGTTGGGATATGCTACAAAGCATATAATTCCTAAAAAGTGTGAGAAGTGGTTCTGGCCGTTGGATCAACTAATTAAATTAGATCAATGGTTCAAAAAAACGTGGTGGCAAACTTGTAAATAAGTGGAAAACTGCTAACAGGTGGAGGGGCAAAAATGTAATTTGACAACAAACCGTCTCCGACGAAAACGTCTTCAAAGTCTATTGAAAACCATCTCCGACGAAAACTTCCATCATCGCCTTTTCAATTCGCCAACCTCGAAAACCATCTCCGACGAAATCCTAAAACCTAAGCATGCATCCCGTACAGTCGAAAACGTCTTCAATGTCTAATGAACATTTGGCAACCTCCAAAACCACAAGCATAAACTCAGAAACACTACGAATAAGTCCAATCGAAGAGCAAGAACAAACAGGTAAAACCTAATCAAGCATTATTGTGTCAAATATAACTATGCATTGTGTCATGATCTAGGGGTTTCATTGTGGAATTTCAACCGAGCATTATTGTGTCAAAAATCTATCTTTGTGTCATGTCTTTGCGAAGCTTCATTGTGTCATGGTTTGGGGATTCATTGTGTCATGATTCCTGCTAATAAAATCTCTGTGAAGGTTCATTGTGTCATGATTGGGGATTCATTGTGTCATGATTGGGGATTCATTGTGTCATATTTTGGGGATTCATTGTGTCATGAAAGCTGCTTATAATGTGTCTTTTGTGAATGTTCATTGTGTCATGATTGGGGATTCATTGTGTCACGATTCCTGTTAATAATGTCTTTGTGAAGGTTCATTGTGTCATGATTAGGGATTCATTGTGTCATGCTTTGGGGATTCATTGTGTCATGATTCCTACTTATAATGTCTTTGTGAAGGTTCATTGTGTCACAATTGGGGATTCATTGTGTCATGGTTTGGGGATTCATTGTCATATGATTCCTGCTAATAATGTCTTTGTGAAGGTTCATTGTTTCATGATTGGGGATTCATTGTGTCATGGTTTGGGGATTCATTGTGTCATGATTCCTGCTAATAATGTCTTTGTGAAAACTCATTGTTTCATGATTGGGGATTCATTGTGTCATGATTCCTGCTAATAAGGCTCATTTTGTCATGATTAGGGTTTCATTGTGTCATGGTTTGGGGATTCATTGTGTCATGATTCCTGCTAATAATGTCTTTGTGAAGGTTCATTGTGTCATAATTAGGGATTCATTGTGTCATGCTTTTGGGGATTCATTATGTCATGATTCCTGCTAATAATGTCTTTGTGAAAGCTCATTGTTTCATGATTGGGGATTCATTGTGTCATGGTTTGAGAATTCATTGTGTCATGATTCATGCTAATAATGTCTTTGTGAAGGTTGATTGTGTCATGATTAGGGATTCATTGTGTCATGCTTTGGGGATTCATTGTGTCATAGAAACATGCTTGGGTGGGTTTCAAAAGAGCATGATTGTGTCATGATTTGGGATCCATTGTGTCATGATTTGGGATCCATTGTGTCATGATTGAGGATTCATTGTGTCATGATTGGGGGGATTTCAACCGAGCATGATTTTGTCAAAAACTATATTTGTGTCATGTCTTTGTGAAGGTTCATTGTGTCATGATTGGGGATTCATTGTGTCATAGTTTGGGATTCATTGTGTCATGAAAACTGCTAATAATGTGTCTTTGTGAAGGTCCAAGACGTAAAAGAAAAAGTGAAAGAATAGCAAAGAAGTATTTCAGTAAATTCAAAAATGACAAGTCAAACCCTTTAATCATTGATAGTCCTGAAGATGATTCTGAAAGTTAGTGTCTACCATAATTCTTCTATTGAAAACTTACTTCCTTTACTAAGTTATATGATATGTTGTCTCATTCATTGTTTTGTAGATGTGCAAGATAACATGCTGTTAAGAGATTTTGTGGTTGATATTTGGGACAAAAAACAAGCTGAAAGAGAAAATGAATTAAGCAAGAGAAAATCAACCACTGATCATGTAAGAAAAGAGAAACGCGTTAAGGTTGCTAAATACCCAACAAAAGCGAGCTTTTTTGCATACAATGGACAAAAAGTTAACTTGAGATGTTCACTTAACAACCTCGTCAGTTTTTTGGGAGAATTAACAAAAAAGCAGAAAAAGGTTGTTAAAGAAATGGGTTTTGGACCAGCTCTACTCTTGAACTTGCACACAATTCCAACATCTTTTGGTTATTGGATTTTGAAAAACTACGATGCCAAGACAAATATATTCAACAATGGTAAACGCCAATTTAAAGTAACACCACGTTTAATTCATGAAGTATTTGGAATACCTATTGGTGGTGTAAAAGTTGATGAACAAGCTAAGCCTAATACTAATGATCCAGTAATAAAGGAGTGGAGAAGTCAGTTTGGAGAATCTGGGAGGATCTTCATCAGAAATTTTGTTGAGCATGTATCTAATAGAAAAAATGACACAAGCAGAACGTTTCAACTAAATTTTTTGGTAATTTTTTCACTGTGTTGGGAGAGGCTATGAAAAGCAACAAAGTCAACCAAAGATTTTTACCGTCATTAACAAAAGAAACCCAAATTCAAGAAGTGGATTGGTGTGATTACATATTCAACTGCTTGAACAAGCAGAAACAAATATGGGAAGCTGATGAAAAGGGCTTATTCTGTTTAACACAAAAGAAACCCAAATTCAACAATGGTAGTTTAACACAAGTGGTAGTTTGACTGAATGGTTGTTTGAAACAATGTTAATTTGACATAATGGTAGTTGACACAATGCTTGTTTGAAACAATGGTAGTTTGACACAAGTGGTAGTTTGACACAATCATAGTTTGACATAATAGTAATTTGGTATGTTGGCATGTTGTTATATTTTGCTTTGTATTGGCATGTTAGTATTTGTTGCTATATGTTGCTTTACATTACACAATATTACTTTGGTAACATGTTTTTATCGTCAAAATCAAACATAAACAAAACTCTTAAATATGACACAATGAGTATAATGACACAATGAGTCTAATGACACAATGAATATGATGACACAATGAATATGATGACACAATGAATATTATGACACAATGAATATAATGACACAATGAGTATTTGACACAATGAATCTTATGACAAGGAATCATATTCTTGAATAGGCATAGAATCAATTGTTGAGCTGCTTGAAGCTTGTTTATCTTTAATGCTTTGAAGATATAAACTGCAATTGCGTTTAATGTGACCAGGTTGTTGCAAAACCCACAATGTCGCAACTTTTTTCCTGCTTGTTCGATGGCTAACTCACGAGCAGACTTCATTCTTTTCGGCCTACCTTTTGTCTTTTGCTTAACCGGTACACGGAATTTTGCTTCATTTCTTTCGCTTCCTCCAGTTAACTCTGCAAACCTATCTCTCCTACTTGGAGGTGGGGCGACCATTTCAACTTCATCAGCCTTAGACTTGTAACTATTCAAATAATCACGATAAAAACACAACTCGTCTTTGTTCGTAACCAATTTATTAACAATATAATCATTGGCACTCCTAATATCACGAACCACATCTTCTATAAAATGCCAGTTGTTGTCACAACCAGGAAGTATAAAATCAAATCTGAGAGAAGTATTTGGCACAACTTCCCTTGTCCAACGCTTAAGAACATACTTTTTTGGATAATCTCTAATGTCACAAAGCCGAAGAACATAGAAAATATGACTACATATCAACCCAAACTGTTCAAACCTATTGCAACTGCATGATATGGTCAAATCTTCCTTTCAAAACATAACCTACAACAAAATACACAATTACATTTAACGTGACACAATGAACCTCAACAAAAGACACATTATAAGCAGCTTTCATGACACAATGAATTCCAATAATGACACAATGAACCTTCACAAAAGACACATTATAAGCAGCTTTCATGACACAATGAATCCCCAAACCATGACACAATGAATCCCAAATCATGACACAATGAACCTTCACAAAAGACACATTATAAGCAACTTTCATGACACAATGAATCCCCAAACATGACACAATGAACCTTCACAAAAAGATGACACAAAGATAGATTTTGACACAATCATGCTTGGTTGACACAATGAACCTCTAAACCTGACACAATGATATAGTAAAACACATATCAAGTAAAATATTACACAATATATAAACAAGAACAAAAAAGAATTGATACCTTAAAATAATCAGTGCATGGTTGCCTGAAATCTTTGATTTCAAACTTTGCAAAATCATCAACTGTTTCAATGCTCACAGATGCACAACTATTGATTGCATTATTTATCTCCAACTGCTGATCCAAAAAAATAGTTCGCGTAAAAATCTGTGTCGCTTGTTTTTCAAGAATAAATGAACTACACAACTCCACATTAGCAAATCGAGTGTCATGATCATTCTTCCTATGCTCATACCTCTGAACCTCCATAGCAGATTCAAAATGACTATTAAACTCCAATAAAGTTGATCTTGGGTTACAAAACTGATTAAAAAAATGGTTTTCACTTTCACATCTCGACGTTGTACGCATCAGCCCAGAAAAAATCTCATTTTGATAATATGCAGGAATCCAATCTCCTCTGATATTAAAAATTTCACACAACCATGGATGAGTAGTTAAACCAAACTCAGATAGAATTACATCCCATTCTTTTTCAAATTCAGCAGGAGTAATAGATTCTGCCCATACAATAGCAGCTAATCTCTTTTTAAAATCTGTAGTGTTACACAAAACTGGTCCCACCTACAAATATGAGCGCAAAGCAATATCAGATAATATAAAAACACAATGACTGAAAAAGGAATAGCAGAATATCAAATGACACAATGAGTAAAAAAGAAAAAGACACAATGAGTAAATTAGAAAAAGACATAATGAGTAAACACTTGATACCTTAGATGTCACTTTGTCCCATATATGCCACATACATAACCTATGCCGGGAAGTTGGTAAAACATCTAGTATAGCCCTCTTCATTGCAGGATCTTGATCACTAACAATAACTTTAGGTGGATTACCAAAAGCTTTGACATAGTTACGCAATAACCACCTATATGAATCTGCAGTTTCAGATCCAAGAAGAGCAGCACCAAGAGTAACATTTCTGTTGTGGTTATCTATACCAGTGAAAGGTACAAAAACCATATCATACCTATCATATACGACACAATAACTATAATTAGACACAATGAATATATGACACAATGAATCTTATGACACAATGAATCTTATGACACAATGATATATATGACACATTAACACCATGACACAATGAATCTTATGACACAATGATATATATGACACAATGATATATATGACACAATGATATACATGACACAATGAATAATGTAAGTAATAACACAATGGAAAAAAGACACAATGAAAATATGACATAATGAAGAGACTAGAATCATACTTGTTAGATCTATAAGTAGCATCAAATCCAACAACATCACCAAAGATCAAGTAATTATTCTTCATAACATCATCAGCCTAAAATAAACCACCTAATGTTCCATCTTCTTTAACAATATATTCACAAGTAAAATTCGTCAAGTGACCCTTTTTCTTCATAAGAATTTGAACAAGCATATCAGCATCATATTCACTAATATATTTATTTAAATCCCTCTTATAATTCTTGAAATTATTTTTCGTCGCACCGACTTCCGCATAACCACCACACAAAGTTCTCAATATATGAAAAGCTCGAACGGGACCAATATTTATACTAGACAAAGCTTGAATTGCACCTTCTTTTACATGATCAACCTTTCTAGCAGCAGGTAAAAGATGCACATCATCTTGATCAACCAACAAGTGGTTGTGCTCTTCCTTGAAATAATAAACAGAGTACTTACTATTAACTAAACGTAGCTTAAGAATCGCTTCACACCCAACTCTCTTAGATGGTTTACTACGCTTCCACTTACATTTATCGTCCTCATCATTTGAAGAATCAAATACTTTTCCCTTTTTAAACCCTTGCTTCGAACAAACAAAATACTTCAAAAGTACTTTACCAGCTTGTAAATATTCTGTATGCTTCCTAGCTTTAAAACCACAAGAAAGAGCATACCTTTGGTAAAATGCAAACGCATGCTCAATAGAAACAAACTCCATTCCTACAACAGGTTTAATTGAACTCTTTGCAAAAGGTATATAAGATACTCTTCCAGAACCTGGGGATACACATTGTTGGCCAACATCTTTGTAATTTTCAGCATCTATATGAATAAAAACAGCATGTCATAAAAACAGCATGTCATAAAAAGACACAATGAATCCCCAATCATGACACAATGAACCTTTACAAAAGACACATTATAAGCATCTTTCATGACACAATGAACCTTCACAAAAGACACATTATAAGCAGCTTTCATGACACAATGAATCCCCAAACATGACACAATGAACCTTCACAAAGAGATGACACAAAGATAGATTTTGACACAATCATGCTTGGTTGACACAATGAACCTCTAAACCTGACACAATCAGTATAAATAGTATCATATAACTCACCTAACATTTATAAAATATGTTCAACAACAAATTGATAATGTCCAGAGTAATCTAACTGTATAGACACAATGACGATATAAAAGACACAATGATGATACCTATGACACAATGATGATACCTATGACACAATGATGATACCTATGACACAATGATGATGTCAATCAATAACAAAATTCACAGAAAATCATACAGTATAGACAGAACGATGATCAAATGACAAAATTACGGTGCCAAAATTAACATACTATTTCAATTGCAATATATAATCGTCCTCATACGTACCAAACTGATCATCTCTCGTCGACATCGCTGAAGTAATTGATGTAAAGCAATCTTCAACGATTGAAATTGAAAATTCGATTGTTTGAATCTTCAACGATTGATCAATTGAAAATTTCAACGATTCGATTGTTTGAATCTTCAACGATAAAGTGAAAAATCTGTTGAAAACCTCAATCGTAAGTGTAATGGTCGACATCGCTGAAGTATTGAAAATTCTGTTAATAAATTACACTTCCTAAAATACCCCTCCTTCTATTTTTAAAAATATGCCACATGTCAATCCCTGATTGCTTCTCACACTTTTTACATAATATTGACTTTGTATTTGAACCCTACACTTTGTATATTTACTAAGTTATCAAAGCACAAATGAGGAAACGGTTATGTTGTCAAAAACGATTCAAAGTTTTGATTTTTACAATTTTATTTTCTTTTACAACTTTTAAAATATGATATTTAAATAATCCAAATATATCATTGTAAGGTACTTATTTTAATCAACATTATTGTTTAACGTTTCATTATCTGTTTTTAAGATAATTTTATAAATATTATCAATAGCCCCATCATAACGCACGACTTTGTGAAAGATATGTTTTTTTCATGTAAAGTTTTGAACATTATCAACGAGTTTAGTGTTTTCATTATTCTCATATAAAGTTATCTATGTTATCATCGATTCAATGCATGCTTAACCCGCACGACTTTGAACAATGTTTGACGTTGTTTTATTTCACTCTTTTATGTCATCGTAGTTAAGAGCGCGTTAAATGCCAGTTTTTAATAAAAAAATATTTTTATGTTGTAAAACAACAACTTATTAGCAACTAATATAATGTACATAAAACATGGACAATATGATCATAAGGAGAAAATGATATGGAGTAGAAAAACTCTTTCTTATTGAGATAAAATATCTAATACAAATACCACTATTTATAAGGCTATAATATTAATACAAACATAAAAACTTTGGAAGTTATAAAGTGGTATTGATAACCATATTAGAAAAATATTTATCACATCCCTTTGGTTATTAATATGTTTAGAGATGTTGTCTCATTAAAAACCTTACTAGGAAATCCTAGTAGGACAAAACCATAGCTAAGGAAAAAAGAGTGTAGCGCATATTACTCCCCCTGATTTATATAACCTCAATTGATGAATTTTGAACTTGAAAATGAAATTTTCTATAAGACTTTTATACTTAAAAATTCATCACTTGATCATTCAATGACAATTTCTTATGCAGAGAATGATGTATTATATTCATACAAGATTTAAATTGACTCCTCTCGTAAATAATTACCACAAGATCCATGATCTTGTTGTATCATGTTCCCTGCATAAAAGATTAACCAAACTTGTTTCGATGGGTTAGTAGAGTATAATCTTATATGTTCAATATCTTAATGATATTCAAATACTAGTTCTACCTCATTTTAATATCTACTTTCTAGAAATAAGCTAACTCATAACATAATGTATTAATTGCTAACATTAGATATAATCTCATACATTATATAAGAGAGGATGGTTAGATATTTGTTATGTGACAACCCTAAAATTAATGTTAGAAAAATTAACATTTAAATAATGATACTTATACGTATTACTCATTATTTGACTAAATTATATATGTTTTAGTATATATATGTGGTACGTATGCATGCATGCATGGATTTTACGTATACATGGATTCAAATGGATAAACTTTCATTATTTGATTAGTTATCTCAAACCTTGTAACATCAAAACATACATTGAATGAAATAAGAAACAACCTAACTAAACACCACAATACAAAGAAAATATCAAAGGTAATTTGAAATCAAAAAAAACTAAGAAAACCTTAACCATCTAAACCTCAACATAAGAACAACTTAAGGCTCCAAACCCGGTCCACTAAGCAACCCGATTAGAAACATAAGCATGATGATTAAACCTTAATCGGCCGAGACACCCAAACACATTCATTGATCGCCACCTAGCCATGAGAACACCAAGATTGCTTCCTTGCTTGACACCTAATGAACCTAAGTGGATTACTCACCAAAGCTAGTAGCCCTCATGATTATGCCATGTAAGGCCCCGTTCCCGGGCACCTCACAGTTGGTCAATCATTGCATATAAAACACATCATTATATAATCTTTATAAAAGAAAGATTTATGCAGCGGAAACTTTAGAATAACTTTTCAATTTACTATAAATGCTTTTGCCGGTTAATACAACGTTAATCAATTACAAAATATCTATTGTTGTATTACATCACAAAAGCACCATACAAAAGAATGTCATTCCAAAAGAGCTGAGTAGCCGTCTCGTGCCATCCTCAGCAACACTACCTGCCAACTGGAAACACATAAAAAGTCAGCGTTGCTGAGTGAGTTCTAGTTTTATAATAAAACATACTTTTCTTTCATTAAAACCGCTCTTACATACATGCGATCACACGACATACGTATACATAGATAATATTATTATTATTATCTTCATCATTCATTCATTAGCTTTCATTCGTGTACCGTTCATTGTTAACATTCACGTTCGTTCATAAACTCTTTCCTTCATTCATACGTTCCTTACCTTCATTCATACATTCATTACATTCGTTCGTACATTCGTTACATTCGGTGACATGTACAATACTCCGAATATTGTGAACTACTGCTGGTGCTGGACCTATGGTAATCAACCACAAACGTTGTGCACTACTACTGATCCAGTCACCTAGGGTAGTTACATGCACCACTTATCTTTCCACTTTCATTCTGGATCAATGTCATATGCTATACCCCGAACATTGTGCACTATTGCTGGTGCTGGACCTATGATGATCAATCACGAGCGTTGTGCACTACTGCTGATCCAGTCACCTGGGGCAAGCGGCAAGGATCCTATACATATGGTCAATCACAAAGACTGACCCCAATGTGCATCCTTCGGGGTAGCTAACCCGCACACCGTTGAGCTAACACCTGCAATGGGTGTGCACCTCCATACATTTGCTTGTAAGTCTTTCTTACATTCATTCGTTCATTCATTAATGCATGCATTCATTTGTCATGTTCCTCTTTCATTATCTTTCACTTCACGTTTATTATTACTTTCGTTTCATTCATTAATCATAACACGTAAAGTCACTGAAGGATAAACACGTATCGAAACAAGGAACATCGATATTTACAAATCATCAGTCATTACCATCATATAGAGCTACATCATACTCATCATACATACATCATACATATACTTTCAATACTATCTCTTCCCTCGTACATAACAGCCCTATTTGGGCGATTGGACGTACTTCAGTCGCATGGCCTTCACGCGACTGAATCATGCGATTGGGCACCTAAGCGAATGAACATATAATCATGCGAATGGACCTCCTATCGTGCGAAGGAACATTATGCGAATGGACCCCTATGCGACTGAACCCTCAGTCGTGCGACTGAACAACTATGCGACTGGACTTATGCGACTGAACTCCCAGTCGCATGACCTATCGTGCAACTGAATCCCCAGTCGTGCGACTGAGCCTCAGTCGTGCGATTGAACGTCAGTCGTTCCTCAGTCGGCCGATTGGACCTTCAGTCGCCTAGCCCTAACTGGGCAGCGACTGGAGTTCATCCCGAACTGCAGCCGCGACATACGGCCTTTAAACTCTTCCAAACTCATTTCCAGCCCAAATTTCCCCTCCTAAACCTTAGGGAATCATACTAGGACATCATACAAGCACATACAAATCCAAAATCACACTCTAAACATATTACATATAACTACACCCAAATGGGTCATACTCATACATTTCAAAGACGGGTTTATATGTGTTCCAGCCCCAAAATCATTCGAAAACAAGTAAATGAGGTGTCCTAGAACTCACACAAATAAGAAGAAGATGAAGAGCTTCGTTTGGACTAGTCACTCGACAAGTTTCAAGCCCGAATCACCACTTTCTCTCTTTTTCTCTTCTTTCTCTCTTCTTTCTCCCTCTGCTCTTCTTTTTGCCTGAATTTTGCAAGTGTGGGGAGGGGAGATGGCTGCCCCTCCCTTAAAGCTACAGTTCAGTCGCCCGACTCCAGGCGACTGGACCTTCGGCCGCCTGAACACCATGCGATTGGACCTCCAGTCGCATGAGTTCCATGCGATTGAACCTTCAGTCGCCCGAACACCATGCGACTGGACCTTCAGTCGTGTGAGCCCCGTGCGATTGGACCTCCAGTCGCATGACACTCCAAAAAGTCAAACTTTCGGGTGTTACATGCCATTAATGGCAATCGGCTGATAACTCATATAAACAAATATTCTCGGTCACTTCACAACCATAACACCACCATCTACTCTCCCTCAAAGCTCTCAGTCACCACCACTTCATCTGAATACCATCATCATCTTCACCCTCGGTCACCATAACAAAACCATGTACCACCATCATCTCCTACACATACTCTTGGTTAAACATATCAACTAATATCTTCCAAACCATTGTTTCAAGAAATCAAGAACACCAAGACCAAGACTAACAATCAGTTTCACAAAGGGTCTGAAGATAGTATCAACCTTTTTCCATCCTCTCCTTCTATCAAAATCAAGGTTCCAACTCCTAATCATTCCTAACTAGATTTACAAGTCATATATGTGTTTAAACAAACACATAAATCAACCGTTGTGATTAAAATATGAAAAGTTTTCATCAAACTCTACAAATATTTCATCTTGACCAAAACCAGTAAGAAAAGCATAAGAATCCGAAAAATATAATAAATTATGAAAACAAACAAAAAGATTATAAATAAAGGGTCGAAATTATATGTAATCTTGATAAATTTGGTTAAATATTTAAATGAATATGATTGTGGGAATAAACATTGAAAATATCTTAGAAATATTATGAAATAACATTCTGAAAATTTTGGTAAAAATATAACAAGTAAAATAATTTATACAAATTATTTAAGTTAATAAAAGGAAATTATTAACGGGAAGAAACGAATCCGGTAAAATTCTATAAAAATTATATAATGATCCTTATGTGTTATAAAGGCTCCACAATTAATTTTGTAAGTAAATTATTTCATATGATTAAGATTTATATTTTTATATGATCTGTAAAAAATTAAATCAAAAAATATATAAATAGTAAGATAAATATTAAAAAATTCACATAAATTTTATATTTTGCATTAAGAAGAATGTATAAATTTAGTAATTTTTAGAGTTATATATTTATTTTTCTTGAATTTTGTAAAATTTAGAAAAACTACAGTAAAATATCTACTGTGAATTAATAATCAGAAAATTTATGAGGTGCTATGGTTTATTAGATATGTATTCTGGAAAAATTTGGGAATTTATTAGTAGTAGTAGCTATTTGTACCAATTTATGTTAAGTTTGTATTTATTTTAACAAATTATCTAGAATTAATTAGAAGTTAAAATTTTTATATAATTATTGAATTATCTGATGATGTTGCTATTAAATTTTTAAAAACTTTAAGTAATCATAGTTACTATTTGTCACTGAGGTACTGAAAATTTTAAAGAAAATTATCTTTCTAACTTATAATTAATTTTATAGGTTATCGCTAAAATTGAGGTGAGACTCATAGTCCCGTTTTCACACTTATAAAATTTTGGGAGAAAAATGATACTATTTTGACTGATGCATAAGATTTTGAAAATTTACTGTCAGTTAGGTTAACAACCATTAATTCGGATGTGGAACCATTGGGTAATATAGTTAGCGCTACTTAGAAAATTATTTCCTGCACTAACAGGATGAGTGTTGTGATGCTAGATTATCTGATTTTTGTGATTTATACTTGACATTTATAAATCACCTATGTTATAAGTAGGTTTGGTTGTTATTTTGCATCAGGTTATGTATTTTGTTTAGAAATTAAACATATGATCTCACCAACTTTATATTGACTATTTTGAGTATGCTTTTTCAGGTAATCATGTCTAACAACATTAGGTTCTCTTTTGATGTATATAACGGCTGGGGAGATCTGGTCGGAAAAGTATGTGCGAGTCTAACTGTTAATTTGCTTGATCTTAGCCTATCGGTGGACGCTCATTTCTACAGTTTCTAAAGATGTAGCAGTTAGACTAATATGTTTTGTAATAGGGTTATATTAAAATTGTGTATACTAACATTAATGTAACCTGAACTAATATTATGATATGTTTATGTTTATGTTTATGTCCTTATGTGTTGTTTGTTATCATTTCTAATCAATGTGTTCTGAACAAGCTAGTCACATCTAAAGCATGTCATGCTTCCGCCGGGATGTGACAGGTTAGTATCAGAGCCATTGGTTATAGAGAATTTGGTATAATAAATACCTAGACTATAACCATAAGCTCGTATAATAACAAACTTTTTAGCATGTTTTAGAAAATATATATACACATATTATATGCATATATGAATCTTATTAGTAACAATTTATGACTTCATATACATATAAATTTTATGTGCCATCAAAATTTGAAATTCATCTTTACGATACATCTGTATTATATATGAATTATTTGATGAAATTATTTGACTAACTATTTTAGTAAAATTTATATAAAGAACCCTGTGACTATGAGAACTTCTGATTCAGACAGTCATCATAGTGAAACTAATCACTTGGAGAGCTCAGACCATAGCAACCTAAAGGAGATAACACCTGAACCAGAACTTCAGAATAATATGGAAATTTACCAACCTGAGATTAAGATAAACCCCAAACCAAAATTTTATATTCTACGTGCATCAAAAACAATCGGCGGTTATACAATTAAAACCCCCAGGAAAAAGGTACGATGTGGTGACAAGTTTATGATTAAAGAAGCAGAAAACTTACAAACTTCTGACTTCCCTGATGACGAAGAAAAAGAAACTAAAAGGCAAAAGCTGAATAATGATCAGATAGAGACTGCCCAGCAGACTCTTCAAAAGCTCAAGAAAATACAACAAGAAATCCAGAAGATCCAGAAGGATGTTAAGGAATTAAAGACACCCAAGAAAATATCTTTATAAAGATATGAAACTAGGTTTACAAGAATTAGAAACTATTCCCTAATCTAACTTGTCAGAATATAAGAATAATAACTTAATGATATATCTTTTGTTTTTGCAATTATTACCTGTTATGTGTTAGAAAAAGTTGTCTTAAAATTTTAGATTCTTACTTTTAATGCTAATCATAATTAACTATAGTGAATCATGCCACCAAAAAGAAACACTCAACCTGTACGAAGAACAGAGCGAGTTGGACGACCCAGAACTAGACTTGGAGAAGAAACTCCTGTGAACAATATTACAAATGAGAACAACAGGATTTCTCAATTAGTAACTCAGCAAATAGAAGCTGCAATACCTACATTGATAGCTCAGCTACAACAGAACCTAAATTTTGGAGCTACATCACACAGAAACGAAGAACCAGAAGATGCCAATGCAGAGGAACGACAAGAGGAGGAAACTAATGGAGTTACAAAGGGATGCTCTTACAAAATATTTATGTCATGCAGACCCCGGGAATTTGATGGAAGAGGAGGAGCAGTACAAGCTTTGCGCTGGTTGGATGAGATAGAATAGGTGTTAGAAATTAGTAATTATACCAACAACTACAAAACACTGTTTGCCTCACATTCACTTAAAGGAGAGGCACAATATTGGTGGAAAATGGAAATGCAAACAAAAGGAAGGCATGTCATAAACCAGATGAGTTGGGAAGAATTCAGGAATATGGTAATTGAAAAATATTATCCTTATAATGAAATAGAAAAATTAAAAACTGAGTTCTTGGCATTAGAAATGAAAGGAGCAGCATATCAAGAATATACTGATAGGTATAATGAACTCTCTAGATTAATACCACATCTAGTAACCCCCGAAGCTAAAAGAATAGGAAGATATATTTGGGGATTAGTACCACAAATAAGAGGATTAGTGAAATCTGCAATGCCCAAGACCTTTCAGGATGCAGTAAGTCTGTCACGAAGTCTAACTGATGAAATGATAAGAAATGGATCTTTAAGTCCAAAAATAGGGGATTAAAGGAAATGAAATGACAATCACACGGGAGGGAAATTTGGAAACCCCCAGAAAAGATTAAACTAATCACCACAAATTAGGAATAGTGCGAGAAAAGAAACCACAAACGAAAGGTCAGCTATGATGCAGTACATGTCAAAGATACCACCATGGAAATTATATGATAGTAATTTGTTATAATTGCAAAAAGAAAGGACACATATCCCAAGACTGTAAGAACCCCACCAACCCTAAACCAGTCTGTTATCAGTGTGAAAACAAAAATCACTTTCATAATGAATGTATACAATTGAAGGGCAAGGCTCCAGTCAACCAAAACAATTCCCGTGGAAGAGCTTTCGTAATGCAAGCTGAAGAAGCTCGGTACGAACTGGAAGTAGTAACGGGTACGTTTCTCATTAACAATCAATACGCGACAGTATTATTTGATACAGGAGAGACTCGTAGTTTCATGTCAAATATATTTAGACCGTTACTTAATCTAACCTCAGAGAAACTAAAGCACAAATATATTATAGAATTAGCTGATGGTAAAATAATTGAAGCTTGTGAAATCATTCCTAACTGTACTTTAAACCTAGATGAACATTGTTTTGATATAGATCTGATTTCTATTGATTTAGGAGGCTTTGATATAGTTGTAGGTATGGATTGGTTAAGTAAGGATCATGCAGAAATTATGTGTGGTAAAAGGTTGATAAAAATTCCTTTGATTAATGAAAATAGAACACTCTGTTTGTATGGAGAAAAACCTACGGGTACTATGAAAATAATTTCTTGTAAGAAAGCACAAAAATGTTTAAGAAAGAAATGCTTAGCTTTCCTGGCCTATATAATTGATACAGAACTAGATAAGATCAATCTAGAAAGTGTCACGATTATCAATAAATACCCTAATGTATTTCCTGATGAATTATCTGGTTTGCCACCCCCTCGTCAAGTAGAATTTAAAATAGAATTAATACCAGGGACAGTCCATATTGCTAAAGCACCATATCGATTAGCACTAACAGAAATGAAAGAACTAATAAATCAATTATAGGAATTGTTGGATAAAGGATTTATACACCCTAGTGTATCACCTTGGGGAGCACCAGTTCTATTTGTTAAGAAGAAATATGGAACTTTTAGAATGTGCATTAATTATAGGAAACTTAGTAATGTCATCATAAAGAATAAGTATCCTCTCCTTAGAATTGATGATTTATTTGATCAATTGCAAAGATCTAGTTATTTTTTCAAAATAGACTTAAGATCTGGATATCATCAGCTAAGAGTACAGGAGGAAGATATACCGAAACTACATTTTGGACTAGGTATGGCTATTATGAATTTCTTGTAATCCTATTTGGATTAACCAATGCTCCAGCAGTATTTATGGATCTAGTGAATAGAGTATGAAACCTTATTTAGATAAATTTGTCATAGTCTTCATAGATGACATCTTGATCTATTCTAAAAATAAGAAAGACTATGAACAACACTTAAGGTTAACTTTGGAATTACTACGAAAGGAAAATTTGTATGCAAAACTCTTAAAATGTGAATTTTGGAAAAGGGAAGTACAATTTCTAGGACACGTAGTTAACCAAGATAGTATTTAAGTTGATCCAGCAAAGATTAAAGCAGTACATAAGTGGGAAATTCCAAAGACACCAACTGAAGTGCGACAATTTCTAGGTTTAGCAGGATATTATAGGATATTTATAGAAAATTTCTCAAGAATAGCTCAACCTTTGACAGAATTAACCCAGAAAGATAAGAAATATGTATGGGGAGAAAGACAAAATAAGGCATTTGAACTCCTCAAGGATAAGTTGTGTAGTGCTCCTATTTTAGCATTGCCAGAAGGAACAGATAATTTTGTAGTATATTATGATGCATCACATCAAGGTTTTGGATGTGTCCTAATGCAATGGGACAAGGTAATTGCATACGCATCTAGACAATTTATAGGTAGTGAAAAGAACTATACTACACTTGATTTAGACCTAGGAGCAGTAGTATTTGCACTAAAAATTTATAGACATTACTTGTACGGGACTAAGTGTGTAATTTATATGGATTAAAAAGTTTACTATTTGATCAGAAGAAGTTAAATATGAGACAGAGGAGATGGGTAGAGCTATTAAGTGACTATGATTATGAAATCAAGTATCATCCAGGAAAAGCAAATGTAGCAGCTGATGATTTAAGTAGAAAGAAAAGAATTAAACCATTACGGGTTCGTTATGAGAATGGAAATACATTCAGATTTGTTGAATCAAATTCGGGAGGCCCAACAAAAAGATAGATTGAAGGTCAAAGGACAAATAAAAGATTTGGAATAAGAAACAGAAGGAATCCTAAAATTCAACGGAAGAATTTGGGTGCCAGATAATAGCATGCTTAGAACAATTATCCTACAAGAAGCACATAAGTTAAGATATTTTATGCATCTAGGAAATAATAAGATGTACAAGGACTTGAAAAGCCAATAATGGTGGCTAGTGTGAATCCAAGGATCGCAATTCAGGAATTATCAGTACTAAAATAAATCAATTTAATGATCGCGGAATTATCACTAATTGACGTTTAATTGTTTATAATGATCAATGACGAACACAACCACAGAAACACAATAAACACGAAATCTATAATAAGTCAAATGTATTTCATTAACTATAATGTAATGATTACAAAAGAATAATGAATGACTATGAACAATCGAATTTTGTGAATCGAATGATGTTTGATGTTGATGTGACGGCAATTAGGGTTGCACAATGAACTCTTGACAGCCGTATATTGATTGATTGTGTTCACCGAGATGTGAAACCTAGGACTCATATTTATAGATGTTTGAGTCGGCTAAGGAAACACCGGATCTCTCGGGATTTGTTGTTGATCTTGTTGACTTGTTTGACTTCTTGGAATTGATAATCACACAAGTATAATGGTCTTCCGCAGGAGTCTTGCCTTCCGCAGATCTTCTGTTCTTCCGTAGATGATTTGCTTTTCCGTAGGAATGTTGTTCTTCCGCAGATAATCCTCCTTCCGTAGGAGTCTTCACTTCATGGAACTTGATCATCCGTAGGAACTTACACTTGGTCATTTGGTCATGTATGAAACATATCTACGGATTAACAAAATTGTTCATCCGTAGATGTTTCCTACACTTGGTCAGTTTTATCAAATCCATCCCAAGAATATTGTTTCTCCTGTCAAAGCACAAATCAACACACATACATATATGGGGTTAACCTATAGATTCAAATCACATATATATATATTTTGACTGTTACAAATGTTAATTACAAGACTTGATTGTCAAGTACTAAGCCTATACAAAATTGATCTAGCCCTATACAATCTAGACCTAACAATACTCCCCCTTAGGCTTAGCTTCTTGTAATCAGTCCTTCAAATGTAAGGCCCCGTTCCCGGGCACCTCACAGTTGGTCATTCATCACACATTAAACGTTTTAAAACATATATTTACTTTGCAGCGGAATTTAAAAACATTCATTAATAACAAAAACATGTCATTCCTTCCATTACAACATTCGTTTTTATCTAAAAATACAACGACATGTCAAAATATGGATGCCAGTCTCAACAACTGAGTAGTCGCCCTGTGCCATCCTCAGCAACATACCTGCCAACTGGAAAATACATAAAACGTCAGCGTTGCTGAGTGAGTTCTAGTTTTACATTAAAACATACTTTACTTACCGTCAAAACCATTCTTACATACATACAATCATACAACATACGTACACGTAGATAATATTATTATTATCTTCATCATTCATTCATTAGCTTTTGTTCGTGTACCGTTCATCATTAACATTCACGTTCTCTCTTTACGCTTTCCTTTCGTTCGTGCGTTTCCTACTTTCATTCATACGTTCGTTACATTCGTCCTTACGTACATTACGTTCATTCTTACGTTCATTTCATTTATTAGTACGTTCATCATCTTCATTCGTTCGTTCTTTAACTTTCATTCGTTAAGCATGTAAATCTCTAAGGGTCACCTCTCTCCCCTGCCCTCATGGTTCATACCCATGAGCCGACAAGGCATACTCTAACATTCTGGTGCCCCTATGGCTCTCAGTCCATAGACCGACACTCTGTTACCCCTAGACCATGCAAAACTTTCTTTCACATTCCTCATTCTCATCTAGATCTTGTCTCATGCAATATCCCCGACTCATATCCGAAGACTGGCACAGCACTGGGATACGCGACAAAGATCCCATACGAGTCAATCACAGAGATTGAACTCCAACCGAGTTTGTTGCAACACAAAGTCGCTCATCTCATAACTATGTTTGGCCTCGTGCCACACCCCCGCAGTTAGACATAACTCGGGTAACAACACCCCCATCGAAATGGGTAACATCACCCCCACCAAAGTGGGTAACTACACCCCCACCGAAGTGGGTAACATCACTCTAACATCACCCCCACCGAAGTGGGTAACTACACCCCCACCGAAGTGGGTAACTACTATACGCATTAGTTCATACTTACTTGCACACATTGAAAGGTGAATTGTACCAATACCATAGGCTACACCCCGAACGTTATTAGCTACCGGGCCGAAGTCAACATATGAACAACAAAACGTATGCCACGGTACTAGAGGTAAGCGGTAGAGGTACCATGACCATGGTCAATCACATAGAAGGACCAATCGCGTTATTCAATGCTTGCAAGACATAATTCGTTCGTTCATTAATGCATGTATTCATCATCATTCTTCTTTTCGTTCATTCGTTAATACATGCATTCATCATCATGTTCCTCTTTCATTATCTTTCACTTTACGATACATAATACTTCATTAATTCATTTCTCGTTATTCGTAAAGTTTCAGAAAGATAAGCGTACACAATCACAAGGAACATACACACATCATACATATTCATCTTACATTCATCATCATATCATACCATACTTAACAATATTTTAATAATATTGTTAACAATAATATACTAATAATAATATTAGTAACAATTAGGGTTAATCATACTCATCATTATATGCATGAGACATCATCATTTATTAACCCTAGTCAACCCTGGTCAAACCTCGAACTACGGAATTACTGGAAATTCCTGAAAATTTCTAAGTGTTCTAGTCGTTTTAGCACTATTGGTCGTATAAGCCTCTGGGCGTATGAGCACTATTAGTCGTATGAGCACTGCTGGGCTTTTCACTCAACACTTAGAATTATCAACTGGTCATACGACCACACTGTTGGTCGTATGACTACTGCTGGTCGTACCAACTCTGGACTCAGAAACATATTTGGATCATACGACCACTGTTGGTCGTATGAGCCCATACTTAGAAAGTTTTCACATGGTCATACGACCACTGTTGGTCGTATGAGTCCTGTGGGTCTCATACTTAGAAAATTTTACATTGTCATACGACCACTGTTGGTCGTATGAGTTCTGTGGGACATTTCAATACTTAGAAAATCCTGATCATACGACCACTGTTGGTCGTATGAGCACTAATGGTCTCATCACTTAGAAAAATCCTGGTCATACGACCACACTGTTGGTCGTATGACCACTAGTGGACTTACCAACTTTTGCTTATTTATTCTAAGTCCCATTTTCAGACACATTAGCATCCTACTCATATGTCTAATTCATAATCCAAGTCCCAAACATCAAAATGCCTAATTCTAAGCATATACACATGATTCTAGGCATAAATCTAGCATAAACATAAACATACATACAATCGTTCATACGGGTTTCAACCCAAACTTTATAAAATATATTTACATGCATCCAGCATGCATTTTCCAGCCCCAAACAAAAACCAGTAAAAAGGGGTCTAGAACTCACCTTAGCTGCTCTTCAAGTTCAAACTCCCCTGCTCGAGCTTTTCCAAAGGACTTGAAAGCCTAGATGTGTCTAAAACACACAAACCCGAACACACATACACATAAGAACATGCATTTCTCGGTTTCTTAGCTCAAACACCACTTAAAAACACTAATTCTTACCTTGAATTAGATTTCTTCTTCTTTCTCTCTCTAAAAACCGAAGCCTCTGCTGTTTCTCTTTCTAAAAAGACGAATGAGGGTGTTTGACAGGCCAAAATGGGCGGCCATACCTCTTTATCCACCAACTTTTATTTTCTTTTGTCCTTTTGGCACTTCTTACCCTTTAACTTTTAGTTGACCTCAGTTTTCTTCCCTTCTCTTTCTATTTTATTCTTTTACTTCTTTAAAAGAATTTACGGGTGTTACAAGTCCACCCCCCTTATATAGGTTTCGTCCCCGAAACCTGTTATTCCTTAAACCCGTGTGAGCAGTACTGTCTCACCTCTTCTTCCAGTCTCTCGTCCGGAATTCAATCGCTCTACATCGTTTATCGACATTTGATTTCTGGTCTGTCTTTGACTATTCTGCGTTACTGATCAATGATTATTTGACCAGCACCTGCGACCTCAAGCATGCCATGTAGAGTGCGGTCACTACGATTAAGAGAATCATCACAATATCCGAGCAAAGTCTCGGCGTCATAATCATTGAGCTTCAGAGCATCACTGAGAACCTTCAGCTTTCATGCTTTGAAACACACGGCCATCAACTTGCGTATAGTTGCTAGCCCCTTATTTGATGTTCTTTACGTATGTGTAATGACCCTTTGGCAACCCAACACTGACAAGAAAGACAATCCGGCTTATTTGGTGACTTAATCCAAATTTAGCTCTTTCCTTTACTTCCAACCTTCCATTCTACTTGTTTGCTACAACGTCGAAACTATTGTACGTTGCCGTTCAATGAACCACTCAAAAGCTGAAATTGTTCCTTAGACAACGGGTGACATAACTCTCTTAATTGCATCGCGCAATCCTCTAGGGCATCAGGTAACCTAGTGAATCCACTAATAGTATTCTCTACATCGAAGGGCTCATTGATGTTCCTTCTCCTTTTGTTTCCGTTCTCTTCCGATCGTCGTACATCCTTCCCGGAGAAGCCTTCATCATAATCCATTGTCGCAGATCGGCACCGAACTTTTATCGGGCACCACCAATCAATCCATCTCTTTGCAGCGCTTGGTGCTTGCCTCATAAGCTACTATTCGATTCACCCGGAGGTGTACGTCTATCCCCCTACGTCTATCAAGGATGGTTTGACAGAAAAACAAGCGCTCTCTCTCAATTCTATCGCGGGGTCCGTTAGCGCACTGGGTAATCTAGTTGGCTTCCCTATAGTAGCTCCTAAGTCGAATGACATTGATTCTTTCTATTCCTAATATGCAACTTATCACGAAAGGCAGCAGGAATGAAACCAGAGCCATAATCAACTACACAAAGGCTAAAGGTTAATTGACTAGAAACATACCTGACGTAACATCGGGGCTCACCCTAGCCTCCTCCCGCGTCATCGTGTAGGTGCTGCGTTTGCCTTCCGTCCTTCTCTTCCAGCCTCCTTACAATCCCTGCTCCTGTGACCTTCCTCCCCACAAGAATAACACCTCCCCATACCGCAGTTCTTCGCCACATGTCCGGCCCTACCACAACGGAAACAGACATTGGTCCCCAGTCTACATTCCCCGGGGTGCTTGTGTCCACACTTCTTGCATACCTCACCCTTCCTTATTATCCTCTCCCGATCATCGATCCTCATTATCTTACCTTCAGTCACCACTCTGCCATCACTATCTCGCCTTCCTTTCCCCTTCTTAACATAGGCTCGCTCCTCCGCTTCGCCCTTCATCGCCATCGCCTCCCGCTCGTCGTATAACCTTCCCGCTAGATCCACCGCCGACCTGAACGTGCTTGTCGGGCAGCGATCATGTGCCTACGGATATCCGCCGGCAAGCCCTGAACATACCTCTTGATTTTCCGCGAAAGAGGTGTCACCTGATCCGGCACCAGTCGTGTCAACTCGTTGAATTTAGTGGTGTATTGCTGATGTGTCATCGTTCCCGCTTTCAATTGCAGGAGCTCCCTTTCAACTTTGTCCATTTCACGGCAAGGACAGAACTCCTCAATCACCAGCCTTTTCAACTCTGACCATCTCATTCCTCCAATAGTCCGACTACCCTCAGCTTGAACTATATTGTCCCACCAACACAACGCTGAGTCCACGAAAGAATGAGCGGCAAACTTAACTTTCTGATCTTCCCGGCACTCACTAATTTCCAGTACCGCTTCCATCTCTCTGACCCAACGATGAGCCGCGGCAGCAGTACCATTACCATCAAAAGTTGGGGGTTGGCATCGCCGAAACGCCCCATAATCACAGCCCCGTGCCGTCTCCGGCGCAGGCGCTTCTCTTCTTCCTCATCCTCGTCATCGGACAATATCGTTTCTGCCTCTGTCTGTTGCTGTCTACCGAAGGATCGATTCCTCCCTCGTCTATCATCCTCGCGTACTGCCTTTATCACTTCGGTCATTACAGATGGTAAGATTGTCTGCATCACCTGGTGCACTTCTTCAACTACCGCCTCTTTCACCGAGGCTCTCAAGTTAGCACTCTCATCACCACCTCCCGGTTGAGGTGTTTCGGGCTCCTCGTGAACCACCTGTTCCACTCTAGATCTTGCTCTCGTGACTCGCGGTTCAACACCATGTCCGCCACTACCTCCACCATGGGAAGCCTTATAGGTCTACTACCGGCCATTCTCTAACTTACTCTGAAAGATTTAAACACTACACGGTCATTCAAGGGAATAGCTCAGTTCATGTCAAGTATAGTAAGTCCCTAATTACGGTGATCAGTTGTAATTAGCCACTTACTCTACTCTTCACACCCCAAGCATTACCTGTCCTGACTATATCAGCATCTAAATCTAACAGTAACATATAATCACATAACATGCGCACACAATACCGGTTAACTCTAAGAAAATACCTGATGGCACGCAGCTACTCAGTTTGGCATCCCTTCCCTTTTCGTCCCATTCTCAGTTTAAGTTAAGGTTTATTCTGAAAAATTTTACCCAATTCACTTAAACTTCGGCTCTGATACCAACTTGTAAGGCCCCGTTCCCGGGCACCTCACAGTTGGTCATTCATCACACATTAAACGTTTTAAAACATATATTTACTTTGCAGCGGAATTTAAAAACATTCATTAATAACAAAACATGTCATTCCTTCCATTACAATATTCGTTTTTATCTAAAAATACAACGACATGTCAAAATATGGATGCCAGTCTCAACAACTGAGTAGTCGCCCTGTGCCATCCTCAGCAACATACCTGCCAACTGGAAAATACATAAAACGTCAGCGTTGCTGAGTGAGTTCTAGTTTTACATTAAAACATACTTTACTTACCGTCAAAACCATTCTTACATACATACAATCATACAACATACGTACACGTAGATAATATTATTATTATCTTCATCATTCATTCATTAGCTTTTGTTCGTGTACCGTTCATCATTAACATTCACGTTCTCTCTTTAACGCTTTCCTTTCGTTCGTGCGTTTCCTACTTTCATTCATACGTTCGTTACATTCGTCCTTACGTACATTACGTTCATTCTTACGTTCATTTCATTTATTAGTACGTTCATCATCTTCATTCGTTCGTTCTTTAACTTTCATTCGTTAAGCATGTAATCTCTAAGGGTCACCTCTCTCCCCTGCCCTCATGGTTCATACCCATGAGCCGACAAGGCATACTCTAACATTCTGGTGCCCCTATGGCTCTCAGTCCATAGACCGACACTCTGTTACCCCTAGACCATGCAAAACTTTCTTTCACATTCCTCATTCTCATCTAGATCTTGTCTCATGCAATATCCCCGACTCATATCCGAAGACTGGCACAGCACTGGGATACGCGACAAAGATCCCATACGAGTCAATCACAGAGATTGAACTCCAACCGAGTTTGTTGCAACACAAAGTCGCTCATCTCATAACTATGTTTGGCCTCGTGCCACACCCCCGCAGTTACATAACTCGGGTAACAACACCCCCATCGAAATGGGTAACATCACCCCCACCAAAGTGGGTACTACACCCCCACCGAAGTGGGTAACATCACTCTAACATCACCCCCACCGAAGTGGGTAACTACACCCCCACCGAATGGGTAACTACTATACGCATTAGTTCATACTTACTTGCACACATTGAAGGTGAATTGTACCAATACCATAGGCTACACCCCGAACGTTATTAGCTACCGGGCCGAAGTCAACATATGAACACCAAACGTATGCCACGGTACTAGAGGTAAGCGGTAGAGGTACCATGACCATGGTCAATCACATAGAAGGACCAATCGCGTTATTCAATGCTTGCAAGACATAATTCGTTCGTTCATTAATGCATGTATTCATCATCATTCTTCTTTTCGTTCATTCGTTAATACATGCATTCATCATCATGTTCCTCTTTCATTATCTTTCACTTTACGATACATAATACTTCATTAATTCATTTCTCGTTATTCGTAAGTTTCAGAAAGATAAGCGTACACAATCACAAGGAACATACACACATCATACATATTCATCTTACATTCATCATCATATCATACCATACTTAACAATATTTTAATAATATTGTTAACAATAATATACTAATAATAATATTAGTAACAATTAGGGTTAATCATACTCATCATTATATGCATGAGACATCATCATTTATTACCCTAGTCAACCCTGGTCAAACCTCGAACTACGGAATTACTGGAAATTCCTGAAAATTTCCAAGTGTTCTAGTCGTTTTAGCACTATTGGTCGTATAAGCCTCTGGGCGTATGAGCACTATTAGTCGTATGAGCACTGCTGGGCTTTTCACTCAACACTTAGAATTATCAACTGGTCATACGACCACACTGTTGGTCGTATGACTACTGCTGGTCGTACCAACTCTGGACTCAGAAACATATTTGGATCATACGACCACTGTGTCGTATGAGCCCATACTTAGAAAGTTTTCACATGGTCATACACCACTGTTGGTCGTATGTCCTGTGGTCTCATACTTAGAAAATTTTACATTGTCATACGACCACTGTTGGTCGTATGAGTTCTGTGGGACATTTCAATACTTAGAAAATCCTGATCATACACCACTGTTGGTCGTATGAGCACTAATGGTCTCATCACTTAGAAAAATCCTGGTCATACGACCACACTGTGTGGTCGTATGACCACTAGTGGACTTACCAACTTTTGCTTTTTATTCTAAGTCCCATTTTCAGACACATTAGCATCCTACTCATATGTCTAATTCATAATCCAAGTCCCAAACATCAAAATGCCTAATTCTAAGCATATACACATGATTCTAGGCATAAATCTAGCATAAACATAAACATACATACAATCGTTCATACGGTTTCAACCCAAACTTTATAAAAATTATTTTACATGCATTTCCAGCTCCAAACATTTAAAAAACCATGTAAAAAGGGTCTAGAACTCACCTTAGCTGCTCTTCAAGTTCAAACTCCCCTGCTCGAGCTTTTCCAAAGGACTTGAAAGCCTAGATGTTTCAAAACCACACAAACCCGAACACACATACATAAGAACATGCATTCTCGGTTTCTTAGCTCAAACACCACTTAAAAACACTAATTCTTACCTTGAATTAGATTTCTTCTTCTTTCTCTCTCTAAAAACCGAAGCCTCTGCTGTTTCGCTCTTATCTAAAAAGACGAATGAGGTGTTTGACAGGCCAAAATGGCGGCCATACCTCTTTATCCACCAACTTTTATTTTCTTTTGTCCTTTTGGCACTTCTTACCCTTTACTTTTAGTTGACCTCAGTTTTCTTCCCTCTCTTTCTATTTTATTCTTTTACTTCTTAAAAGAATTTACGGGTGTTACATCAAACAGCAAGCTCCTTAACTCTTGCTATCATTTATTGGTAGAAGTAAGATACAGCAGTTTTCTGATCATCGTACTTGTACTTGATCTGCATCCTGCTGATCTTCTTCATGTGTCATAGCTCAGGCCCAAAACATCTTCTTTTCCGTAGTGAGTGTTTCCACTACACTATCATTATGTACAATTTCTAATTCATCTTCTTCGGAGATTCTGAGCTCAGACACTTCAGCTATGGTTGTCCCCTTCAGTAGCCCAGCCTCATGTTTCCTTCTCTTGTGTGCCTTGGCATGCAGTTTATCAATGACTTGTATCATGTGCACCGTACAGGCAGAGATCATTTTGGCTTTTTTCATCTGTTAGCTTTGGAAGAATTTGTTGTGAAGGTATGAAGTGTAACTGGATGTAACATCTTTAGCTCCATTGGATCAAAGATTCTTATTTTGTCTCCCTTCTTTCCTTCAACATTTCTCAGCCACCCATCTCTTTATTCTTTTCAACGTATCCCCATTCTGAGATAGGACACGTGAATTGGTTTCCAGTGATGCATTTGATGGTGTGTGGTTTCTGGTACATCCCACTCTCTTCAGCAGTTCATCATCTACAAGGGATGAGACTTCAGCTGTTTTTCTTTTCTGATTTTGTATCATTCTTTTGTGCTCCTTATCATTTCTCTTTTGCTTGCATGAGCACATCATCAGTAAAACTGGTCTTCATACCATTTACAGCTGCAGAGAAGTCTCTCCCCCTGAGATGGATTGGTAGTTTGAACATGGGGATGCTCTGTAGATCTCTCATATCTTGCTCCGGAAGGCTGAGCATGTCTTCCACATCATGGAAGTATTGAATCCTTCCAGATGTCCTCTTGATTATTGCACAATCCAGTCTGGATCATATTTCCAGGCCATAATCCTGTTGTCTTCCACAGAACTGGGAGTTGTGATATGATCATACACTGTACGAGAGTTGATTTCTTCTCAGTGATTTCTCGCACAGTTGTTCCCAGAGGCCATACTTTTCCCGGGGATCACCGCCCTTGGCTCTCTGATGAGTTTTTCCTTTTCCTTGTGCTGATCTTTTGATTCAACAGTTACTGGATCAGCAGCAAGTTTGCTTTGTTCTTTTGGATGTGGAGCAGTGGTTCTGAACTTAACTCCCGTTTCCAGTTCCACTTTCATCACATGCTCCATCATCCTCTGCAGCTCACCAGTAGTTCTACCTTTAAGTTCATGCGGCTTGTAATTGTGACCCTGTAACCAGCAAGTCATATTGTACTTTGAAAGTTTTGCTGTGTCACAGTGGCCCAATCTTCCTTATTTTCTCCAATGATTGAAAGTGGTAAAGGCTTCATAATCACAATTTGGGATTATGAACCTTGCAAATTCAAATTCTTTCAATGCATTGGCCATTTCTGTTCTGTTCATCTCTCAACCATGTCATACGGAAACCCATGGTTGATGAGGGTCATAAACATGCTGAGTCAGGCCTCTCTTCCAGATATCAGCAGTTGTTAGAAGGTCATCGGCCTTTCCACCCTTATCAGCAGCGGAGACTCCATCCTCGTTAATTCCTCCCACTCTTTATCACTTTCTTCTTCTTCTCCGGAGGATACCTTCACAGCAGAACTTCTACTGAAGGTGTAGGATCAGGAGATGGAACTTTTGATTTCTTGGGAGCTTTCTTCTTCTGGTTTCTTTTGTGTGGCTCAAAGTATTTTCTTTTTCGGTGTAGGATATCAGCGGCTTAGTAGCTCTACCCGATTGTTTTTCTGGTTCAGCACTTGAATCCACTTTTGTTTTCAAATCAGAGAGTTTTCTTTCAGGCTCTCTATCTCCAGATCCTTTTGCTTAATTAGCTCGCCTTTTCATTTTGCTCTTGTTTTAAAGTTGCCTCCAGCTCCCGTTTGTTTGGAACAATGCATCAATAATTTCATTGTTGCATTGTGCATCTTCTCTCAGCCTTTTCAAACTGGCATCCTTCTTTGTCAGTTCTTCATCCTTTTCTTGGATAACTCCGTACAGCTCCACAATTCTTTGTTTTCTCTTGTTGGATTTAAGCACCAACTTGTTGTATTTTGCAACCAGAAAGCTTTTGCTCACAGGAATGTCACTGTCACTTAAGTCATCTTCATTGTAAGCAGTGACATCCTGAGCAGATTCTTGAATCTCCCCGGGTTCATCAGCAGGTATTGGCTCGGTATGAGCTGATGAAGGTTGTTCATCTGTGTGAGTTGGTGAGAAAGGAACATGCTGGCTTCAGATAGTATTTCGGTGTCTCCTGAGTGTACAGAGTGTACAGACTCAGTCACCTCAATGGTTCAGTCCAGCACTTTCCGGTGATTGGGGTTTTGGGGATTCTGGTGGTGGTTGTATGGGTGATTGGATTTGGAGTGGAGAGAATGGTTGAGTGTGATGTGATGAAGACTGAGAGGATGATTGTGGTTGTTGTTGGATGGGAGATATTGGCTGAGTGGTCTTGGTTGAAGATGATGATATCAGAACAGGTGATTGGTGTGGTTGAATTGGGGAGATTGGTTGGGTGTTTAGGCTTGATGGTGATTGTGGTTGTTGAGGTGATTGGCTTGGTGAATCATGTTGTAGTGGTGGTGTTTGGGGTGGTGATTGTTGTTGGTGTTGAGGTGTTTGGTGTGGTGAGTGAGAAGATTGACCAGAATCAGCAGATGATCTGCTTCATCTGCCCATGCCAACTCTTGTGGCAGATCAGCTTGTGGATCAATAACATGAGCAAACATAGGCATGTCAGGACCCTCATACTTTCCACTAAGTTTATTCAGCACCGATTTGTTCAGGTGAGCTTGAACAAACACTTCTCCAACCCTGTCCAAGCTTGGGAGTTCTGAGTTAATCACCAATTGCAGGAATCTGGGGAACATGTACATCTTCTCATTCTTTTGCAATTTGACTTGCTCGCACAGACAGTTGAAGATGTATCTTGCATAATTGTAGATTCTCCCCTCGAACACCCCAATAATTCCTGATGAGATGTGTCGAGAAAATCTGTCTAACCCCGACTTCCTGTTCGACATGCACTTCAGGTAGGTGTGACATAAGAATCTGTACGGTTTGCACAGCCTACCCTTCTTGATTTCTCCTTTTTCATAATCACCGTCGTACCCCATGAGATTGAATACCTTTTCTATGTATTCATTCTCGAAAACGTCCGGGTGACCTATCTCTCTATCTCCGAGTTCTAAACATCTTCGTAAGGTGCTTTCATTCAATTGAAGACGCTGACCCAAGACTTCAGCCACTATCACTTCCTCATTGTTTTGTTCTTCCACTCGTGCTGAATTCCAGAATCCGATTATGTGCGACTGATGGATCACAGGCTCAGCCGTCAAGGCGTAGAAGAGCCTGGATCGTCGGAGATATCTGATGATATCTCGACATCCTTCCGCTGCTGGATCATCAGCGTTCAAGAATGCGCACACATTATGCTCCTTAGCAAATCTATTTGCCATCTGCAAAGAAAATCAAGTTAGAAACCACACAGTTGAATCGTTTGAATGACAATAATCGATTAACCAGTTCCGTATTGATGTTTATGACATGATTTACCTTTGCAGTATCAGTAATCGGTTACTGGATAATGTTGATTTTTTGAAATTTTGAAAAAGAGGAAAATGGGCGAATTTCTAGGTTAATCTGAAAAAGTGCTCTGTAAAAGTTATAAATGAATTTCAGGTCAGAAATCTTATTTATAGTCAACATAATTAACATCTTTTATTAATTATGTTGGGCTCACATTATGTTGGGCCCACTTTCATTTATTCCTATGTTGTGCCCACTTTCATTTATTCCTTTCCCTATTCCAAGTGTTTAGTGTGCATTATTTCTTCCGCAGAACATCTGCGGAACCTTGACATCTGCGGATGTCAACATCTGCGGAACCTTAACTTCTGCGGATGTCAACATCTGCGGAACTTTACATTGGATGCAAGTTCAAATAATGCATTTGTTTTGTTTTGCTTGTTTTGCTGCTGAATCAGAGATCACATAATACTTCTACGGATGAGCGGTATTACTGTGACTTCTGCGGATGCAGAAATTTCACTGTTACTTCTACGGATGAGAAGTATTACTGAAACTTCTGCGGAACTTAAAGTTTTGAGAACTTTAAATGTATGATATCTACATAGTAGAATCAAATATTGATGTTGGACATTGTTGACTTTATTTACATGGCAATTAAGTACAGGGAAGCAAGTTTCCTGTATCCTGTATTCAAGTTAGTGCTCAAGTTCCAATTCCTTCAAAATAATTCAGATCAATTATCAGCTTTTATTGTTTGTTTTTCATGCATGAACTACTCCCCCTAAATTTGTGATTAATGTGAAACTGTTGCATTCATCATAAATTTAAGTTGTGAACAGGCATGACAGGCTTATGACATTCTAAATGAGAGAAATTCTGTTGAAATAACAATTAAGCATCTGTGAAACAGTACATGCATGCATATATATATAGAGGGATCATACTATAAATTGGCTTCTGCTGATGTTGTTAGTTGATTCAACACATATCTGATTGCAAGTATAGAAATCCTCTTAAATTCAAACATGAGTGTTGTATCAACTAGGCATGCAATTTATCATGTTGTGAAGTTTGTTAATCAGTAGCAATCATGAGTCCCACTTTCAATTATCGTTAGAGTATGTCTTCCGTAGATGAGACAAATCACTACATTCCACACTTAATGACTATGTACATTAAGTTATAAGTTCTATCTTGAGACAATGTTCAGTCTCATGAATGCTTTGATGTGATAGCTCTTGAGCTTGATGTTCAATGGATCACAAGTGATTCCTTTTTAGAGCTGAAATATGATCTTCATAGCACCAGGTCTTTACTTTCGTAAAACAGAGGTGAACTTTAACCCAGGTCTTTGTTGACACAAACAGAGGGAGAATGAAGATCACACTTGTTAATCACATTCCCAGGTCTTTGTTCACACAAAACAGAGGGATATGACTTTGCAAAGATAGAATATTATAAAGTATTTTACATAGTGTGCTTGTGTAAGTGATTTGATCACAGCAGGAGAGAACATACCTTCATGATTCTCAAATGGAATCCTCACAGACAGTTACCTCATGTTTTTAGTTTGGCATGCTCTTAGCTTTGTTTCCACTCAAGTTGAACCTACTCACATATCAGTATGATATAAGTCAGATTGAGTGTTTGTTTAATAGCCAAGTATAGTCTACTATCATTTCCCATAGATAATGCATGTATAGATGTTCTAACAGACACTTAAGTTATCCTCAACGATTACTCTTCACAAAGTCAATCATATGCTTTTGTTGATTTATTCTAAGTTAATCATCCTAAAGATTCTATCAGAAAATTGAATCTAACGAATCAAATGCTTTAGTAAACAATCAGCAAGCTGATTGGTTGTGTCTACTTTGACTAACTTGATTAGACCCTTTTCAGAGCAATCTCTCAGAAAATGGTATCTGATTTCTATATGTTTTGTTTTACTATGTTGAACTGGGTTAGCAGTTATAAACATAGCAGCTGAATTATCAATATGAATTGGTGTATGAAGGAAATTGTAACCATAATCAAGTAATTGGTTTTGCAACCAAAGTACTTGAGAGCAACCTGCTGAAGCAGCTATGTACTCTGCTTCAGCCGTGGATACAGATACATTTGTTTGCTTCTTGCACTGCCATGAAACAAGTCTTGGTCCTAAAAATTGACATCCACCAGTTGTGGATTTTCTGTTGTTGTTGCACCCTCCATAGTCACTATCTGAGTATGAGTAGAGGCTAAAGTCTCCATCTTTGGGATACCAAAGTCCCAATGCAGGTTTGCCTTTCAGATATCTGAAAATTCTCTTTACAGCATTCAAATGTGACTCCTTTGGGTCTGATTGATACCTGGCACAAACCCAAACCAGGTTATGGGTCTACATTAAAGAACCGATCATTGATCTGTACAATCGTTGATCTACGGATTTGCCAGCAGGGTCAGGCACTATCTTGTCTATTGTTGATGCTGGTGTCTTGCATGAAGTGGAATCAGCTAGATTGTACTTCTTCAAAATTTGATGAATGTACTTTTCTTGGTTGATGAAAATGCCATCTGGTTTCTGATGAACTTGTAAGCCAAGGAAGAATGTCAATTCTCCCATGGAGCTCATCTGAAATTCAGATTTCATTAAGTCTTCAAAGCTTTGACACAGCTTCTTATTGGTGGATCCAAATATGATGTCATCAACATATATTTGAACAACCAAAAGATCTTGATGTTCTTGTTTGAGGAAGAGTGTCTGATCAATAGTTCCTCTCTTGTACCCATTCTTTAGCAGGAAGGATGATAGTGTATCATACCACTTTCTGGGTGCTTGATGAAGACCATACAAGGCTTTGTCAAGCTTGTATACTCTATGTGGGTAATCAGGGTCTTCAAAACCAGGGGGTTGTGCCACATAGACTTCTTCATCAATTTTCCCATAAAGGAAAGCACACTTGACATCCATCTGATAGACTGTGAACTTCTTGAATGCTGCATAGGCTAGGAAGACTCGTATAGCTTCAATCCTTGCAACTGGGGCAAAGACTTCATCATAGTCTATTCCTTCTTCCTGAGTGTATCCCTGTGCAATGAGTCTGGCCTTGTTTCTTACTATGATACCTCTGTCATCCAGCTTGTTCTTGAAAAGCCATCTTGTGCCAATTGGATGTTGACCTGAAGGCAAATCGACAAGAGTCCACACTTTCTGTTTTCTAAATTGTTGCAACTCTTCTTGCATGGCCTCAATCCAGCTGTTGTCTTTCAGTGCAACTATGATGTTTGCAGGGACTGTTTGAGATAAAAAGCAGGTGAACAAACAAATGTTTGCCACACCTCCTTTGCTCCTTGTGGTTCTGGCATGCAGGTCCCAATGATGTTGTCTGTTGGATGAGATTTGTGTACTCTGCTTGTTGAAACAGCATCAACTTGAACTGTGGAGTCTAAGTTTGAGAATCCCATTGAAGCAGATGGTGTTAGCTGAGAAGTTGAGTCGATGAAATAATCAAAAGACTCATGGTCGTTAGGATCAGCTGGTGTTTGATTGGCTGCTTTGTCTTCTTCCGCAGGAAGTTCTACGGAAGCAGTATTTTGTTCTTCCGCAGGAAGTTCTACGGAAGCAGTATTTTGTACTTCCGCAGGAAGTTCTACGGAAGCAGTATTTTGTACTTCCGTAGGAGTTACATCATCCACGGATGAACAATGTGGTCAGCTGGTAATGGTGGTTGGATGACTGCCTCCTCTTCATTTCTAGCATCAGTAGTGACATCTACGGATGAGGGAACATCTGCTGATGAATTTACATGTGCTGGGGATGAAGAGTTTGCTTCTCCAGAAATAGCTTCATGCTGCTGACTTGATCTTTGCTGTGGTTCAGGTGGCACACGTGCTCTTTGTGGATCAGCTGTTAAAGGCACTTCATTCACACTTGGGGGCACAAAGGGATAACATGTATCCGCAGCACCTGCATTGATCAAATAACCAGTGTTAAATGATTCTGTTAATGCATCTATATCAAATAACCAAGATGATCCTTTTACATTGGTAGTAAACATGGATTCATCAAAAGAAACATTGGGAGTTTCTTCAACTATGTTATGTTCTGGAATGTACACCTGTATGATTTAGAAGTGGATGAATATCCAACAAAGAAACCATCATAGGCTTTTTCAGAAAATTTTCCCAATTGTTCTTTAGTATTTAAAACAGACACATGACACCCAAAAGCTCTAAGATATCCTATAAAAGGCTTTCTTTTAAATAAGAGTTCATAAGGTGTTTTATTATGTTCTTTGACTATCAATGTTCTATTTTGAACATTGCAAGCTGTATTCACAGCTTCTGCCCAGAATGTAATGGGCAACTGAGAATCAGCTAGCATTGTTCTGGCTGCTTCTATCAGTGTTCTATTTCTCCTTTCAGCCACTCCATTTTGTTGAGGAGTTCTTGGGGCACTGAATTGTCTAGCTATGCCTTTAGTCCTGCAAAAAGAATCCATATCAGCATTAACAAATTCAGTTCCATTGTCACTCCTAAAAATTTTAACTGTTAAATCAAGTTGATTCTCAATCTTGATTACAAAGTCCATTAAGGTTTCAGATGTTTCACTCTTATGTTTTAAGAAAAAGACCCATGTAAATCTAGTGAAATCATCAACTATCACCAAACAATATTGCCTTTTTCCAATGCTCAGCACATTGGTTGGACCAAAGAGATCCATATGAAGCAATTTGAGTGGTGTAGTGTTAGTGTTGATTGTTTTGGATTTGTGAGACACTCTGTGTTGTTTTCCTTTATAACATGAAGAACAGTGATTAGAACAATGAAATTCTTTCTTTGGTAATCCAATGACTAAGTCATTTTTCACCAATTTATTCATGTTCTTCATGTTGGAATGGACAAGCCTTCTATGCCACAATTGAGATTCATCTTCGGAAGATTTGGACAGCAGGCATGTCTCATGTTTGGTGAGTGTTGTGTTGTTCATATCCAAGATGTATGTGTTGCCTTTTCTTGATGCTTTAAGAAGTATCCAGTCTGCTGGAACTGTAAATCCTGGCTTAAGAATGTAACAGTTAGTGTTATCAAACAGTGTTAAATAATGTTGATCACAAATTTGGGAAACACTAAGTAAATTATACTGCAAATTTTCACAGTAATTTACTTTTTCAAATGTTAAAACACCATTAGTTACCATTCCTTCACCAACAATTTTACCTCCCTTCTTATCCCCACCAAATGCCACATAAGAGGCATGTTTATGTTTGAAGTCATGGAGAAGTGCACAGTTGCCTGTCATATGTCTGGAACAACCACTGTCAACATACCACTTGTTGTCAGCTCTCCATAATTGTTCCTGCACACAAAAAGAAAACTAATTAGAATTGACAACCCAAGGCTTAATTGTCTTGGATTTGCCAGTTGTGTCAACAATAGTTACTCCTTCATGAATTAATCGTGAAGTTTCAGTATTAGTTGTTTCTTTTTGATCTGATGTTTGTGAGGATGATTCTGTTGAAGATGATTCGGGTTTCTGAGTGTCTTCATGCTTATCCGAGTCTTTCTTCAACTTAGCTTGTTTTGGTTGGTATCTTAACTTTGAAGAAGATCCTGTAGTCTTGAAGGTTTCTTCATCTTTCTGTTTTGATTGGGACACAGGAGTTCCTTTATCAAAGTTGTCAAAGAAATCATCAACAGCTTCCGGTTGTTTATCAGACAAATCCACCTTTTTATGAGGTGTCTTAGCCTGTGTTGGCATTTTCTTCTTCACAGTCTTGTCAGCAACAGATGATCTTTTCTTTGAATTTTGTTTTTCCTTCTCAGGCTTTGTCTCTTTGTCACTTTCTGAGTCTGATGATGCACCTTGTGATTTCTTGTTGCTCTTTTTCTTGTTCTTCTTATTAAAATAACATTCCTGAGTGGAATGGTTATTTTTGTCACATATGGCACAATGTTTGTTGAAGAAACAGTCATCAGTCATGTGATTGTTCATGTTGCAAATGGAACAGTAACTACTGAAGTAGCATTCATCAGTGCTGTGATTCTTCATATCACACCATTTGCAATATTTCTCAGAATTTTCTTCTTCAGCCTTCTTTTTGGTCTTTTTCTGACTAGCTGAGCCATCAGTTGATTTCTTCTTGGGTTCATCAGCTGGTAATTCTTCATGTTTATTTGTGGATGGCTTCTGTTGTTTGACATTTAGCTTTTTGTGAGCATGTTTGATGTTTTCCCTTTTTATCTCATCCACAGTATCAGTATCTTTCTTCCGTTGTTTTTCTGCGGAATCATTAGTCTTTGTCTTCCGCAGATGATCTACGGACTTGGCAGTTTTTGCTTTCCGCAGATGTTCTACGGATTCCTCAGTCTGTTCTTTCCGAGGATTCTTGTTTGAATATTTCTTACCTTTATCAGATGACAAAGGTGATTTTGTGCTTGATCCGCAGCTGTCGATCTTGGGAAGATGCAGTTCTTGTAATCCTTCATTAAGTTCAGCAATCCTCTTACAAATGGTCTTCAGCATGTTCCGTTGCTTTGGTGGATATTGCAGCTTTGATTCTTCAAGGACTCGTGGAAGACCAGGTTCAACTTGAACATTCTTACCAATGTTCAGTTGAACATTATCATGTTCATCAGAATCATCCAGGTCATCATAGTTATCAAAATCTGATTCATTATGTTTAATTGACTCTGATTCAGTTGATTCAGTTTCACTCATCTCAGCTTTATTGTTGTTTATTTGACCATCTTTTATGTCAATGTTGGTGCTTTGCACAAAATGATTTGACAAGTTGTTAGTCATTGTTTCAGGTAAAGGTGTGTAGTTATTATTAATAGGTGGTGCCACTGCATTATAACCCAACCCTGACCTGTTCTTTGATTCAATATGAGAATTGAGTAACTTCTCATATTGCTGAGATGATAATTGAAACTTCTGAAGTTTCACTTCAGTAGATGCATGATCAGCCATGGATTTTGTTAAGGAAGTGGTCAGATGCTCAACTTGGGCTTTTAGGCTGTAGTTTTCAGAAACATATTTTTCTAAATCTTTTTGTAAAGAGTTTATTTTGATTTGATATAGTTTCTGTTCTCTTAAGTGTGATTCATTTAAAACCATAGTTTCTTTTACTTTATCAGCCAGTTGTTGAGCATGGACTCTATATCTTTCAACTTCCTCAACACAAGTTGATGAACATAACCTCTCTTTTACCTCTTTGGCCATTGGAGGAACTTTGTTTTCCATATGTGCCATCAGTGCTTGATTCTCCTCTATCACTTCCTTCTCATACAAACTCCAGTCACAAGTTCCATCCTGAAGTATGATCAGCCCTGTCTCTTTAGAGTTACTTGGTCCTGCTGATGTATTTGTGGCTGGTGGGGATGTGAGCTGAGGTTGTCTATGCAGAGATCTTTGAGAGGTTGGCTGCTAATTTTGTTGCTGCTGCTGCTGATACTGTGGAGTTGATTGTTGGTTGCATTCTCTAGAAAAGTGACCATAGAGATTGCACTTATAACATCTGACTTTAGACTTATCCACTCCAATCTTCGATGTTTTGCTAGCTGCTGCCAGATTTTTGTTTCTTCGAAGATATTGCTTGGCTCTGTAGGCAATCATAGCCATCTGCCATTGTAGATCCATCTCTTCGACTACATCCGGAGGGAGTTCCTCCAAGTCTTGCTGACAGATGTTTGCTGCTGTAAGGGAACTGCCAAGATATGCTTGAAAGCTTGAGCTGAAAGCTGCAAAGGCTGCTTTTTGTTCTTCAGAATCCAATATCACAGTGATTGGTTCTGAGTTGGCTGTTGCTGATGTCTCTCTTTTCTCTGTAGCTTTCCCTTTTTTCTTTTGAGTTTTACTTTGAGATGACTTCTTAGTGGGTTTAGATGCATAGAAGCTTACTTCTTCTTCATTGTCACTCAGAGCACAAGAGTTATCATCTTCATTATTAGATATAAATGCACTACCAGCATTCTTTGTTTCCTTGAAGTGATAAGGTGAGACATGAGTTCTCACACTCTTGTTTCTTGATTGTTCATCCAGTTCAAGTGCTTCAACCTTGGCAACTAGTGTATCTAGACCAGTTGTCTTCAGATCTATGGTGTTTTTGAACATGGAGACTGTTTGCTTCCAACTTTCAGGCAAAGTATGGAGCATCTTCTTGTTCAGTTCCTCAGTTGTGTATTTTAACTCCAAGATGTTCATCTCAGTGACGAGTTGCATAAATCTATGGAGTTGCTGAGGAATTGACTCACCCTCAATATGATGAAAAGTTTCATACTGTGATCTAAGGGTGTCTTTCCTTATGCTTCTGATTTCATCACTCCCTTCACAGAGAGTGTGAAGTATCTTCCATAGGGAATTTGCTGTTTTATAGTTCTCGCACCTGATCAAGATTTCTTCAGGTAAAGCCATACTAAGCAAGCTGTATGCTTTAATATCGACTTTAACCTTCTTGACATCATCAGGTGGCAAGTCCTTAGTGCTGATTGGCTGGTTTTTGTCATTATAATCCGGCCCAAGAGTGGGTGGAATATAAGGACCTTGTGTGATGGACTCCCACAAGTCAGAATCAGTGTAGTTCACATGATTTCTGAACTTGATCTTCCAGGATTTAAAATCAGCTTTTGTTTCCAACTTTGGTGGTTGATAAGATCCTCCACCAAATGTACTCATGTTTAAAGTGTATCAAAGACGCAGATCTAGTATTCAATGGATTTGAATATAGATCTAAATCAAACAAGCAATAAGAGAATGCTTGCTGAAAGACAAGTCGTTGATTTAATTGTTTGAAAATCAATTAAACAATTTTAATACTGATAGATCAATTGATCTAGATCAATGAGCACCAATTGCTCTGATACCACCTGTGAATCCAAGGATCGCAATTCAGGAATTATCAGTATTAAAATAAATCAATTTAATGATCGCGGAATTATCACTAATTGACGTTTAATTGTTTATAATGATCAATGACGAACACAACCACAGAAACACAATAAACACGAAATCTATAATAAGTCAAATGTATTTCATTAACTATAATGTAATGATTACAAAAGAATAATGAATGACTATGAACAATCGAATTTTGTGAATCGAATGATGTTTGATGTTGATGTGACGGCGATTAGGGTTGCACAATGAACTCTTGACAGCCGTATATTGATTGATTGTGTTCACCGAGATGTGAAACCTAGGACTCATATTTATAGATGTTTAAGTCGGCTAAGGAAACACCGGATCTCTCGGGATTTGTTGTTGATCTTGTTGACTTGTTTGACTTCTTGGAATTGATAATCACACAAGTATAATGGTCTTCCGCAGGAGTCTTGCCTTCCGCAGATCTTCTGTTCTTCCGTAGATGATTTGCTTTTCCGTAGGAATGTTGTTCTTCCGCAGATAATCCTCCTTCCGTAGGAGTCTTCACTTCATGGAACTTGATCATCCGTAGGAACTTACACTTGGTCATTTGGTCATGTATGAAACATATCTACGGATTAACAAAATTGTTCATCCGTAGATGTTTCCTACACTTGGTCAGTTTTATCAAATCCATCCCAAGAATATTGTTTCTCCTGTCAAAGCACAAATCAACACACATACATATATGGGGTTAACCTATAGATTCAAATCACATATATATATATTTTGACTGTTACAAATGTTAATTACAAGACTTGATTGTCAAGTACTAAGCCTATACAAAATTGATCTAGCCCTATACAATCTAGACCTAACAGCTAGGCATGAAGAAGTCAGTTGGAGAATTTGTAGAAAAATATGATTTGTTCAAGAGTAAAAGCTGAATAGCAAAAACCTTCAGGATATTTACAACAACTAGAAATTCCAAAATGGAAATGGGACCAGATTACAATAGATTTTGTAACTAAATTACCAAGAAGCATAAATGGATACGACACAATTTGGGTTATAGTGGATAGATTAACTAAGTCAGCTCATTTCTTACCTATAAGAGAAGATTACAAGATAGAAAGGATAGCAAGGATTTACGTGAAAGAAATTGTGTCTAGACATGAAATACCCATATCAATCATATCAGACAGAGACAGTAGGTTTACTTTAAGATTCTGGCAAATATTACAAAAGACCTTAGGAACCCAAGTAAATATGAGTACAGCTTATCATCCACAAACCGATGGACAAAGTGAAAGAACAATACAAACACTGGAAGATATGTTAAGAGCTTGTGCTATAGATTTTGGAGGTAACTGGGAGACCCACTTACCATTGATTGAATTTTCATACAATAACAGTTATCACTCTAGTATTGGAATAGCCCCATTTGAAGCTTGTACGGAAGAAAGTGTAGATTACCCTTGTGTTGGAATGAAATAGGAGACTGGCAACTTACAGGCCCTGAATTGATACAAGAAATATTTGATAAGATCATGGAAATTAAAAATAAATTGAAAGCAGCCCGTGATCGACAGAAAAGCTATGTCGATAAACGAAGAAAGCCATTGGAATTTCAAGTCGGATATAAAGTCTATCTAAAGGTATCACCCACAAAAGGAATTATCCGATTTGAAAAACGGAGTAAGTTAAACCCTAGGTATGTTGGCCCATTTGAAGTTACTGATATGATTGGTCCTATAACATATAAGTTAAATTTACCTCAAGAATTGAGTGAGGTACATGACACTTTTCACGTGTCCAACCTAAAGAAATGTTTAACAGATGAGACATTAAAAGTGCCAATTCAAGAAGTCAAGATAGATAAGAAGCTTCATTTTACGGAGGAACCAATAGCAATCATAGACAGGGAAATAAAAAGATTAAGAAGGAATAGAATCCCCAGAGTAAAAATTAAATGGAATACAAAAAGAGGATCAGAATTTACATGGGAAAGAGAGGATGAAATCAAAAGGAAATATCCTCACTTATATGAAGTCAGTAACCAGATAAGTTCTTCTCAACTTTAGGAACCACTCTCCAATGAATTTCGGGACGAAATTCTTTTAACGGGGGGAGAAAATGACAACCCTAAAATTAAGGTTAGAAAATTTAACATTTAAATAAAGATACTTATACGTATTACTCATTATTTGACTAAATTATATATGTTTTAGTATATATATGTGGTACTTATGCATGCTTGCATGCATGCATGGAATTTACGTATACATGGATTCAAATGCATAAACTTCCCATTATTTGATTAGTTATCTCAAACCTTGTAACATCAAAACATACATCGAATGAAATAAGAAACAACCTAACTAAATACCACAATACAAAGAAAATATCAAAGGTAATTTGACATCAAAACAAAACTAAGCAAACCTTAACCATCTAAACCTCAACATAAGAACAACTTAAGGCTCCAAACCCGATCCACTAAGCAATCCGATTAGAAACATAAGCATGATGATTAAACCTTAATCGGCCGAGACACCCAAACACATCCATTGATCGCCACCTAGCCATGAGAACACCAAGATTGCTTCCTTGCTTGACACCTAGTGAACCTAAGTGGATTACTCACCAAAGCTAGTATGTAGCCCTCATGATTATGCCATTAATGGCAATCGGCCGATAACCCATATAAACAAATATTCCCGGTCACTTCACAACCATAACACCACCATCTACTCTCCCTCAAAACTCTCGGTCACCACTACTTTATCCGAATACCATCATCATCTTCACCCTCGGTCACCATAACAAAACCATGTACCACCATCATCTCCTACACTTACTCTCGGTTAAACATATCAACTAATATCTTCCAAGCCATTGTTGCAAGAAATCAAGAACACCAAGACCAAGACTAACAACCGGTTTCATAAAGGGTCTGAAGATAGTATCAACCTTTTTCCATCCTCTCCTTCTGTCAAAATCAAGGTTCCAACTCCCAATCATTCACTAACTAGATTTACAAGTCATATATGTGTTTAAACAAACACATATAATTAACCCTTGTGATTAAAATATGAAAACCAGTAAGAAAAGCTTAAGAATCCAAAAAATATAATAAATTATGAAAACAAACAAAAAGATTATAAATAAAGGGTTGAAATTATATGTGATTAGATAAATTTGGTTAAATATTTAAATAGTTGTGATTTTGGGAATAAACATTGAAACTTTATTAGAAAAATTATGAAATAGCATTCTGAAAATTTTGGTAAAAATATACTAAGTAACATAATTTATACAAATTATTTAAGTTAATAAAAGGAAATTATTAACTGGAAGAATCGAATCCGGTAGAATTCTAGACAAAGTATATAATGATCCTTATGTGTTATAAATTCTCCAGAATTAATTTTGTAATTAAATTCCTTCATATGATTAAGATTTCTATTTTTATGTGATCTGTAAATGAAAAATCAAAAGAAATAAATAAATAGTAAGATAAATATTGAAAAATACACAAATTATGATATTTTGAACTAAACATAATGTATAAATTCCATAATTTTTGGTGATATATAATTATTTTTCTTGAATTTTGGAAAATTTAGAAAAACTACAGTAAATTATTTACTATGAATTAATAATCAGGAAATTTATAAGGTGATATGAATTATTAGATACGTATTCTGGAAAAATTTGAGAATTTATTAGTAGCAGTATCTATTTGTACCAATTTATGTTAAGTTTGTATTTATTTTAACAAATTACCTAGAATTAATTAGAAGTTGAAATTTTTATATGATTATTAATATCATCTGATGATGTTGATATTAAACTTTTGAAAATTTTGAGTAATCATAATTACTATTTGTAACTGAGGTACTGAAAATTTTAAAGAAAATTATCTTTCTAACTTATAATTAATTTTATAGGTTATCGTTGAAATTGAGGTGAGACTCATAGCCCCATTTTCACATTATAAAATTTTGGGGGGAAAAGCATACCGTTTTGAAGATTTTGAGAATTTACTCTCAGTTATGTTAACAACTATTAGTTCGGATGTGGAATCGTTGGGTAATATAGGTAGCGCTACTTAGGAAATTATTTCCTGCACCAACAGGATGAATGTTGTGATGTTATATTATCTGATTTTTGTGATTTATACTTGACATTTATAAATCACCTATGTTATAAGTAGCTTTGGTTGTTATTTTGCATCAGGTTATGTATTTTGTTCAGAAATTAAACCTATGATTTCACCAACTTTATGTTGACTATTTTGAGTATGTTTTTTCAGGTAATCATGTCTAACAACATTAGGTTCTCTTTTGATATATATAACGGCCGGGGAGATCTGGTGGGAAAAGTATGTGCGAGTCTAACTGTTAATCTGCTTGATCTTATCCTGTCAGTGGACGCTCATTTCTACCGTTTCTGAAGATATAGCAGTTAGACTAATATGTTTTGTAATAGGGTTATATTAAAATTTTGTATACTAACATTAATGTAACCCGAACTAATATTATGATATGTTTATGTTTATGTTTATGTCCTTATGTGTTGTTTGTTAATATTTCTAATCAATACGTTCTGAACAAGCTAGTCACATCTAAATCATTTCACGCTTCCGCCGGGATGTGACATGTTAAATCAATTATACATTTTCGCCATGACTAATTATTTTGGTCGAATCATATTAATAACCAGGTTATATTAAATGTTTCAACATCTCTTTTATATAAATTAAGTGATGCATAAAATTACTTAATATACCAACTAATACAGAGATGTAATATCATCTTTCATTTCAAATGTGTACTTAATAACTTGAACTTTTGAATCTCTTCATGAGATGCATCAACATATCTTATAATATTTGTAGATATGATATTGATATTTTAATAAAGACACATGAAACAATTGTATCCATCTTTTATTTTCAAGACAAACAGGAGTCTACTATAGAACATTGGACCCACTTTATACATTTCTCAACTTTGTTGTTTCAAGCATTTACAAGCCATCATAGAAGTTCTTCCATCTTGGCGAGTTATGTACGTTCAAGCACCTTTTAAAAGTTTTGACATATAACTTCTTCATTTTATAAGTTAATTTCTACATCATATGTAAAGACTTTATCACTATTTTCTTTTCATTTCTAGTATTCATATTGTACAAATTCCTTGTTTATCAATATATGTTATCATAAAATATAATTGTTTGTTGGTGGACAAGAATTACATTTTAAAGATGTTTAACTTGTTACTCAATGCATAAATTTAGTTTTATCAAACTTTTTCATGAATCAAATTTTAAGAAGTCAACTATCTTAGGAAACTCGTGAGGAGTTTCAGATATACACAACTCAACAATGTATACATATAATCATAATAACATATTCAAATATGTAGTATTAATAATCATACTATTCTCGATAACTTTCTTTACATGATTTTTAATTTTATATCCTTCATAGATTTCATGTAAATCTCATTATCATCTGAGTTGCAATATTCACAAGATGCATATAAGTTCTCTCTTACTATTACCAGACTAATAAGACGTTGTAATAACATTGCATCCATAACTTGAGAATATATCTTCTCATGATTAATTATAGGCTTTTAGAATAATCCTTGTGCCACCAATTTTGCCCTATTTTTTGCATTATTTCACATGACTTTTTCGCATAAAGACCTCGCTTATATTCAACATATTTTTCAACTTCATGTATTCGGATAACAAGTCCAATAATATTAGAGAATTTTAACTCTGTCAATTTGCATGTTTTCATTTTGGCCAACTATTTTCATTCATAGGCAGATCTTATTTATTGATCATTTTCATTTTCACCATTTCAAGCGCTATAATATACAAAATTATCATTGACGTCGATTTTATTTCGATTTCATATATTCTAGACATAATATAATTTATTAAGATCCCTTTATTTTTAAGTACTTGAGATTCTTCGAGAACCATCATGTATAATCTCTTTTCAATGGACCCTTTTACTTTTACCTTGACTTGACCATTTTCATTTCTTGCTCTAATTTTCGAGGATTTTTATTCTTGAAATCAACTAGTTTTCCACGATTTCAACATGCTTTAGACTTATTACCAATATTCGGTTGCCCTTCTAGGACTTATATTTTAATTGGAGCATTAGCAGTTGATATATGTGACTTAGTCACTCTTTTAAGGTCAGTGAATATGTCTGGTAATCAATTCATAAATCTTTCAAAATGAATTATCCTTTGAACTTCTAGTTCAGGCTATTTAGTGTAAGAATCAAGATGAGACATTGATAATTCATTTCAGCTTATTTCATTTCCTAAGTGCCTTATATCTCCCCCTCATGTTGGGAAACGTTGATTCTTTAATAAAAAAACAAAAACCAAGCTGTAAGCAAATCTCTCGTTAATTGCTCGAGTTACGTAATTATAGAAAGTTCTTCATTCCCAACATGCACTCATAGCCTCATTTGAGGTATCACCTTTGTGCGTTATGATGAAATATTTATATAATATATTGCATAACATAGTAACCTTAGATGGTATAGATGTGGTTCCTGAATAAAAACCAATTGTAACAGAGAGTAGTACAACAACATATAGACCTGATGTAAATTACTATTTTTATATACAAGTAATGGTCCCAAACACAAACATGAACTTTTGCTTTTATTATGCTTTGCAATAAATTGGATGTTTAGAGTTCGTCTCAACAAAAGTAATTTGTGTATCAGCATATGATATTCATCACTTATTCCAATAATCATTATTAACTTGAGATTAATCTTGCTATATTACCAAAATAAGTATGTTACTATGGAATAATGTGTTTGCTATCTTATTAGCTATGTTACATATCACGCAAACGTCAAGCTACGAATTTAATGACCATCTAGACGATGCATCGATTTAAAATACTAAATGGCATACTCTTTATGATATATATATATATAAGTAATATATATATATATATATTATCAATTTCATAATATTTAGGGATTCACGCACTATTTTAGTTTGTAAACAACTAACATTCCTTAAGAGCAAACATTATATGTACAATATATTAGCTTAAAGAATCCTCGATTCCTTAGTACCCGTACATGCCAATAAAATATTCATATTTAGAAGTTTATGATCATAGATCTTTTACTTGTGCTTGTTTAATGCACAGTATAATACACACGACAATAGTGTACTATTAATTGAAAAATATCTTATTTATAAATTCACTTTCTTACTTTGTCACTTCTTGTGATTAATTTCATTATTAACATGGTTGATCTTATTAACATGATTACCATCACAATTTTCTTAATTACTTACTTGATTATGAGGTCATTATGTAAATCACATTTGTGCTAGGGAATGGATTAGAACCACACAACTTCTATAGTGGTTTTTAAACTTTCAATATTATCACCACTTTTGGAGCATATAGAGGTGTGATAAATAGAAATTATATTCAACCTTTGCTCATAATAATCTTTTCATCACATAATATCAATTGAGAATTAATTGTGATAGAGCTATGCTCATTTATCTTTTCAAATTTTTTTCTTACTTTATGTTGTTTATAATGAACTTTAAGGATTATAATACATAAGGTGTTATTTCTTTACACCAATTTATTCCAATAAAACAATGGATCGCTTATTATAAGCAAACTATATTTACAAACATTTACGATATTGAAAAGAAAACACAAGTTAATATTTTTATTTTCTTTATTCTATATGTTATAATAATTAATCTATAACATATAAAAATGCATATACCTTAGATTTAAAATCATGTGATTTATAATATCAAACATACCATAATACATACAAGTTATATTCTTATAACATGTTAAGAATATCAATTATTAAATCACCGTTCTACCATCATATAACTTGTTGAAGACAAGCATAAAATTTTTATCAAGTTATATACATTGTTATAATCTCCTTAATAAAATTTTATTTGTAATATGCTTACACAAAAAAAACACTAGGGATCATCTGTATTAATATGCTTTCTATGTAATAAAAATATTTAATTTAAATGATCGTGGATTGTATTCATGATAAAAATATAACAAGATATTATCAACAATGCGTATAACTTGCTTAAATCACATGAGTTAAAAAAACCAATCAAGTGACATATTTGTTTCTTTGATTAAGGAATATTATAATCAATAATAATAAACTAGTTACGGATGCCGCGCGTTGCTGCGGCAATGCAAGCCTTAGTGTTCGGCTAGTAAACAGTTTAATCGTCGCTGAGGTGCGAGGCCCAGAATCTAGTTTCTTACGGTTCGTGTATTCGCAAAACACATTTGCTGGTAGACTCAACTGTTTTGCTCATCCTAACAGCCCCATTCGGCAGTACTTTCACAGTAAACAACACTAAACAGTAGCCTGAATTTTAGTTATTGTCTTGCTCATTCCATTACCTATATTTTGACACAAAACAACACCAGCAACATCCAATAACAGAAACCATAATCAAATTGGTAGCAAGCAACATCAATTCAATTGCAAAAATGAAACTGGTCATTTAATACATAGCACTTTAATGAAGATATATTAAACTCTAAAGTTAGAAAGACCCATCAAGGATCATACGGAAAAAAAGCATTCATAGGTCAACCCAATCCTACCCGTATGAAAAATACCCATATCAACATGCTACCCCACGTCCCCACCCACCCATCAGACGTCGTTAATAACCTGCCAAGTAAGGAAAACATACTTTGAAGCCCCTTTTGTTCTCCCTGAAATCGATTCATTCACTTACGGCTAGGTAGAATATCGATCAATCTATTTGTTATATTACCTAACTTATGCTACTCTTGTCTGATTTAGCTTTAAACAAATATAATTGAATTAATAAGACAACTTAGTGTACAAGAATTCATGCTATTATTATCATTGTCAAAATAAACGAGATGTAAGCAGTTACCTATTCAAAGTAGAAGTGCAATTGGACACAACTATCTGGTATGACAATTTAACCCTATAAAATTCATTGGCTAACAGCAAATAGTGATTCAAACGTGACTATATAACATATATAGGAGCAGATGGTGCAGTTATGTATAGGTACATGGTTTTATAATTGTTCACATATAAAGTAAGAATGCATACCGAGGTTTGTCTGTCTTTATGGACAGAGGCCTTGGTTGAGATGTTGTACCTGATGATTAATCCTGAAACCTTCAAATAGCACAAAAGTTAAAAAGAACATTCACAACCATATAGATCTAAACATTACAAATAAAAGAACAAAATCAGATGTACAACAATGACAAGGAAATAAAAACAGGGTAAAACATTACCGTTTTACTACTTAAAACATTGCACGACATAATCAAAAACCAACTTAGGCATAATACAGATGTTATATACATCAACAAATGTGTGATTCACTGATCAACAAAAAGCAACATTAATTAATTTCAAAAGACCCAAACAAACACATATGCACTTTTCTAGCATTAGGAACATACAAAACTTAAGTATAGTACTGACAAATCAACAATACCCATCAATATGCATTAGCCAACATAAAACCAAAATCACAATCAATATGTGAAATTCTCTAACACATAAATCAACAGCAACATTACCTAAGCAACATGCATCCGCCAGCATAAAACAAAATCACAACCAACATATAAAATTCTCTAACACAGCAATCAGCAACTCAGACCAAACAAAATGCACAAGCTGAGATAAAAAAAAACCCAACCAACTCTCATCCATGCAGTACCCAACAAACATTCAAGATCAAAACCCATCCTAACACATAGTCGCGGTTCTCATTCATGGCAACCGATACTTGAAAACCAAGAAAACATACGAAGTAAGACGAATAAAAACTAAAATCAACAACATACAACAACATGCAACAACTAAGATACCTGAAAAATAAATCCCTGAACCAAAATTAAACCCAACATACATTTAAACCCAAATCTAAAACCATGAAGTACAGAAAACTAAAGACAATAATATGCAGATCAAATCAAAAAAGCACGAAACTAAACTGCAATAGACGACGGAAGCTCAAAAATCACACAAAGAAAGCGTGAATTCGTAGAAATGCAAAACGTACGGCCCTTTTAAAGGAACATATTTTAAACACACGCCAAAGACACATGTCCAGAGGTTAAAACCAGCAGCAACATAAATTATTATTTCCAAAACTAACCTAAAATAACATGGAAAATAAAACAATAAAACAAAAAACACCACAGGAAGTGCAAAAAAGAAAAATTAATACCAAAAACAAAAAACAGTTGATATCTAATCAAGAAATTATTATCAGATAGGCAACCAAACGAAATCGTAAAAAACATAATGGATTTAATACCTCAATCATGTTTTTACCGAAACCGCTCAATCGGAGATGAACCGTTTTCTCCAATTTCACCATAGATATCAAAGATCCGATGATGGTATCTCAAGCCACCGACAATCAGAGATGAACCGTTTTCTCTAATTTCACCATAGATATGAAAAATCCGATGTTGATATCTCAAACCAGCGGAATAATTCCCTGTGGAACAGCTGAATGTTGTGCGACAGTAAACTCCCAGTCTACTAACTGGCTCTGAGAAGGTAAGTTCCCATACACTGTGAACAACAAACATGAGTAAACTAAAAGCAGCCAAACACATCACTACAAAGTATACTGTGAACTGTTGGTATATAGAATTTTGGTTGTTTTCAAGAGTGTTGATGACATCTAGGGTGTCCTTTTTAGTTTGATCATGGGTTCTTCGTTATCGGTAATAATAACAAATTCATAGTAAATTCACCTCTCCCAAATTCTTGACATTTATTTGAGTTCATAGGACTTACTCAAAAGGTATGCTACATCTAGAAATGAACTACCCTCCGCCAACTCTTCAATCGGGTAGCCTCTGTACCTCAGTATCCCTTCATCACCATCAATGTAGCAGATTGATGATCTCACAGGAGAAGTATTAAGATACCCAGGGTCATAAACCTTCAAACCCTTATCAAGTTTTCCTGTTGCTATCTGCAACAAATCACCCACCCTTAGTTTCACCACCCAAATAACCATCAAACCCATCGCCCCAAATCAATATAATCAGTATATCAGTGTACAAATTCCATTCAATTATAAGTTCTAACATCCAAATCATGTTCTTTAAAACCCAAATCGCACAAAGATCACAAGATAAAACCCAATTAACAATAATCAAATTACCTTCTTCAAGTCGGTAGCTTTGATGGTACCTTCATGGGATATCGGGACCTTGTAGTTCTTGGTGGTTCTTTCATCGGTGATCATCACAGCGATCGGGACGGAGACGGCGGAGGCAGCGGCATACGCCTAGAGATGGCAGATTTCAACATCATCACCACCAAACACCGTCTTCCCTAAATGAAGAGAGAGATCAGAAATGGAAGAAGAGAGAGTGAGAGTGCTGGAGACGGAGCTGCACCTCAGCTCCCGTGGCTTCCCACCGCCGGGAGAACTCCACTGGGTCTCATATCCACTTTCACTCCGATTCCGATGATGATGACGATGGTGATGATGATGATGAATCTCTTCCCGATAATGGTTTGTGAGGTGTGGTGGTGGTTTAGGGTTGGGATTTTGAACTCCACTTGTGATTTGATGAGAACAGATAGAGGTAAGGAGGAACAGATAGAGGTGAGGAGGTCGGTGGCACTGTAGCCACCGACATAAGTCTTTAATAAGTATTATAATGTGGTTTAGTGAAGTGACTATACAAATACAACATTTAGTGTATTGACATTTTAAAGGATATCATGTAGAAATAATGTATATCTCAAAATCTTCAAGATAATTAATTCATGAACTCATAACATGATAATCAATTCATGATTTGCATTTATTCTATATTATCTTACTTTCAAAATCTTCACATGATGTTTTATTCAATTAGACAATGACAAATTAAAGATATCATATTTTTCATATATTTTGAAAGTGAACCAATATTGTAATAATATTATACGTTTTAACGACATTATGTAACAGTTATAATCTAAGTTTCATAAATAGAGATTAAGAATAATTATCTTCTTTAAACTAAATTAATTATAAATTAAGTAGTACATGTTTAACATATGTAACCCTCATTTTAGGTATAGTAATTACCATATTTGAAACTAACATGCATTATATGGTATTGAATATTATGAGTATGAAACGTCATAATTATTAGTTTATAATAAATTGTCTTTATAATTAAAATATTTTTCTTTTCCTTTTTAGTCACTTTTCATAACAAAGAATTTAATAAGTAAAACTAATGCATAAAACTTTAGTGATATGATATGTAAAGCATAACTAATATCAAAAATCATTTTGCAAAAAAAATATACAGATTCATTGTTGATAAATAATAATTTAACATCATTGTTTGAGATAATCATATATATATATATATATGTACACACACGCACATACATACATATATATATATATATATTAATATTATATGTGTGTGTGTTTGTGTTTTCTTTATTCGGGTTGAAAATCTTTATTTGTTTATTTAAAAACATATTATTAACAATTTACAAAATTAAATATAATTCTCAACATAAGCTAAAATAGTATGAATTACCATATGATCTTATATAAGAGAATCAAAGAGTAACAATGATAATAAATTAAAACATAATTCATAATTGTATGAATTAGAATATGGATTTTTGTTTAAATGAATCGAGACAAAGACAAAGAATTTTTACCTTATGATCATCAAACTTAGAAAAGCAATTTGTGCTGATAGCGTGTTGTGAAACAACGGTCTATTAGCAACTAATATATGATGTATATAATCATAGGAACAATATGATTATAGCGAGAAAAAGATATGAAGTAGAAGAATTATTTCTTATTGAGATAAAATGTCTAATACAAATACCACTATTTATATAGCTATAATATTAATGAAAACATATTGATTTTAGAAGTTTACAAAATGGTATTATAACCACATTAATAAAATATTTATAACATTTTAATATTAATACAATACAGTAAAACGTTATATACCATGTACATATGATAAAATATATTAAAAGGGGTGAACTCAAAATGACATTGGGAGAGAAATGAAAAGTTTATTATAAAAAATAGTAATGGGATAAAAGATTGATAACAACACAATGTCCAAGTTGATTATAAAATAATATGATGTATTGTGTGATAATTACCTGTAATATTTACAATAATATGTATAACTTTATAATTACAAGAAATTTGTTTTTTCAGCGTGAAACGTTCAAATTAAATCTAAGAATCTTTCGAATACTTTGTGTCGTAATTACCTATAATATTTACAATAATATATAGAAATTTATAATCACCAATATTTTGTTTTTTGAATGTGAAACATTCAAATTAAATTTAAGAATCTTTTAAATACTAATCACCATTTTCATAATATGAGTTATATTAAAATATAATAATAATAATAATACTAAAATGACAATTACAACCTAACATTGAATAATAATTGTATATATTATGTTAAATAATGTAATGAAGAAATGATTAAATAATAAACACATATTACGCAAGTTATTTTCAAGCAATTGTTTATTAAAACTTAATTTATTCCTATTAACAAAATTTGAAAGACTTCTAGAAAGCTGAAATCTTTAACTTTCACTAAAATTTATTTTGCTTATCAAAATTTGTATAGTTCCTTCATAAGCGATCTTAGTACTCTCATTATAATCTGAATCTGAATATCATCATAATAACTACGTTACTCGGGCATTAGTACTTTTAAAGTAATCCCAATTTCAACTTGGTGTTTTTTTATAAATAATAGGTTGTTGAATTTTTAGTGGAACCCTTTTAAAAATGTTATTTTTGTTTAAATAATGGTTTGTTGAATTTGTATACCAACGTCCTAGTTTGTAATGTTTTATTCTAAAACAACTTATTTTTATGAGTACGTAATAAGTATAGTAAAAGAATATATTTTTTCAGTACGAAGAGAAGAGTTATTATTATTATGATTATTGTTTATGATAGTATATATATTATTTAAGTTTCACACTTTAACTTTAGTAGGTTTTGGGATTCAAAATATGATGATAGATGCATACGTATAATACATACATATGTACACAAATTAATATATACCTACATTCAAAAATACATACATGTGCGTATAAATACGTACACAAGATTGCACAAGAATGATATTTATAGGTTTATGATGATTTTAGAAGCTTATGTCAGTTTAGCTGATGATGTGTTATAAAAGCCGTTGTCACAAACAATGTTCTAGTAACAAAATTTGCAAGTGCCCACTATAGAATATCCTAGGTGAATATTGTTATCGATTTGAAGACTAAAAGTTTTTTAACGCTATTCAAATAGGTAACAATGTCAGTGTAAACAAACTTTATAGTCTTAAATGATCTTTAAATCCTAAAAGAACCTCTTAGTACATCAACAAGAAATCAATTACATTGCGAAAACTTAAGTTGTAATAATCCTTAAAGTTACACCATGATCAATTTATAACTGATAGTGTTTACAACTTTATTATATGCATATGGCCATGTAACCCCATAACATTGGTATTATCACTTACAAATGTAATGTGAGTCTAAATTATTTAAATGTAAGGTTATATGGTGGTTATTAGGTGTAAGAAAAATGAGAAAAAATTAAATATGTAGTAATAGCATGTTATTGTTTGTACCCTCTAAAATTGTATGTTCATTTTTGAGGCATAATTTAGAAAAAAAAAATCATCTGTATAACTCATCTGATTTTGTTAGTTATGAGATATCTATTTTTTTTTATTTTCTATAACTATATTAGGTCAAAATATAAAGTGGCAAAATAGGAACAATGTAAATATAATAGTTTGAGATTCATTGTTTTGGGGTTGAAACCAAGATGGGCTTTTTAATTAAATAATTATCTTATATAAAATAAATCTTCTTTTAATAATATTTCAATTGTTTTCATACCCCTTTCTTTGTTTGCATTTAAATAACATTTACTTTTATATTATATCATCTATTCAAACCCAAATAATATTTAAATTATTTATTTTCATATAAAGAGATGTGGCTGGCTTCATGCTCCAACCTAATTAAACTTTTCTTTTACCGGACTTCAACCCATTTATTAACCAAAATACATAATATTCTCCCACTTTAATAGTTTTTTGAAGAAGCTCCCACTTTAATAGTTGATAATTAAAGCCCAACATTAAATTATTTATTTTTTTCCTTTTTAATATATTTTTAATTTTAATTTTATATTTTAGACAAACTTGAGAAAACTATGAACAAAATTGCTTTTTAACATCTAAAACAACCACAAATTTCCATACATCTCAAGAAATTCAATCTTTATCTTCTCATACCACCCCATTATTCCTCAAAAATCCAATTTATTTTTTTAATTAATTTTAAAAAACTATTGATCATCTTCCTCATACTGTACACTGCCTCATCTTCATAATTTCTTTGAAATTTCTGCAAAATTTCAAATGAAAAAGAATCTGTTCTATGTTTTTGTGTTCTTTGATCTTTGTTTCTTTGTTCTAAAATGATTTTCAATTTTCAATCCTTTTCATTTAATTTTCTTTTGAGGCTCTTGGGTTTCAAAATCTACTGATTTAGAATACAAAAACTGTAAAAATCCCATTAAAATTTATGATTTCATGTGAAGCTCATAAAAAGTAAATGTGTTCTTGCTGAACAATTTTCACTTTTATTATAATCTTCTTGTTTGATGATTGAACAAAAGATGAATAATAGTGAGATTACAGTAGTTGCATCAGAAGCCCCTAAGCCCACCACCACCACCATCATCACCACCACCACCACCGGAACAATCCCTCAATCCATCACCAACCAATTGGCTACATCATCTCCGCCGTACCCGGCGGCGCCACCGCCGGCCGGAGCAACACCCTTGCCGGAGAAGAAGAAAAGAGGCAGACCCAGAAAGTACAGTTCAGATCAATCCATCAGCAAAGCTTTATCTCCAAAGCCCATATCATCTGCTGCACCGCCGGTCATCGATTTCTCCACCGGAAAAAGTGGCAAACTCCGGCCACCCACCGCCGGAAAACATGAACACCAACCACCACCACCCAAAGAGGTTGAACCTTTAGGTAATAAAGATTGTCTTTTGATGTCAAAGTTGGAGTCTTTATGTATATATGTGTAGTGGGTGGTCTTTGAGATGATCAACAGTTTCAAGAATTTGAAGGGGTTTGATTGGAGTGGGACCTAAGTGAATAGAACCCTTCCAATTTAGATCTTTATGTCAAATAGATGGTTCTAGAACCCTTTCAAAGGGCGGTATAATACGGTAGGATACTGTGTAGTAAATGTATAGTGTTATCATGGATATTACTGTAGATTTAGGAGTAGGTTTTAAGGCTCGTGTGAGTTGATAGAAAATATTGTTCTTTTGTGTGTTTGGAAGTTGGGTGTGTGAATTATACCGTAGATTTAGGAGTAGGTTTAAAGCGCGTGTGAGTTAACAGAAAATATTGTTCTTTTGTGTGTTTGGAAGTTGGGTGTGTGATTTAGGAGAATCTTGAAACAGATGAATCTATCTTTGTTGCTGCTCTTTTGGGATATACATACATACATTCTTATATATATGTGTATGTGACAAGAAAGAACAGAAAAGAGGATAAAGATAGGGTTTTATTGAATCTTTTTGACAAAATTAAGGTTTCAAGAACTATAATTACATGTATTGCTGGGTCACTCTCTCAAGAATCAAGATTTTGCTTTTATTATGTTGTGGGGTTTGTTTGTTGGGTCCAAGCTTTTGTAACAGTGGGGTTTCTTGGATATTTTCTGTCTGTCACAGATTTGGGTTTTGGTGTCATTGTTATGTCAAATGTTGTGAAAACTTTATCTGTTTTGTACACGCGATGTAACGACTTGCATTGATTATTGTTTTTGGTCAGGTGATTGGGTTTCAAGCTCAGTTGGTGCTAACTTCATGCCTCATATCATCAACGTCAATACGGGAGAGGTAAACTTCAGTATATTTGACCCGTTCGGGTTTTTGAAAATGTATATGTGCATACTCCTATAATGTGATACCAGTTTTGAATAAATTTGAGTGCAATTAGTAGTCATCTTTGTTGAATATATTTATTTTCGGTTCCATTAGGATGTGATGATGAAGGTTATATCCTTCTCTCAACAAGGACCTCGGGCGATATGCATTCTGTCTGCTAATGGTGTCATTTCCAGTGTCACACTTCGCCAGCCCGACTCCTCTGGTGGTACATTGACTTATGAGGTGACAAATTGATCCATTTGATCTGCTATCGCTTGTTGGTTTATTGATCCTGAAAAATTTTGACACTTCTCTTTATTCTTAAGGGTCGTTTTGAGATACTTTCGTTGGCGGGCTCTTTTATCCCGTCTGAGAGTGGAGGAATAAGAAACAGATCCGGTGGGATGAGTGTTTCTCTGTCAAGCCCTGATGGGCGGGTCGTTGGCGGCAGTGTGGCGGGTCTTCTGGTGGCCGCCAACCCCGTGCAGGTAATTTTCCACCTCCGTTTGATTGTACTTACAGTTTGATACTTCCAGAATTTGTCTTTTGATTATCATTTCGTGTGCTTGTTATATACCAGATTATAGTAGGAAGTTTCTTGACGGGCGTACAACAGGAACACAAAACCACCAAGAAACAGAAACCCGAAAACATAACGATCACAATCCCTACTACAGCTGCAGTTCCGATTCCACTTCCAGTTCCAGTTTCAACATCAGCACTGGTTCCAGTGCCTGCACCAGCTTCTGAGACCAACGAGTCGAATTCTGCTAAACAAAAAATTTCATCGCCTCCGTATCGTGGAGATAATTGGTCATCCTATAATGCTGCCGAGTCGCGGAATAAGCCTACTGACATCAATGTGAGCCTTGAGTAGTAACTTACAACAGATGAATCTGTTGGTTCATAATTTGGCTGTTTGTATGTATAAACTCATTTCTGACTGTTTTTAGTTTAAAGTTTGATGGGTCATAGGAGATTTGATGATTAGAATTAGTTTTTCGGTAGAAGTTTAATGTTTTCATAATCATCATCTGGTGTTTATCTGTAAGATGATTTGGCTTTTTATGGTTCATTCGTGTTAATTTAGTAAAATTTGAATCCTAGAAGTTGTGTTTCTTAGAGCAAGTAGTGTCCTACATGTTTGTGACTGTTTCTGTATTATAGCGGATAATTGTGAGTGGAGGAAGGTATAAATGTCACTATTAATCTGTATATTTAGTAAAACATTGTTTATCCTTATTAATTCTTTTGATATCTTTTTTGTGGTTGTGAGTGGAGTAGAGATAAAAACTAATGATAAAGTTATACAAAACATACGTAATTGAAAATGATAGAGAAAAATTAATGATTTTTAGTATAATTACAAGGATAAGGAATAAGATGCGAATGCTTTTAGTCTTTTACAATGATTTCGAAACCGGACCGGACCGACCGGTTCGACCGGGAACCGGTGCCGGAGCCGGTTCGGTTCGGTGCTTTTGGACCGTTTTCCAGTTAACTGGCCGGTTCGCGCGGTCGACCGGTCCGACCGGAACCGGTGAACCGGGTTGAACTGGTTTTTGGTTTTTTTTTTTTTTAATTTTAATAGAAAAATATTATTGGATATGAATTAAGAAACACCGGTTCGTTAATTTGGACTATATTTACTTGAATGGTATGTGTTTTGGATGTTGTTTTGGATTAAGGAACACCGTTTAAACATGATATATTGTTTAAAGAGTAAATATCGTTTTTGCTCCCTGTGGTTTGTACAAAATAACCATTTTACTCCAATAGTTTAAAAATGACTTTTATCCTCCTTGTGGTTACCAGTGTTTTTTGATTTTGCTCCCCGACCCTAACTCCGTCCAAATAATCTGTTAAGTGTCACCCATGTGCCCCTCACGTGAGGGGCATTTTTGTCTTTTCTCTTTCAAGGGTTATTTTAGTCATTTGCCCTCTTAATCAACCTAGGGTTTTAAAAGAACCCCTCTTTCACACTTCATCCATACACGGTTGCCCTCTTTCTCACTTCATCCAACCCTCTTCACTCGATTAACTTATAAACCATCAAACTGATAGAATTGAAGTCACCAATCAGTGTGTTCTTTGCAAAATTACAAAACCCTAATCTTCAACAATTGAACGAAAATGAGAAACAGCAGAAGAAACAAGCTAAAATGTTTTCGATCATTATCTTAATTACCTGTCCTGCAGCAATTCGCAATAAGCCACGTCTAACCCTAGAATCAATTTGCTCGGGGATCCTCATCTGAACCCTCATCAGCTCACCCACCGTCGCCGGCCGATTGTCCGTCGCCGACGAGGCATTGGTCTCCGAAACGTTCTTCTTGTTTTTGGACTTGATACCCAACGCCTTCTTCACCTTACTGGCAGTCGTCAACGTGAGGGACCTCTGCAGCGACGGCAACGATGAGGCCCTGTCGGATGACCTACCCGACGACTGAGACACGTAAGTCAACGGCCTACCTCCGCCGGAGCTCCGGCAAGCCCCGACGAAGATCTTGTAGGCGGTTTCTCGGAGGTCGGAGTCGGATAGATCCAGACCCGGTTGGCCAAAGGGGTCGGATAGGTGGTTAGAATTTAGTAGGGGGATCATATAGCCATCGTTGTTCTCAATTGGCATGACGATGGAGGATTGAAGGATGGAGTGCAAAATGAAAAGAAAAGTGAGGGAATTGAGATAGAATAATGGTTGCTTTAGTATGAAGAATGAATGATGTGAAAGTTGTTTGATGCTTTTACAGTTGAGAGGAGAGGAGAGGAGACGAGTGTTTGAAAGAAAGAGTAAACCGAACGCGGTGATGCAAACGGATTCTTTTGTTTGATGTTAGAGGGCAAATGACCAAAATAACCCTTGAAAGAGAAATGACAAAAATACCCCTCACGTGAGGGGCACATGGGTGACACTTAACAGAATATTTGGATGGAGTTAGGGTCGGGGAGCAAAATCGAAAAACACTGGTAACCACAAGGAGGATAAAAGTCATTTTTAAACTATTGGAGTAAAATGGTTATTTTGTACAAACCACAGGGAGCAAAAACGATATTTACTCTTGTTTAAAATTGTTAATTTTGGTATGTATATGATATATTGTGTTAATTTGGACTATATTTACTTGAATGATATGTGTTTGTAGTTTTATAAATATTTAGAATTTTTTATATTTTTTTAAATATTTATGACGTCATCCGGTTCGTAATCCGGTCCGACCAGTCCGACCAGTGAACCTCTAGGCCGTCCAGTTCGCTTTCCGGTCCGGTTTTGAAAACATTGGTCTTTTAGACCATGGATAATGGTTAATGCCCCCTTGAGAGGCGTTTTCTGTCACATAACGTCAGATCATCACTTAACATCACTCTTTTTAGCCTAAAACATAGGTAATGATTAATGGATATTCAATCATTACTCAATTATAAGATTTATGATATTATTATTGTGGAAATGTCATACGCACGCACGGGCGGTGTAAGTGTATTTTCATGCTGCTATAAGACTCATTTAATGTCTCATTACGTTTGATCGTATAACGACATGTCCCACTTAGTGTATATTAAGATCAAACGTAATGAGGCATTAAGTGAGCATTATATCGTCAGGTCACTCTTCTAACCCAATTAAGCCTTCATCTCTGTCCGCCTTGTATCATCTTTGATCTTGCCTCCATCCCTCATCCTCTTGTCACCTCACTCTCCGCTTCCATTCCGGTTGCTTCCATTCCAGTTTGCCCTAATCAGCTGCTTCCATCGTAATATAAATGGTTTAAAAGATATTTTAATTCATGCATGGGAACTCAGAGAAAAGCAAATAAATTAATTCATAAGCTGGTTATTTATCAAAGAGATTGTAGTTAACGGTATCAAGGTGTTTATTTTAAAGTTAATTGATAAGAATTCAAGTTTCAAAGTAAAAAAGATATGGATGGTTACAATGTTTATGAAGCAATTAAATGTGTACAAGTAATATACTGAAATAACAGTCGATAAATTTTAGATGTTATACTTTTATTAGTCTTGTAAATAATATACTAGTGGGTCGGTCTACGTAATGCAGCGAGTGTCACTGAGACTCTTTTCGACCTGGCTTAAATACTTACTATATTTAAGTACTATTATTATTATTTAAATAGTTAATAATTACATATTTATGTATTTAAATAAGATAATACTTAATTTAAATAATTTTTTAGTTATAAAAATATATATATTACTAGCAAATTTAATAACTTGCTTGATATAATTTTATATACATGCGATTTAAATTTTAACTGAAACCAAAACAGGTGATATATAATATACTAGGTTATAGTATTATGTATTATATGGAGCTGTATAATAAAAGTTATATAATTTTATAATATATACAAAATAAAAATAATTAAACTATCAAAAAAATAGAAGTAACTAAAATTCATGTCTAACTAACTCATGTTTTGAGTAGAAAACACAAATAGACAAAAGTTTTATCTCAAACTATACACTTTACACAACTATATAATACCTTTAACATATGCTTCATAGCTCCAAAAATTACCATTATTCTATGCTCTAACAAACCACCGAAATTTTGTTTTATAATAACCACGATATGACCATTAGATCAATACATTAAAAGTTTAAAAACATTCATTTTTTAAAAAAATTATTTTAAATAAAATTTACATAAAAATTATTTAGATAAAATATTATAAACAAAACTGTGTATTTTTTTTAAGTTAACGAATAAATATTATCTAAGAAAAATCTAATTATAATATTAAATGAAATATTATAGTAAAAATATAAAAGATTTGTTGTCACATTTTGGTGATTGAATCAGTTAAACATGAACCTTAAGTTTTTATAAAATTGAGATTTTGTTAGAAATTGTTGAGATATTTTTGGTAACATTATGTAAGATATAAATGGTTTAAAAGATATTTTGATAAGAGAAAAGTTCAAATACAAAGAGAACATCATGTAAAAAGTATGAGAAGCAATCGGTGAGTGACATGTGACATATTTTTAAAAATGGAATGAGGGGTATTTTAGAAAGTCTAATTTATTAAGATGAAGGTATGGGATATATTGACTTTTTATGTACGATTGAGGTTTTCAAACGATCAAACGATCGAATTCATCTTACATCAATTTCAATCGTTGAAATAGTATGTTAATTTTCGCATCGTAATTTTGTCGTTTGGATCATCATTGTGTCTCTACTGTCTGATTTCTGTGAATTTTGTTATTGATTGACATCATCATTGTGTCATAGGTATCATCATTATGTCATAGGTATCATCATTGTCTTATTGTTCGTTATTGTGTCTTTTGTATTGTCATTATGTCTGAATAAAACAGTTATTGTGTTTATACTGTTAGATTACTCTGGACATTATCAATATGTTATTGAACATATTTTATAAATATCAGGTGAGTCTGTATATGTTGTGTCTTTTATGCTATTGTGTTTGTCATATGAATTTTATTATTGATTGACATCATCTTTGTGTCTTAGATATCATCATTGTGTCTTTTTGTTCGTCATTGTGTCTTTTGTATTGTCATTGTGTCTGAATAAAATAAATATTGTTAATCAATTGGTTACGAACAAAGACGAGTTGTGTTTTTATCTTGATTATTTGAATAGTTACAAGTCTAAGGTTGATGAAGTTCAAATGGTCGCCCCACCTTCAAGCAGGAGAGATAGGTTTGCAGAGTTAACTGGATGGAGCGAACAAAATGAAACAAAATTCCGTGTACCTGTTAAGCAAAAGACAAAAGGTAGGCCGAAAAGAATGAAGTCAGCTCATGAGCTAGCTATGGAACAAGCAGGAAAAAAGTTGAGAAATTGTGGATTTTACAAACAACCTGGTCACATTATACGCAATTGCAGTTTATATCTTCAAAGATTAAGGATAAACAAGCTTCAAGCACCTCAACAGTTGATTCTATGCCTATTCAAGAATAGGATTCATTATGTCATAAGATTAATTGTGTCATTATATTCATTGTGTCATTATATTCATTGTGTCATAAGACTCATTGTGTCATATTTGAAGAGTTTTGTTTACGTTTGATTTTGACGATAAAAATAAGTTACCAAAATACTATTGTGTGATGTAAAGCAACATATAGCAACAAATATTAACATGCCAACACATAGCAAAATATAACAACATGCCAACATATTAAATTACTATTGTTTCAAATTAACATTGTGTCAAACTATCATTGTGTCAAACTAGCACAATGTCAAACTACTATTGTGTCAAACTACCATTGTTTCAAACAACCATTGTATCAAACAACCATTGTGTCAAACAACCATTGTGTCAAACAATTATTATGTCAAACAACCATTGTGTCAAATTACTTTTTTGCCCCTCCACCTGTTAGCAATTTTCCACTTTTTTGAACCATTGATCTATTTATTGATCTATTTTAATGAGTTGATCCAATGGCCAGAATTACTTCTCACCCTTTTTAGAATATATAGCTTTTGTAGCATATCATCTCCCTTTTGATAAATTTTAAAGTTAAAGATCATATTAGTAATCTTAAGTGCTCAGTTAATTTGATAATTATCATTTAATTTAATAGATTGTAGAAGATTTGAATAGGAACACTTCTGTATGGTTATATATGATATTGACGCGTGACATCAATTGATTTATTTATTAGGATAAAGAATTATTAATTTTCACAACTTTTAATATTAAATATACCATTATGACATGATTATCTTTAAACATACTTAATCGAGCCCCCAATGTGCAATTAGAACCTTCAAATTACGTCACCATTGTGATGTGCTTAAATGTATCTACATTCAAAACCAATCAGAGTCAAATATAATATATTAGCTTTAGTAAACACGTGTATTACACGGGCTAAATAAATAAAATATTTAAAAAAATAAAATTTGCTAGTAATAAACTGATACTTAATAATTGAAATCTACCTTAATATAAATAAAATAAAAAGTTTTGTTTCAAAAAGAACATTTTAAAGAAATATCATTTTAAAACTTTCTTATTATAACACCTTAATTTAATTATTTTTTGCTTATAAAAAATTTTACTTTTTAGAAAACACCAATTTTTTGTTTTTTTTTAAAGTTTTATAATTTAGAAAATTTTCTTATTTTATAAAAAATTATTTCTTTAGAACTAACATTAGTAAAATGATATTTTTCTTAATTTATTAAAAATTATTTTAATATAAAAAATAAATATTAATAGTAATTAATGTTATTATGTAATAGGAGATAAAAGTGAGAAAAAATTGCGAGGTGAACATGGTAATAACATATGTCCTCTCTAGTTAACATTTTATTAGAGTAGAAATATTTTTTTTATCACAACAACATAATGTTTTTTACTTTATTTTGAATATACCTTAGTTGCGTGTTTATTTTTATTTACGTCGTAATATAAACTTTATTTAAAACCAACTAGTTCACACTTTTTTATTAACCGGGACACACATTTTTCACTCTACTTATATAATTCATTGAAAATGCAGTTAGTATTTTAGTATATTTTATGTGTAATAATTGATGTTTAAGATATATTAAATAATTTTTGAAAATAATCGTTTCTTTCAAAATCAATGCTAATATAATATGAATAAATAAATAAATTCTTAATTTAATCTGAAAATTGCTTTTATAACTATTATATGTGATGTAGGATTCCAATAAAGAAGCAAGGCCATGTGAACTAAAAAGTAAAGCTGGTCAAGGAGGTAATATCTCACAATAATTACAATAATTTAAACAAACGATACATGACAAAAAATCCAAGTATCGTATAGTATTTTAATTTTTATTTGTACAAACAGATTTTGTTTTCTTTAAGGGTGTTTCAATGAAAAAAATATTATTCTTTTAATTCATCAATTATAATAATATATTATAATTTAATAATTTATTATGATTCACAAAGAAAACTTGCAAAAATATGAACCAATAATTGCATTAGGTTTATGAATCATATCGTTATTTTGATTATCATATCATTTCCTTACCTTTGTATTTACGTATTTATTGTTGGACTTTAAGCGCTTCAATGTTGTGTGGAATGTTTAACGGTGTGTGGAATGTTACAGGTGGTTGTGAAGATAGCCGGTATTGAAGTATCATATAGAGAGAGATGCTGAATTTAATGATGTTGAGCGTAAGATGGATGCTGGTTCACGGATTTACCCAATGGTTCGATAACTTTAAATTTTATTTTTCATATAACATTATTAGTTTTGTTTATTTGTTTAATATATTAAGCGTGGAAAGAAAATAACAAATATGCATCTCATGTGAGGGAGAACTGCGATAACTATACATTTAGATGAAAATTAGTGTAAATGATAATAGATGTGCATATATTTAAAAAAATTAGATGTAATTATTAAAACTAAAGTACATACCATATAATTTCATATATTAATAAAAGACACAATTTGTAATTTACTCAATTATTAAAAAATAAGTTTTTTCCAACTTTAAACATAAATAAATATAATTAACTATTGTTAGTATATATTAATATATTGTTTATTTTGTTTGTGTTCCATAATGTGAGAGCATAAGAACGAACAAAACCACGTTCAAACAAGAGCAAATTAAGATACATGATGAATATAAAGTTAGGCTAGTAATTAAAAAGCTTTTTCATTTATTCTATTAGAATGGGTTGTTTAAATAGCCAACTTATAATAAAGATAAGTATAGTTTGTTACAAAGTTTATCTAGCAACTATTTGAATGTATTTGAATAAATTGAATAATGTTATCTGCAACAATTATCTTAGAGAGTTTGTTGAAGTAGGTGATGTGTTGATACGTCCCCGCAAGATGGAATCTCCATTGAAGACACCAATCTTGGATCGAAAATGTAGGAATTGTCGGCGACCGAGCAGTTTAGTGAGCATGTCGGCAAGTTAATCAGCATAGCTAATGTGACGTACATGCGAGGAGCCGTTAGCTACTTGTTCTCGAACAAAGTGATAGTCCAGCGCCGCATGCTTCATTCTCGAGTGATATACCGGGTTGGCACAGAGATACATAGCCCTAGTATTATCGTTGAAAAGTGTGGGCGGTGATGTGAGACGAATACCAAGTTCATGCAGTAGGTTCTTGATCCAGGACAGTTCAGCTAAGGCATTGGCGATAGCTTTGTACTCCGCTTCGGTAGAGAACCGTGAGACTGACTTTTGGCGAGCGGAGTGCCAAGAGATGAAGTTTTCGCCGAGGTAGACGAGGTAGGTCGTGGTTGATCGACCACCATTAGTAATACCTCCCCAATCCAAGTCTAGGAATGCAGTAAGGTATGGAGAGGTCCCCCGTTTGAGGAAGAGAGCAAAGTGTATGGTTCTTTTAAGATAACGGAGGACGCGTTTGAGAGCTTGCCAGTGTAGTTGAGATGGAGAGTGCATGTATTGAGACAACCTGTTAATTGCAAAAGAGATGTCGGGGCGTGTAAATGCAGGTACTGGAGCGATCTGACAAGCTTGCGATATGGAGTTGGATCAACTTTAGGTGAACCACCTTCAAGTGAGAGCGTCTCAGATGAGCTGAGGGGTGTTGAGACTTCCTTTGCCCCGTCCATGTGATAGGAAGTTAGAATATCCAAAATGTGTTTGTGTTATGACAAGAACAACGCCGTTGGTGTGAGAATTACTTCAATCTCAAGGAAGTGGTGGAGGTCTCCAAGTTCTTTGAGTGAGAACCTATTAGCTAGCTCCCAACAAAGTGATCCAAAAACTTAGGATTGTTTCCCGTTAGTACAATATCATCAACATAAACCATAAAATACACGATCATGTTGTCCCTATTACAGATGAAGAGAGACGCGTCGACTTTGGATTTTAAAAAACCAAAGTCGATGAGGAAGCTTGTGAGTTTCATATACCAAGCTCTAGGGGCCTGTTTAAGACTGTAAAGTGATTTCTTAAGTTTGAAAATATGATTCGGGAATTGGGGGTGAATGTATCTAGGTGGTTAGTTCATGTAGACGTCTTCATGTAAATGACCATAAAGGAATGCATTGTTGACATCTAGTTGACAAAGGGGCCAGTGTGTAGAAAGGGCGATGGAGATAACCGTGCTGATTGTAACCGGTTTGGTAACCGCGATGAAGGTGTCAAAGTAGTCTTTCCATACTGTTGTAAGAAGCATTTCACTACTAGCCTCGCTTTATATTTGGCAACCGAGCCATCTGGGTTGCGCTTTATCTGAAAAAGCCACTTGCAGCCTATAGGAGTGTGAGAGGATAGGGGGTACAAGTTCCCACATGCCATTGCGCAGGAGGGCATTGAACTTGTCATCCATGGCATGTCGCCACTTAGGGTCTTTGAGGGCTTAGGTCGGGGTGGTGGGTTCGATGGTGGCAGGTATGGGGTGAAGTGTGGTGTGATTGACAAACATATCATTGTAATACATGGGGTTGGGTTTGCGTAGGTGACGGGGTGGTATAGAGGGTCCGATCGATAGTGGCGGTGAGGTGGCAATATGGGAGGCGGGCTGGGGCGTGGTTGTTAGGGTGATTAGGGAGCTTAGCAGGTCACCATCGGGAGACGTAGGGGTCTGGGGTAGATGTGGTGTTGATTAGGCTTTGCATGGGGTTGCTGATGCGCGGTTGGCACCTGCATGGCGAGGGGTGTGGATTATGTGTGGGTGTCAGCCATGAGTGAGGGATTGTTTGGAGGGATTGGTTGTAGACGGACTAGAAATTCACTAAGGGTCAGAGTAGTGGTGTTGGTGTCCCGCTAAGGGAATTGGTGAGGAATGAATTGGATATGACGGAAGTGATAGAGATGTTTAGTGTGAATGTCGAGGCATATGTAGGCTGTTTTGGACATCAAGTATCTAAGGAAAACACATGAAGTGGAACATGGTTGAAGTTTAGAAGTCGAGTTTGGGCGGAGCCAGGGACAGCAGAGACAACCAAAGGGTTGGAGTTTGGTGGAGGATGGGGATTTTCCATGTAGAGTGGAGTAAGGTGTTTGATGATCAAGGACCGGTGTTGGGAGTAGGTTGATGAGATAGATGGCTATTTGAAAGGTGTGGCTCCATAAACTAGTGGGAAGGCTAGCATAGTGAAGTGAGGCCCAACTGGTTTCCACTATATGTTGGTGACGACGTTCTGCCATCTCATTTTGTTTTAACGTGTGAGGAGGAGTGGTGAAGTGGGAGATACCGAGAGAGTTGAAGTTGGGGATTAGGCGTTGGTACTCACCCCCATTATCAGAGAAGATGGACACAATTGGTGTGTTGAAATATTTTTGCACCAAGGCTTTGAATTGCGGGAATAATGCATAGACATTCGATTTTTTTTTTCATTGGATACTGTAGGATCTTATATGCCCAAGACACATACAAGATTGATGTGGTTAGTACGTTATGATTCAAGTCAGGTCATACCCAATAACAAGCTATACAAACACCAACAAACATTTGTTTATTGATAAGATCATACAATAAATGTTGACACCTATTTAGAAAATTGGTTTTCTAAATATTGCTTTTGTGATAACAACATTATATGGATAATTTGTTCTTAAGATATTTATTTGTTTCATTATTTAAGTTGGTTAAATAATGAAATATAAAAGTGTGTTATGTTATAAATTAAACTAGGCTTTAATTTTATAATTTAAATGATTGAAAGAGTGTAATAAAATAAAAGATCAAAATGGGTGGGAAACCCATTTTTGATCAAAACCTTCGGCCGCCAAAAGGGCCTAGGGAACCCACTTTGTCTTGTTTTCTTGCAAGACTTAAACACTACTACACTCTTCCATCAACTCACTTGAACACCCTTTTTCTCTCTCACACATGCAAAAGTGTTTTGCTCTCCCTCTTCTCTTAAGATTTTCGAAATTCTTGGCTGATTTCCAAGCTCATTTTGGCTGAACTTGAAGCTTGTTCTTGGCTGAATTTTCGGGTTTAACAAGAGGGACAAGACTTGGTGTTTTACTACCTAGCAAGTAAGTGTTTGGAGGGCTTGTGGGTATCACAGTTTTGAGGCCCTCTACTTTAAAGGCTTGCTACTCAAAACATCATCATCTTCATCCATTTCGACCTTTCTTTTGCTGCTAAAAGGTAGTTTATGGCAACCTCTTTATGGCTGTCCATAATGTGTGTTTTATGTCTACATAGCTAGTCTTATTCACATATAAAAGATCCTTTGTTCTTGGGTTTGTTTTGTGACTTTATTATATCATTTTGAACACAAAATTTTCAGTTTATAAACCATGTTATAAAGTTCATTTCCGCTGCATTTTTACAATGTTTAAATGGTTAAACTATGTTTAATGTTCTATCAAACCCAACATTGGCATCTAGAGTCGGTTATGTGGATAGCTAGCTTGTTTTGTCCTTAAAAAATTCGTTTTATGGACTTTAAAACCCTTTTAGGGGCTGCTATGTTCATGTATTATGAATCCCCAAACTTTCAAAGTTATATCACACATGCTTGTGATTAAACTTTGAAAGACATATATGTTATATTGTTTGATTGTTTGGACAAAAATAAAACCCAAAATTTTAGTTTGTGTTGGCTGAAATTTCATGTTTTAGTGGGGATTCATTGTTATTTGGATGATATGATCATTGTTCATTATGGTGCATAACCTAGCCCTTGACCTTGTGTTATTTGGATGATTGTAATGGTTGTTTTATTCATTCAATTGGGTTGTATAATCTTTTGTTTGTGCTTGGTTTAAAGTGTAATTTATTTATTATTGGGATGTAATAAATAGATTAGGTACTTTTTATTTTACTAGAAATCTTGTATTAGGATATAAAATCTTGTAATATGAAGATGCACAAGATGGAAGCACAAAAGGAAGACACAAAGAGAAGGACTTGAAGCATTTGGATGCAATTTCAAGTGGGGGTCTTTGGAGATCTCATCTTTTGTGTTGTATTCAACCCTTAGGAAAGACCAAATGACAACACTTGTGATGGCAAACAAGTGTTGTCAACATAGTGGCTATGGTTATGTACATATGGTTGTTTTATATATGCTTGTTTGATTATCCATTTTATGTTGATTGTTTGATATCTAGATATACTTGACAATCTAAATAAATAATCATAACAAGATGAATTTTCATGGTTCTTAATCATTAATATGTTAATAAAAGTTATTAAAAGGATTAATGATTTTAATAAAAGAGGTTTTATTAAAAATGAACCATAGGATATCATGTATTTGAAAGCATGCAAACATAAATACATAGAGTTTTCTAAACTAGAATTATGAAATCTCTAAATATTTAAAAAAAAACAAGATCAACACCGTTGTAAGGCCCCGTTCCCGGGCACCTCACAGTTCGTCATTCATCGCACATAAATCATACTATTATTTAAATCATTGCAGTGGAATCAGTAAAAGAACTTTTCGATTTCAATATAAATGTTTTTGCAAAGTAATACAACACTTATTACAAAATGTCGTTTGTTTGCATTAAAATACAAAAATATTAATAAAAGAATGTCATCCCAAAAGAGCTGAGTAGCAGCCTCGTGCCATCCTCAGCAACACTACTTGTCAACCAGAAACACATAAAAAGTCAGCGTTGTTGAGTGAGTTGTAGTTTTATATCAAAACATACTTTATTCTCATTAAAACATTTTCTTTACTTTCATGCCATCACAGATCATACGTACACATAGATAATATCATTATTATCTTATCTATTCGTTCGTTCATCATTTCATCTTTTCTTGCGCAACAGATATCTTCCGTACCAATACCATATGCTACACCCCGAACTATATAGCTATTGGGCTGAAGTCTAAAAAGAGACAGCTAAACGTGATGCCACAGTACTAGGGGTAAGCGGTAGAGGTTCTATAATAATGGTCGATCACAAAGCAAGACCCCGATGTGCATCCTCCCGGGGATATCTTCCGTACCAGTACCATATGCTACACCCCGAACTATATAGCTACTAGGCCGAAGTCTATAAAGAGATAGCTAAACATGGTGCCACGGTACTAGGGGTAAGCGGTAGAGGTTTTATAACATCATCCTCCCGGGGTAGCGATCCCACACCGTTGGGCTAACACCTTAATTGGCGTGTCCCGATATCCAATGCTCGTAAGACTATCATTACTATCATCATGTTCTCTTTCATTATCTTTCACTTTACGTTACATAATACTTTCATTACATTTATTAATCATAACACGTGAAGCCATGGAAAGATAAACACGTATCGAAACAGGGAACATCGACATTTACCAGTCATCAGTCATCACCATCTATCATGGCAACTTCATACTTAACATAACATACATCATACATACCATCATACATAAGCATCAATCATACATCATAACATGCCCATCATACCATCTATGACCTCAAAAAGTCAACTTACATAGCCCCCGGGAATCTCCCAAGCCAAAGCCTACATTTCCATTTTTCCCAAAAAGTCAGAAAATATTCTAAGTGTCCAAAGAAATGCTGATGACACTGTAGCAAATGTGGATGACACTGTAGCAAATGCGGATGACACTGTAGCAAATGCGGATGGACTGTAGCAAATGCGGATGGACTGTAGCAAATTCGGATGACGCTGTAGCAAATGCGGATGACGCTGTAGCAAATGCGGATGACACTGTAGCAAATGCGGATGACACTGTAGCAAATGCGGATGACACTGTAGCAAATGCAGATGGAACTGTAACAAATTCGGATGAACAAAAAGAAATGCGGATGAACAAAAGACTTAGCTGCTGAATGTTTAGCAAATGTCATCCCGAACTGCAGTCGCGATTTTCGACTTCCAAACCCTTCCAAACTCATTCTAAGCCCAAATCAACCCTCCTAATCCTTAGGAAAACATACTATGACACCATTCAAGCACGCACAAGCCTGAAATCACACTCTAAACACACTATACACAATCACACCCAAATGGGTCAAACACACACATTTTCATAAACGAGTTTCTATGTGTTCCAGCCCCAAAATCAGTTAAAAACATGTAAAAAAGGGGTTCTAGAACTCACCTTGACTGCTCCCAAGCACAACTCCCTCAAACACGAGAACCCACTTGAAGGTCCAGCACCTTGAATTCGAATTCTTCTTCTTCTTCTCTCTAGAAACCCGAATTCTCTGTTCTTTCTCTCTCTAAAATCGAATGAAATGAAGTGTGCAGGAGATTATGGGCTGCCATATCTCCTTTATGCACCAACTTTTATTCTTTTTGTCCTTTTGACACTTTTAACCCCTCAACTTGGGTTAAACTGCATTTTCTCCTTTTTATTCGTGTTTATTAATTCTTTCTCGTCTATAAAAATTTTTGGGTGTTACAAGTCCACCCCCCTTATTTAGGTTTCGTCCCTGAAACCTGTTATTCCTCGAACAAACGTGGGTAATGTTGTCTCATTTCCTCTTCTGTCTCCCACGTTGACTCAGATCCCTTTCTGTGCTTCCACTGTACACGCACAAGAGGAACCACTTTATTTCTCAGCTTCTTCTCTTTTCGATCAATGATTGCCACCGGTTGCTCCACATAATTGAGCCGTTCATCCACTTCGATATCCTCCAGTGGAACAATCATATTTCGTCCGCCAAACACTTCCGTAGATGAGATACATGGAATGTCGGGTGAATTCCACTCAACTCATCTGGCAACTCCAATCTATAGGCCACCTCTCCAACTTGAGCAATAATTCGGAAAGGGCCTATGTACCTCGGGCTCAACTTGCCCCGCTTTCTGAACCGAATGATACCCTTCCAAGGTGAGACCTTCAACATAACCCGGTCACCCACCTGGAACTCAATCGGTCTGCGTCGTTTATCAGCATACGACTTCTGTCTATCTTTGGCTGCCTTCATGAAGGCCTTGATCCTTTCTAGATTTTCAATCGTAGCCTCGATCACCTCGACGCTCCCTAACTCTTTACGACCAATATCACCCCAACATACGGGTGTCCTGCATCTCCTACCGTATAGCATCTCATAAGGTTGCATGCCAATGCTGGCATGATAGCTGTTATTATATGAGAATTCAGCTAACGGTAAGTGTCATCCCAACTTCCTCCAAAGTCAATCACACATGCCCGAAGCATGTCCTCTAATGTCTGAATGGTCCTTTCTGACTGACCATCAGTCTGGGGATAATAAGTCGTGCTGATATGTAACCTCGTCCCCATGGCGTCGTGGAATTTCTTCCAGAATTTGGAGGTAACCCGGGTGTCACGATCAGACACAATCGACACCGGCACACCATGACGAGTCACAATCTCCTTGATGAATAGATCCGCCAACCTCTCGGATGAATATGTCTCGCGCATCGGTAGGAAGTAAGCACTCTTCGTCAAGCGGTCAACAATCACCCATATAGCATCATACCCTTTCGGAGTACGCGGCAGCTTCGTAATAAAATCCATGGTAATGTGCTCCCACTTTTATTCCGGTATATCCAAAGGTTGGATCTTCCCATATGGCTTTTGATACTCGGCCTTCACTTACAAACAAGTAAGGCACTTACTCACATACTCCACCACGTCACGCTTCAGGCCCAGCCACCAATAATCTTTCTTCATGTCTTGGTACATCTTTGTGGCACCGGGATGAATAGAGTATCGAGTCTTATGAGCTTCATCCATAATCATCACCCGTAGATCCCCAAAACGAGGAATCCACATCCGCCCGAATCGAGTTTTAACACCGAGTGTGTTTTCACCCAATTCCGCAACCAGACCTCTCATCCTTTCAGAGTTAAGACGATGTTCTTTTAAGGCCTCATCTTGAAACTCTTTGAATTGCTTCATCATGTTAGAGGTCATAGTCAGCTGGTACGCCTTTACCCGAATCGGCTCGGGTCTCACCTTTCGGCTAATAATGGATCTCACAATCATAATCCTTTATATGCTCCAACCATCTTCTCTGCCTCATGTTCAATTCCTTCTGCTTGAAGAAGTACTTCAAGCTCTTATGGTCAGTGAAAATGGTGCACTTCGTCCTGTAGAGATAGTGCCTCCAAATCTTTAGTGCAAAGACCACAGCTGCTAGCTCCAAGTCATGAGTAGGATATTAACACACACCCCAACCCTGAGTAGGAAGCATCAGAATAATCTTCACTTCCATCGGGTATTGACAAAATAGGAGCTTGAGTCAGTCTCGCCTTTAACTCCTTCATCTCAGTCGGAACCAACCGATACGGTGCCTTGGCAACAGGTTGGGCACCTGGTATCATGTCGATCTAAAACTCAACCTCTCGGTCAAATGTCATTCCTGATAAATCTTCTGGGAACTACGCGCCTCATACATTTCCCGCCACCGCCATTGAGATTACCTTCAGGGTCGTCGTGACCCGATTCCCATAACAGTTACCGAACTCCCGTCAGGCGCTACGAACAAATCATCTTCTTGCGACACACTATATTTGCCTCGAAGTCCGCCAACCAATCCATCCCAAGAACCAATTTGAAACCACCTAAGGCTATCACAAATAATCTAACCGGGAATCCATGACCTTCTAACTTCACCTCGTAGTCTCCTATCCTCTCAGAAGTCCTGATAGACTTACCTATGATGGTTTCTACGTCGAAGGGCTTATCAATACTTCCACTCCTAATGGGCAACTTAGCACAGAAAAACAACAGAAACAAAACTCTTTCTAGCTCCGGAATCAAACAACACAGAAGACAGAGTTTGATTACTAGATACATACCTGTCACGATATCGGGGCCCGTCCTGGCCTGCTCCGGCATTATCGTGAAGGCCCTGCGCCCTCTGCCCTTGGTTTCTTGCAATCCCTGCTTATATGACCCTTTCCTCTGCAGTTATAGCACCGTACCACGCCACACTCTCTGGCCACGTGACCGTACCTCCCACATCGGAAACAGACATTGGTCCCCAATCTACATTCCCCGAGGTGTTGGCGTCCACATATGGAGCAGAGGTTTGGTCTCCACATACATTCTCCAATGTGCTCTTTGGCACACTTACCACACTTCCTCGTCCCCGCACTGGACGAAGCTGCACACCGGTCCTTCGTCCTGGCAACCTTTTTATTTAGGGTGGCCCTGCCACGTCCAAACCGCTTTCCGTTCCAGTTCATGTCGTCGCTACCCTTCGTGCTTCCTTCAATAGCAGTCGTCTCCTTCACCGCCCTAATTACCTCAGTCACCATAGACGGCAGAATCGCCTGCATGACTTGTTGGACTCCCTCAACAACAGCCTCTTTCAGGGTGGTCCTCAAACTAGCACTATCATCGCTGCCTTCCAGGTGAGGGGCCTCGGGCTCTTCGAGTGCCATTTCAGCCGCCCTAGCCATGCTTCTCGTGACACGCGGTTCAGCGCCACGTTCACCACAACCCCCATCTGACAAAACCTTAGGAGATCTACCGCTAGCCATCCTCTAACACACACTGAAAGATTCAAACACCAACACGGTCATTCAAGGGAATAGCTCAGTTTATGTCAAGTATAGTAAGTCCCTAATTACAGTGGTCAGTTGTGATTAGCCACTTACTTTACTCTTCGCACCCCGAGCATTACCTGTCCTGACTATATCAGTATCTAAATCTACCAGCAACACATAAACACATAACATGCGCACATACTACCGGTTAACTTTAAGAAAATACCTGATGGCACGCAGCTACTCAGATTGGCATCCCATCCCTTTCCGTCCCATTTTCAGTTTAAGTTAAGGTTTTTTTTGAAAATTTACCCGTTTCACTTAAACTTTGGCTCTGATACCAACTTGTAAGGCCCCATTCCCGGGCACCTCACAGTTGGTCATTCATCGTACAAAAATCATACTATTATTTAAATCATTGTAGCGAAATCAGTAAAAGAACTTTTCGATTTCAATATAAATGCTTTTGCAAAGTAATACAACACTCATTACAAAATATAGTTTGTTTGCATTACAATACAAAAACATTAATAAAAGAATGTCATCCCAAAAGAGCTGAGTAGCCGCCTCGTGCCATCCTCAGCAACACTACCTGTCAACTAAAAACACATAAAAAGTCAGCGTTGCTGAGTGAGTTCTAGTTTTATATTAAAACGTACTTTATTCTCATTAAAACCTTTTCTTTACTTTCATGCTATCATACATCATACGTACACATAGATAATATCATTATCATCTTCTCTATTCGTTCGTTCATCAATTCCTCTTTTCTTGCGCAACAGATATCTTCCGTACCAATACCATATGCTACACCCCGAACTATATAGCTACTGGGCCGAAGTCTATAAACAGACAGCTAAACGTGATACCACAGTACTAGGGGTAAGTGGTAGAGGTTCTATAATAATGGTCGATCACAAAGAAAGACCCCGATATGCATCCTCCCGGGGATATCTTCCGTACCAGTACCATATGCTACACCCCGAACTATATAGCTACTGGGCCGAAGTCTATAAAGAGACAGCTAAACGTGGTGCCACAGTACTAGGGGTAAGCGGTAGAGGTTCTATAACATCATCCACCCGGGGTAGCGATCCCACACCGTTGGGCTAACACCTTAATTGGCGTGTCCCGATATCCAATGCTCGCAACACTATCATTACTATCATTATTCATTAATGCATGCATTCGTTCATCATGTTCCTCATTCATTATCTTTTACTTTACGTTACATAATACTTTCGTTACATTCATTAATCATAACGCGTGAAGCCATGGAAAAATAAACACGTATCGAAACAGGGAACATCGACATTTACCAGTCATCAGTCATCACCATCTATCATGGCAACTTCATACTTAACATAACATACATCATACATAAGCATCAATCATACATCATAACATGCCCATCATACCATCTATGACCTCAAAAAGTCAACTTACATAGCCCCCGGGAATCTCCCAAGCCAAAGCCTACATTTCCATTTTTCCCAAAAAGTCAGAAAATATTCTAAGTGTCCAAAGAAATGCTGATGACACTGTAGCAAATCTGGATGACACTATAGCAAATGCGGATGACACTGTAGAAAATGCGGATGACACTGTAGCAAATGCGGATGGACTGTAACAAATGTGGATGACATTGTAGCAAATGCGGATGACACTGTAGCAAATGCGGATGACACTGTAGCAAATGCGGATGACACTATAGCAAATGCAGATGATACTGTAGCAAATGCGGATGACACTGTAGCAAATGCGGATGGAACTGTAGCAAATGCGGATGAACAAAAAGAAATGCGGATGAACAAAAGACTTAGCTGCTGAATGTTTAGCAAATGTCATCCCAAACTGCAGTCGTGATTTTCAACTTCCAAACCCTTCCAAACTCATTATAAGCCCAAATCAACCCTCCTAATCCTTAGGAGAACATACTATGACACCATTCAAGCACGCACAAGCCCGAAATCATACTCTAAACACACTATACACAATCACACCCAAATGGGTCAAACACACACATTTTCATAAACGAGTTTCTATGTGTTCCAGCCTTAAAATCAGTTAAAATCATGTAAAAGAGGGGTTCTAAAACTCACCTTGACTGCTCCCAAGCACAACTCCCTCAAACACGAGAACCCACTTGAAGGTCCAACACCTTGAATTCGAATTCTTCTTCTTCTTCTCTCTAGAAACCCGAATTCTCTGCTCTTTCTCTCTCTAAAATCGAATGAATTGAAGTGTGCAGTAGATTATAGGTTGTCATATCTCTTTATGCACCAACTTTTTATTATTTTTGTCTTTTTGACACTTTTAACCCCTCAACTTGGGTTAAATTGCATTTTCTCCTTTTTATTCGTGTTTATTAATTCTTTCTCGTCTATAAAAATTTTCGGGTGTTACAACCGTCCTTTTACACAAAACTTGAGTCACTCGGGAACTCTTAGTGGGATAAAGGTCACCTAACCATTTTGAGGTAACTTGTGACTTGAGGTGAGAATGCCATATTCGTGGGATAAAGGTCACCTAACCGCTTATTTTGGCAAACTCACACGTATGTGTAAGTAGGGTGTCTTGATTTGCAAACCATGTAAAATGGATCACCTACGATGTGGTTTCCAAATGGTGTTGATGGGATTAACATGCCGACATTACATATGATGTTTCAAGTCGATCCCATACCTTTAGAAGTTGCAAATGGATGCAACCGTCAATCGTTGACCACCTTATTAATTTAAATCGTGGGATAAAGGTCACCTAACCACTATTTAAATGTAATGTTAGGTTCTAGATTTTAATATGAAAATGACCTTAAAAGGTATTAATTATTAAAATAACAATATCGAAAATACTAAAATTGATCTTTGTTAAATTTTGTAGATGGTCACCAATAACAATGATAATCATGATAATTCATCCACGTCCGCCCAATCTTTACGAGCGAATCTCCAAAAGGAACGTCTAAATCATAACAATTTTATTGATTGGTATCGAAACTTGAGAATCATTCTTAAGCAAGAGAAACGATCATATGTTTTAGACGACCCTATCCCCGATCAACCTAGTGAGGATGATGAGGAGGCCTATAACGATTGGATGAAGTACACTGAGGACTCCGTCCAAGTGTCTTGCCTTATGTTGGCAAGCATGAATCCGATCTTTAAAAGGAGTATGAACATCACGGAGCTTATGACATGATAACCTAGCTGAAGGAAACGTTCCAACAGCAAGCGAGGGTTGAGCGCTTCAAAATGATTCGAGCACTCCATGCATGTCGTATGGACGACAACCAGTTGGTTTCATCTTATGTACTTAAGATGAAAAGTCACATTGACTGCCTCGAAAGGCTAAATTGTCCCGTCTCGAAGGAATTGGCCACGGATTTGATCCTCAATGGCCTTACCAAAAAGTTCGAGACGTTCGTGTTGAACTACAACATGAATGCTTGGGACAAGAGCATTGGTGAGCTTCACTTTATGCTCAAAACGGCCAAGGCGGCCATGGGTAAAAGGGTTTTACCCGTTCTCACCATCAATGAAGGTGGGAACAAGCAAAGGACTCATCCCGCACCCAAGGCAAGAGTTGCCAAGGGCAAGGGACCCATATGGGGAAAGGGGAAAGGGGTGGCAAGGATGCCACCCAAAGCACAAGAGAAGAAGCAAAAGGTTGCTACCAATGACCCATGCTTCAAGTGTGGGGAGATTGGACATTGGGCAAGAAATTGTCCTGTCCATCTCTAAGAGTTGAAAGCAAAGAGGGATGTCAGGCAGACCTCAGGTACAATATACATGATCCATATTAATTTAAACTTAATATCCTCTAACACATGGGTATTAGATACCGGATGTGGAACTCACATTTACAATTTGTTGTAGGGGTTCAAAAGAAGTAGCAATTTCAACAAAGGGGATGTTAGCCTCTACATGGAAAATGGGGTTAAAGTTCAAGTTGAAGCCCGTGATGACTACATCTTGAAACTTTCAAATGGTTTGGAAGTAATTTTGTACAATGTTTGTATGCTCCTAGTTTGACTAGGAACATTATTTCTGTAGCCCTATTAAAACATTTTGGATATGTATTATCATTTATTAGAAATGAAATCCATGTTACTTTGAATGACATGTTTTACTTTAAAGCTATTCCTATCAATGGTATCTATGAATTGGTTCGTGAAAATACATTGAATGATAGCTTATTGTACCAAACTAGTACCAAGAAACTCAAATCGGATTTGAAACTAGTACCAAGAAACTCAAATCGGATTTGAGTGACACTTACCTTTGGCATTGCCGTCTTGGTCATATAAACAAGAAAAGAATACAAACACTACAAAAGAATGGTCTTTTAAAACCAAGTGAATGTGATTCATTTGATGTATGTAATTCTTGTTTACAAGGTAAAATGACCAAAGCACCTTTTAGTGGCAAAGCCGAAAGGGCAGAGGATTTATTAGGTATCATACATTCGGATGTATGTGGTCCTTTTAAACCTACGACAAGGTACAATGAGAGATACTTCATTACCTTTACTGACGACTATAGTCGATATGGGTATGTGTAATTGTTAAGATACAAAGATGAAGCTTTTGAAATGTTCAAGATCTTTTAAAATGAAGTACAAAATCAACTTAATAAGTCAATTAAAATTCTCCGCACCGATAGAGGAGGTGAATACCTGAATGATGCTTTTAGGGACCATCTTAGAAGTTGTGGGATTGTCTCACAACTATCTCCACCGGGAACACCACAACATAATGGCGTGTCCGAGTGGAGAAATCGAACTCTATTAGATATGGTTCGATCTATGATGGCTAGAAGCTCATTACCTCTGTCATTTTGGGTTTTGCTCTACTCTCTACGGCCCGTATTTTGAATATGGCCCCAACCAAGAAAGTGGAAAGGACACCTTATGAAATATGGCATGGAAGGGTTCCATCATTTTCATATTTGAGGGTGTGGGGTTATGAGGCTTATGTTAAGACTCCCACCCCAAACAAGCTAGAAAGTCGTTCCACTAAGTGTATCTTCATTGGATATCCTAGAGATTCTATGGGATACTATTTCTATGATCCGATGGAACAAAAGCAGTTTGTTGCCAGAAAAGCTGAGTTCTTAGAAGCTAAGTTCCTTACGGAAGGAACTAGCAATAGAACTGTGGATCTTGAGGAGGATCAAGAACAACAAACCGATACACATTTGGTTGACACTAGCACTCAAGATGAGAATGTTGAGAATGATCAAGTGGTTGATCAATACACACAAAACGTTCACAGATCTGGTAGAATTAGTAATCCACCTGAAAGATATGGATTTTTCGTAGATGGATGCTATGTGGTAGATTCTGATGAACCAACCACCTATCATGATGCAATGTCCAATTTGGATTGTGACAAATGGCTTGAAGCCATGAACGTTAAGATGCAATCCATGTATGACAATCAAGTACGGGACTTGGTTGTACCACCTCTTAACTCCAAAGTAGTTGGAAGTAAGTGGGTTTTCAAGAAGAAAACTGATATGCATGGAAACTTGGATACTTATAAAGCTAGACTTGTAGCAAAAGGTTTCACTCAAACTCAAGGGGTTGACTATGATGAAACCTTTTCACCTGTTGCTATGCTAAAATCTGTTAGGATATTGTTTGCCATAGCTGTTCATTATGATTATGAGATTTGACAAATGGATGTCAAAACCGCCTTCGTAAATGGATATCTTGAGGAAGATGTCTATATGGTTCAACCTGAAGGTTTTGTCGATCCAAAACATCCTAACAAAGTATGCAAGTTAAAGAAATCAATCTATGGATTAAAACAAGCATCAAGAAGTTGGAATCGCCATTTTGATGAAGAAGTAATTAAATTTGGATTCATCAAGAACGCTGATAAAGCTTGTATATATAAAAAAGCTAGTGGGAGCATCATCACTTTCCTAGTATTGTATGTTGATGACATACTACTATTTGGAAATGACATTCCAACCTTGGAAGGTGTAAAAACCTGGCTTGGAAGTTGTTTTTCCATCAAAGATCTTGGTGAAGCCGCCTATATTCTGGGAATTAAGATCTATAGGGATAGATCAAGACGATTGATTGGTTTAAATCAAAGTGCATACATTGATAAGATCTTGAAAAGGTTCAAGATGGAGAACTCTAAGAAAGGTACGGTACCTATTCAAAGAGGAACGATATTGAGTACGACTCAATGTCCTAGCTCAAAGGATGAGCAAGATAACATGAAGGCAATCCCATATGCATCTGCTATTGGATCCATCATGTATGCAATGATATGCACTCGGCCGGACGTTTCATGTGCCTTAAGCATGACAAACCGATACCAGCAAAATCCTAGAAACAGTCATTGGATGGCTGTTAAGAACATACTTAAGTACCTAAGGAGGACTGAAGATATGTTCCTAATCTATGGATCTGGTGATGAGGAACTCGTTGTAAAAGGTTACACGGATGCGAGTTTCCAAACCGATCATGATGATTCACGATCACAATCGGGATACATTTTCATTCTGAATGGAGGAGCGGTCTCTTGAAAGAGCTCTAAACAGGATGTGGTGGCTTTATCAACTACAGAATCTGAATACGTCGCCGCCTCATTGGCAGCTCAAGAAGCTGCATGGTTGAAGAAATTCATTGCCGATCTAGGGGTTGTCCCTTCCATTCAGGATCCCCTAGAAATCTTTTGTGATAACGAGGGTGCGATTGCTCAAATCAAGGAACCTCGTGCTCATCAAAAGACTAGGCACATTGAGCGGAGATTCAGCTACATACGAGATGAAGTTGAGAAAGAAAAGATATGTATTCGCAAAGTTCACACAGATCAAAATATTGTGGATCCTCTTACGAAGATCCTAGAAAAGGCAAAGCATGAAGGTCATACCTGTGCCATGGGACTTCAATATTCTAGTGATTGGATTTGATCTGTAATTTCGTATTTGGATGTTTGGAACTCCCTTATTACTTGAATAAAACTATTTGGTTATAATATTTCAATAAATGTTCCAATTTAGCATATTTAATCCATGGGTAAATTGTTTACTCCAAATGTCCGTAGTCGTTCATACTTGTGGGAACAAGTATGAGGGTAAGATTATTATAAATTTGGATTGGTAGATATTCATATGGATGAATATAGAGCAAAAGGTTGCTGCCAAAGTTCATAGATATTTGTGGGATGCAAATATTGGACTGACCTGCATCTTAAATATTACTACATGGAATCTTCATGATAGATCATAAGTAATTTTGAGTAAAGGCGAACATCATTTGGTATCCTCTGGCCTGAGATACATATTGGGTCTTGATATTTACCAAATATTATACTTTGGCTCAGTTCTTCGCTGTTCTGAAATATGGCAGTACATAAGTCTGAGTTTAGGTATGATATAAGGTAATTGTGAGAGACGTATGTAGTCAAGATGGGATTTGTCCCTCTTATTCGTTGAGAGTAAGATGTCTAAGGCCTGATAAAGTTAAATCAATGGAGAATGATCACTCTGTGTCTCTGGGATTTAACATGACATCTGTGACAAAAGGATAGATGATTGATTCACCTAAAACATTTCAAGTATGGTACTTGAAGAGGATGATGTTATTGAATGGCACTTAGTCATACGTATTAAGGGTAGTAAACCGTTATTAGGCGGTATTTACTGTTTGCATCAATCTTCTATGAATCTTGTGCAACTGGGAGATTGTAAGATCTTATATGCCTAAGACATATACAAGATTGATGTGGTTAGTACGTTATGATCCAAGTCAGCTCATACCCAATAACAAGCTATACAAACACTAACAAACATTTGTTTATTGATAAGATCATACAATAAATGTTGACACCTATTTAGAAAATTGGTTTTCTAAATATTGCTTTTATGATAGAACAATATTATATGGATAATTTGTTCTTGAGATATTTATTTGTTTCATTATTTAAGTTGGTTAAATAATGAAATATAAAAGTGTGTTATGTTATAAAATTAAAATAGGCTTTAATTTTATAATTTAAATGATTGAAAGAGTGTAATAAAATAAAAGATCAAAATGGGTGGGAAACCCATTTTTGATCAAAACCTTCGGCCGCCCAAAGGGCCTAGGGAACCCACTTTGTCTTGTTTTCTTGCAAGACTTAAACACTACTACACTCGTCCATCAACTCACTTGAACACCCTTTTTCTCTCTCACACATGCAAAAGTGTTTTGCTCTCCCTCTTCTCTCAAGATTTTCGAAATTCTTGGCTGATTTCCAAGCTCATTTTGGTTGAACTTGAAGCTTGTTCTTGGCTGAATTTTCGGGTTTAACAAGAGGGACAAGACTTAGTGTTTTACTACCTAGCAAGTAAGTGTTTGGAGGGCTTGTGGGTATCACGGTTTTGAGGCCCTCTACTTTGAAGGCTTGCTGCTCAAAACATCATCATTTTCATCCATTTCGACCTTTCTTTTGCTGCTGAAAGGTAGTTTATGGCAGCCTCTTTATGGCTGTCCATAATGTGTGTTTTATGTCTACATAGCTAGTCTTATTCACATATAAAAGGTCCTTTGTTCTTGGGTTTGTTTTGTGACTTTATAATATCATTTTAAACTCGAAATTTTCAGTTTATAAACCATGTTATAAAGTTTATTTCCGCTGCGTTTTTACAATGTTTAAATGGTTAAACAATGTTTCATGTTCTATCAAAGCCAACAGATACAACCATACATATTTTGAAAAATAATCCACAAATATGAGATAATAGGAGAACCCATCAATAAATTGTTGAACGGGTCCCCAAACGTCCGTATATATTAACTGTAATGGTTTATTTGCATTCAACGAGTTAGGTCCAAAGGGAAGTTTGTGACTTTTATTTAAAGAACAAGAAACATAATGAAAATTAGAATAAGTAGAAATATGTATGCCTAGACTACTAGCAATCTTCTTAAGTATCCGAGTGGAGGGATGTCCGAGAATATGATGCCATTTCGAAAGGGTTCTTGTGGTGGTAGAGTTTAGTTGAGGTTGTTTGTTGTTGTGAGAGCAAAGGTAGTAGATGTTCTTAACATTCTCCCCCTCTATGAGATGCGCCCCTGTGAGAAGATCCTTCACAACAAAAACGAGGGAAAGAATTCAACCGAGACGTTATTAGTGTTGCATAGTTGTAAGATAGAAATTAATTTGTTTCGTAAGTGAGGAACACATAGAATATTAGATAAGATGAGGGATTGAGAAGAGGTAGGCAACTTAGTGTTACCAATATGTGTGATGGGTATGGACGTAACATCACCTAAGTTGATTTCATCAGGGCCTCCATAGTCCGAGAAGTGATGAAGGTGCGAGTATTCGGAGGTGACATGGTGGGAGGCACCACTGTCTACCATCCATGATGGGGATGGTGGGGATGGCTCGGTGGAGGTGGCGTGAACCGTCGGGTTTGAGGTAGGCGCTCCATGCAGTTGGATGTTATTATCCTTCAAGAACCGGGGTAGCTTACAACAGTCTTTGGTGTCATGGCCTGCAATGTTACATAATTGACAAAAAAGATTTGGTCGATAGTTTTGAGAGTTACCATAGGATGAAACGAAGTTTCGGGTTGGTCGTGGTGTTCCCGAGGTTGTGAAATGATTGTGTCGGGTGTGGTGTTTTGGGCATCGGTGCCCGGTTTATATGGGTACTGATCGGGTTGACGTTGGGTGTTACTGGCTGTGGCTAGTACGAGGGATTAGGTGCTGGTAGAGTCTTTCAAGACCTGCTCATAGTCTAGTAGTTTGTTATGCCGTTCGGCATCTGACATGCTTGATTCACGTACTTTGAGCTCAGCCACGATGAGGTTGAATTCATCCCCTACCTGGCTCAAGATGTGAACCATGAGATCCTCGTCATCCACTGGGCTCTAGGCTAATGCGAGGTCGTCGGTAATAGACTTCATGTCTTGGAGGAATTCTTCTATGGTGCGGGTTCTGCGTGGGTTCTTGGCGAGTTTGGCCTTGAGAAAGATTATTCGGGACCGTGAGGCACTGGTGAAACTGGAGGTAAGGCGCTGCCAAGCCTCACGGAAGGTTTCGGCAGGGGAGACTAGAGGTTGAATGAGATCCCAGCAGCTCCCGAGGAGGGCACTGAGGATGGTTTGATCCTGACGGAACCACGACGGGTAAGCTGGGTTTGGTTTCTTTGTGTCATTGTCAATGAAAGGTGAGGGTGGTTTGGTGGTTCCAATGATGTAGGATTTGAGGTTAAGGCCGATGAGCATGGCTTGGATTCGTTTCCTCTAAACCAGGAAGTTGGATGCAATGAGTTTGATAGGGAAGTGTGTGGTGGCGGTTATTTGGATAATGGCAGCGGCGGGAGATGGCTGGGGGTGGTGTTTTTGGCTTCGGTCATGGTTGAGGTCGTAGGGATCTGGTTGATCTCATGGGAGAGAAGGCTCTAGATACCATATAAACTTAGGCTAGTAATTGAAAAGTTTTTTCATCTATTCCATTAGAATGGACCGTTTAAATTGCCAAATTACAATAAGGATAAGTATAGTTTGTTATAAAGTTTATCTAGCAACTATTTGAATGTATTTGAATAAATTGGATAATATGCAGCAATTATCTTGGAGAGTTTGTTGAAGTAGATGATGTGTTGATAATGAATCGATACTCAAAGTTTGATGCTTTAGTATAATGCTCACAGAGAGTATACGCGCTCGTCAATACGTATCCCTTTACCAAACAATATCAGTAACCCACCTTCATTTATTATTAAATAAGTTACATTTGCTTTAAAACATCTCCTGATTAAGAATTAACTCACATAACACAGTTTCTGTTGGCAACTAATTTACAAAGACATGATAATATAAGCTCACTTATGTGGATATAGTTAATATACATCCATACATGTGACTCATTTACACAAAAGACGATCATGTAAAGTCATGGGTGGTAGACTAACGTTAATTAAATCAGTGCTTAATAGTTTACCCCTTTACTACTTTTTCTCTCTTTAGGGCCCCTAAAAAGGTTTTTAATGACCTGAAAAAATAAGAAAAAGATTTTGGTGGAGAGGAAGTACCTATGATGACTCTAAAAAAAATCACTGGGTAAAATGGTTAAAAGTGATTTCATCTAAACAAAACAGAGGGATGGTTGAGTAGTTTACATGCTACGAGCATTGCCTTATTGGCTAGATGGATATGGAGATTTAAAAGAGAGAAATATTCATGTTAGAGAAAGTTGTTAATTTTGGCTATCCGCTCATGCAGGTCTACGGTTTGGAATACTGTTAGAAAAATGGTGCTAGCTTGTGAAAAGGGAGATACAATGTGGAAAGGGATCTTTAAAATTACAACATTGATGTTAATAACTCTTGCGAAGTGGTGTCAGGAAACGGTGAAAACGTAAGGTTTTGGTTGGATGGATGGATTGGTGAAAAATCATTATGTATTCAATTCCTTTTTTTTTTTTTGTTCAATATTGAAGAGGAAAAGAATATTAAATTAATGGATTGTTTCATTGAAGAGAACAACACCATTACTTGGAAATAGAGATGGTGTTCGGTACAACTGAATATGAAAGAAAGCAGGGAACTTACTAACTGCTTGAATGTTCTTTCTGAATTTCAGGTTTATGGAGCAGCAGGAAAACCTCCGAACAGATGGGTTTGGGTCGATGATGGTGATAGAGATTTGGAATTTACATCCAATAACATCAAGATCAAGATAAACAATTTTGATATTGTGGCCTCATAATATACTATTGATTGGAACAACTGGACTCCCAGTAAAGTTAATATTCTTATTTGGAAGACTAATCAAGGTAAAATCCCTAGAAGGTTGGCTATTTCAAGAAGAGGCATCCATGTCCATCATGTGTCCTCTATGTGATGAAGTTCTGGAATCGCATGACCATTTGTTCACTGCGTGTCACATTTCTAATTACTTGTGAGCGATTATCAGCCAATGGTTGAAAATCAACCTATATATGTCTTTTCTTTTGAAGATATTATGAGATTTCAAAACTCGGTGGGAGGAGACTGGACTAAAAAAAAAGCTTATTCAAGCCATTATAATGACAACTTGTTGGTGTATTTGAAAAGCAAGAAATGATCGAGTTTTTAATGGCAAACATTCCTCGGTGGAAAATCAATTCGGAGAGGTCAAGTCAATGTCTTATCTGTGGATTAACAATCGTTTGTATAAGATCAAGGTGGAATGGAACAAATGCTGATATTTTAATATTAATATGTAATTTTTTTTTCTCCTTTTGTTCTTTTCTGTTTGTATTGTTTATATAGCCTCTGACTAGTTTTTTTTTTATTATATTTCATCTTGCCCATTCAAAAAAATATGTGAAGTCATCTATACAAATTCATACACACCAACTTACTACTATAACATATATACATAAACTCACTTCCAACACAAATTCCATGTGCAGTCATTCAATTATCAAAACACACAACTCATCACACATGCAAAGTACATGTTTTAAAACGCAATGCATGTCATGATCATTATCCTTCGATTAACTTTTCATGTAATAACACACTTAAATAACACATCAAAAGGTTATAAAGCATAGCCTAAACCCCACAGCCATACCACACATTACTCATTTGCATAACCCCACAGCCATACTGCGCATTGCACAAACACATAATCTAGAGTAATTAATTAACATCGTTAGCACCCTAATTATATTCGATCATCAAAACAACGTAAAATCACACTTTTTAAGCAACATTTGGTTTTAAACACAACTCACATATGACCCCGTTTACCAACTTTATAACCATTAAACACACACACACACTTACTTGAATCAACCCAAAAATATTGAAAACGTTAAAGGAAGTGCCAATAGAACTCGCCTTGAGGGAATACCACCTAGGTAGCTTTCTGCACGCTCATTTGACCTGATTTGGCTAAAAAAACTCACCGTCACATGTGTCTGCGTCTGACCACTACAAATCACGGTAATTAAGTTAATTAAGTATAAATTAATTAACACAATTAATCCCACGTTTAATTTGTCACACTTAGTTAATTTAAAATATATAGTTAATTATAACTTAATCAACCCCACTCACAAGGTTAAAGTTGGTCACACTCACACAAAACATGTTCACAAGTTTTAATTTGTTAAAAATTTATGACCCCCTTCAAAAAAACCGAAGGTTACAGGAGGAGAGAATAGAAAGAAAGTGGTGATGTGGTTATAATCGGAGGCGTCTAGACTCCACAGCACCGGGACTGATCTTAAAGATTTTGGGGGGAATATTCAGATTCCCCTTTTATAATTCTGTGTAAACTACTAAAACTAATATAAATCTAGATAAATAGATTAAAGCTGATCCATAGCCACAATAGAGAAAAGAAGCACAAAACACATAAAAGACATGTAATAATTAATAACAAAATTCAAATAACACAAGTTGAAATCACAAAACACATAAAAGATGATCATATTTTACTTGAAGATGATAAAATGTTTGCTTATTTTGACTGTAAAAAGAAGAATCAAGCAGGTTTTTCATAGGTATTCTTCTCTCTGAACTCTTGAATGGCACTTCTAATCATCCCATCCACATTGCTGCTAACAAAAAGATGAGTACCATCCAAGATGTGGATAATAAACTTCTGTGATTGCGGCAACGACGCATTGTAGTTGATTATAAATTGAGCCATTGGTATGTCGCTGTAACGACCACAAAGTAACAGGCGGATTCTATTAGTGAGGTTTATAATAATTCACAACAAAAACATAGATTTGACAGTTAGGTATCTCACCATGAAATAAAGATTCCTTTGGCTGCATGTACCATGATGTTGAAATGCGGATGCAATGTTTTAGTAGTTAACTGCTATACAAACATATGCAAAGTCGGTTTCATAAGATCAACGGATGAATATTGTTGCCCAAAAAAAGAATGAAAGAAAAACTAGTCAAACTATCATTCTTCAAAGGAATTAAAGAACACGAACACAACACAAATACTTATTCATGTCAAATATCTCAATCCTAAACCGGACACACTAAAAAACTGTATAACCGGAACATGTCTGATAAGAACCAAAATGGAAGGATCAATGGAATAGCTACAATCTCAAATGGGTTACAAATTGATCCTCTTAATCATACACAATTACCTCCTTGCTATGAGTTTAGCATTAGAATTCGAATCAAAGGCAGGTTACAACTGATTTGGGCAGAATTCAAAACCTCTTCGTCAGCCGTTACTTCTTCAACCAGCAATATACCAACTGAAACCCCTTCATACATTTCCCCTCTACGCATTTCTGATAAGGAGAAATAGCCCCGGTTCACAAAAGGGTTGTGCTTTCGATGTGGGGAGAAATTCGGTCCCAGACATCACTGTAAATCGGGAACTTTCCAAGTCTTAGAAATCGTTGATGTAGGAGATGAAACAACAATAAACGAGCAGAATAACTCAAGTGAAATGGCTGAGATCAGCCTTCACGCTCTTTTTGGTCAGTCTACACCAACTACTATGAAGCTTCAAGGAGTTATAGGTACAACTAAGGTGCTAGTATTGATTGATAGTGGGCCAACCCATAATTTTATTTTGGATAAGCTGGTAAACGACCTACAGATAATCTCCCAGCTCATCACACTCTTCCGTATCCAAATAGGAGATGGAAATGTCATCCGACGCAACCTGATATGCAAGGATGTCTCGTTGAAATTACCGAATCTCTGCATCACACAAGACTTCTATCCATTCGCCCTAGGAGGTGCTGATATGGTACTAGGCATTCAATGGTTGGCTACCCTAAATACAATTCAAGCAAATTGGGCTAAAAATTTTATGATATTCACTGTCAATGGTCAAGAATATAAGCTGCAAGGACTGCAACCAGAAGTTTACAACTCTGCTACCTGCCACCACCTCGCTATCGAACCGTTTGAGGAACAATTGATGATTGGGACAGGTCCGTTTTTGCTTAATCGACTTGAGGACAAGTCATTTTACCAGGCTGGAAGTAATGATAAGAACAAAAATGGAAGGATAAATGGAATAGCTACAATTTCAAATGAGTTACAAATTGATCCTCTCAGTCATATGCACAATTACCTCCTTGCCCAATTTAAGTAATTATCCTGAATTACCTCCATGTCCAATTTCAGCATCTATTTCAAAGGCTAAAATAAAGCTGAAACTTCCAGCAATCCACTAGAAAAATAGGCCTATAGTCATCTCTTTTTCTTTGTCTAGTATTTTGATATTTATGTTCTCGTATTTGGAGATCTGTCTATCTCGAATCAGGCCAACTATTCATTGTTTTTAGATCTCAATTAATCGAATTTTAAAGTTTCTACCAATGTCCCATATCTAAACAAGTCAACCGGGTTGGTGGTTTGTAAATGTGTTGTAATCAAGTTAAACACGTCATGGACAGGTTGGTGCGTTGCAGTAAATGGGTTACAAGAGGACTTAACCAGCCAAAGCTCGGCTCGAGTTTGATTTGGCTATACTGATTTTTAAGTTTACATATATTACTCTTTATAAAGATGATTCAAAATACTATAGAAAAATAAAAGAGAAAACAGAGAACAAACCGTAAAAAGCATAAAAAATTTAAACAAAAATTATGGCTTTTGAGATGGAAACATGAATCAAAACACAGTAAGGAAAAATGAAAATTTAACCAAAACTTGACAACAACTTTAAGCCCTCGAAATCAAGCGCATCGATTTGTTCATTCGAATAAGCAGCTTCATTTTCTTCAAAGTTCAAGCAAATATTCATTTATCAATCAACCCCCAAAATCCACAGATAGCTGCTAAGCTATTGAACGGTTGAACTTAAACCTCACACTGTCTTACTAAGGTTGAATTCATGGACAAGGATGATATATATAAAAATAAAAACTTACAGGAAGTGAAAGTTGTAGCCTTTGACGATGAATCAATGGATGATGGTGTTGAATCGATGATTGATAACGATGAATGACGAGTGGACTCTGGAGGGGATAATCGATTTAGAGCACGGGGATTGTGGGTGTGGTTGCCTGAGAAGAATGATTTTTGGTTCTCCCTGTAACTTTTTACAGCGGGGCAACAAATTGAAAAATATATTACAACTGAAAAAATAAAATTTTACCAGGCTCACGAGCCTAGACGATTATTGAATGCAAATCTTGGTCTCGGGCTCAATAACTAATAATCAACATTACCATCAACAAGTGCAATATTAATAACAAAATCAACAACTGATGAATCAAATGAACATAATTAGACCCAAATTAACTTCAAATTCAGATTAAATATATCGTACTGGATAATTCTTAACAGTAAAACTTCATGAAAATAACCCAAATCAAAACACAAGATGTTCATAAATCTCAGAAAATTCAAGCACCCAGATTCAAAAAACTAATACTTCAAATAGGATTTCATAATCCCACACTATCATACATCCAACAGCTTCACTTCGATATTCAATAAAGCAATTAAAGCAACATATGAAAAGAATAGCTTCTAATTGCGACCATTGAGTTCTAATATATCTCAGTTCTTAACCAAACCCATCATCCATAATTCCATATTAACAAATTCACAATCTTTAAAGATAACAAATGGGTATCTTAAATCTGAACTCACCGATTGCGAAGATCAGAGGAAGAAGGAAAGAATTTTGGTCAAATGGGGTTGGATCTAAGAGAACGACGAGATTCGGCTTCACCTTTTGCAGCGATCTTCAATGATAATTTGCTTCGATTCACCCACAACTCCTAGAATCTTTGAAGCTAAAAAAACCCTAATGTGATGGTAAGCTTCGATTACCAGAAACGACGTATCAGTCTTAGAGCATCTATAGGAATTGTTGTAATACCGTGTGTATGAGGAAGAGAGTACAGAAAAAAATGTAATAACAAAAAGAGTAAATTACCATTTGCGTCCCTGACGTTTGCTCATTTTAACCGTTTACGTCCCTACAGTTTCAAAATTGTCATCCGCCCCCTAACATTTCATTTTTATTTCCATTTGAGTCCAACACACTAACGTCGTTAGATTTTTCCGTTAGTTTTTATAAAATGACAAAAATACCCTTGTAATTTCAGGGATGCAAAATGTAAATTTACTCTTAAATAAAAACCCCTATCCCACCCCTCCCTTCTATCTTCTCTCTCTCTATCTCTTCTTTCTTCACTGACAGCGGTGGTGGTGGTGATGGGTCACGATGGTGGTGATGGGGTTCGCGATGGTGGTGATGGGGTTCGCGACGGTGGTGATGGGGTTCGCGATGGTGGTGATGGGGGGATGCGGCGGTGGTGGTGATGGGGCCTGCGGTGGTGGTGGTGATGGGGGGCTGCGATGGTGGTGGTGATGGGGGGCTGCGATGGTGGTGGTGATGGGGGGCTGCGGTGGTGGTGGTGATGGGGGGTTGCGGTTGTGGTGGTGATTGGGGGCTGCGATGGTGGTGGTGATGGGGGGCTGCGGTGGTGGTGGTGATGGGGGGTTGCGGTTGTGGTGGTGATTGGAGGTCGCGGTGGTGGTGTTGATGAGGGGTTGCGGTGGTGGTGAAGGGGGGGTCGCGATGGTGGTGAAAATCTTGAATCGCCCCCAATCTTCGATCGGTCAAACCAGCTGCCTTTAACCTTGAAGTCGCATACATTTTCTTTCTCATTGTACCCCAAGAACACATCAAGTGCTGTCTTCATTTGGATGAACGAAGACTGTTTCGCGCTAAAGATTATATCTTTTGAATCCGAGCTATCTCCCCTGAACACCACCCATCTCTTGTGAACACTTAGCAGCTGTTCATAACATCAATTACAAAACAAACACACAGACATATGTTAGCTATTGTTTTAATCATATAGTAGAGAACATTGATATGCAAAATACAAACTTTTGAGCTATAATCTATCAATTCTGCACTTATACTCTTTGGGGATGCAGATGTTTGACGCGGTAGTGGTGGTGATTACAAGCTGCTGTTGAACAATCGCTTGGGGATGCAGATGTTTGACGCGGGTACGTGCACCATGGGCTGCTGAAATCGATGATTTGGGTGCTGAATCGGGAGTCGGTTTGGTGGTTTGTAGAGAGAGATAGTGTGTTTATCTATGAGAGAGATGGTATGGGAGTGTTGGTGGTGAAGAAGAATATGGATGGATGGGTCCCACAATGTTTATTTTTTGTTTTTAATTAAAGGGTAATTTTGTCTTTTCAACAATAATTTTAACAGAAAAATTAACAGTGTTAGTCATCTGGACTCAAATGGAGATAAAAATTAAACGATAAAGACTCAAATGAAGATAACATAAAACGTTAGGGGGCAGATGGCAATTTTGAAACAACAAGGACGCAAACGGTTAAAATGAGAAAACGTCAGGGACGCAAATGGTAATTTACTCTAACAAAAAATAAAAATCAGTCTTAGAGCACCTTATAGTCCCTCATTCACTTTATGTTCGAGCCATCTCGATTCTCATCTTAATATATATGAAAACACAAAAAATATATATTAGGGTTTTTTGTATTTTGTTGGATACTACGGGAACAAATATCATTAATTTATCATAAAGAACATGAAGTGAATGTTCCTACAAAACGAAATTTAACCCTAAACATTATATTGCAAGTCCATAGGAACACATACTTAAACCGTTAGACCAGAGTTAGAGGTGGATGTATCGTTTCTCTGAAATAACCGATTTGATTATTAATCTAACCTGCTTAATCATCGATTGTACAAAACTCCTCCCTGGAGTTCGGTTAATAGTCGATTTCCACTATTCAAAAATCCTAACATGGGATACTTGTTTTGGTTCATAATTTATTTCTTTAATAATCAATTAAAAGTTAGGTTTTTTGTCAATTATTTTTAATAAATATCATTTAAATAGTAGATACATAAAATAAACTCAGTGAACTTTATTTTCATTTATTTTTGAAATATTAGAAATTACAAAACAAGATTTAGATATAAACCCCTCGTACGAGTGATTAGAAACTTCAGGGGCGGACCTATTTAGAGTTGAGGGGTAGCCTCCACTACCCTCAACTTTTTACGTGTAGTGTTAAAAATTATTTTTTTAACGTTTTTATGTTAAAAATGTTTTTTTTACGGTTTTACGTTATCCCTGAGAAAATTTTCGTTACCCCTAAAAAATTTTATATTCAAAACTTTATAGAAAATTTTTAATTTTATAAAGATTAGTCTAATATTTTATAAAAATATTAACTTTTATAAAAATATTATAAAACCCAATTAACATTGAAAGCCCAATTTATTAAAAAAAAAAACTCAATTAATTTAAAAGCCCAATTTATTTTAAAACTCAATTAAAGTTGGTTAGCCCAATTATTACAAAACCCAAATTAATTTAGAACCCAAATACCCAAACGCACTTTCACAAAAATCGAACCCCCCCTCCCCAAAAAAAATCCCGTTGCTGCTCCACTTCTCCAGTCCTCCTCCCCTGCTACTGCAACCTGCGAATCTACTGCTGCTGCTCGGGCGCTCAGCCACAGCTCGGCCGCCGCTGCTCGGCCACCGCTCGACCACGATTGTCCGAAGAGTTGAGTGTTATTTGCAAGTTTTGAAACTTTGAATCTTTGAAGGTATTCTTTTTACATTCTAGTTTTAAGTGTTATTTGTAAGATTTTTAGAATAGAAGATTGATTATTTGTTATTTGGTTTAATTTTTAAGTTTAATTAATAATTAGGGATTTGTATTGAAATTATGGCTTTGAATTGTGTTATATGAATTAAAGATTAGGGATCTGAAATTTATGAATTTAAACTGTGTTATTTGTAATTACAATTTGTAATCTTATTATGTTATTTGAAATTAAATTAGGGATTTGAAAGATGAAAAAATAAGTTCTTATAGACAATTTTTTTAAAAGAAAATTTCACGAGAAAGATATTATTTCTAATAATGATGATAATATTGAATCAACAACTCATTCGAGTTCAATTCTCTCGGTTTCAATTCCTTTGGGTTCAATTCATTCGGGTTCAATTCATTCGGGTTCAATTCATTCGGGTTCAATTCATTCGGGTTCAATTTCTTTGGGTTCAACTCCTCGATCCCAAATGTATTTGGAAGATGAAATTAGGGATTTGAAGATGTATTTCATTTAAAATTATATGAATTTGAATTGTGTTATTTGGTTAATAACTAACTAAACAACTAACAAACCCAAAATATCAAATGACATTAATAACTTAATAAGTTAACAACTAAACAAATAACATGACCAAAATTATAATAAGCCCAAAATTTAAATAACTAAACAACTAACAGACCCAAAATAGCAAATAACATTTTATAAAAATATTAATAAGCTCAAATACTCATTACTCAAACTAAACAACTTAAAAAAACTAGTTATACCCATAACCCTCACCGACTCACCCTGGCCCCGATCACCCAACAACCTGTCCCTGTCGCCAACCAACCATCACCGACCAGAGTGACGACCCCTCGTCGTCGGCTGTTCTGCTGCAGCGGTGGTATTTATATAAATATACGTTAAAAAAATTTACGTTACCCCTGAACTTTTCTTCTAGATCCGCCACTGGAAAAGCTGGACGGATTTGAAAAGAGTAGTGTTATGATGGCTTGCACATTATGGATGCGTATACATACAAATATTTCACAAGGCAATGTAGTGTGTAAATTTTACGTTTTTAGTGTTTGAGTTTTGAGAGTTAAAGATGTGATGCGATTAAACCAATACACTCAATATCTGTTTATAATCATGTAGAGGGTAAAAATGTCAAAATAACATCTACAACCCAATCCCAACGACTATATAGCAACTAAAACAGACTAGTTTTTCACCAATGGCTATAACAAGTTATCCAGATGTTTGTGATGAGGAAACAAGAAGATGGGTAGAATTTGACAGTTTCAATCGGTTAGACACCAGTTTTAGGATTTATTAATATTTGATATGAGGTAGAATTTCAGACTTGGTCAGTTAACCGGTCTTCTTTTGCACCTCGATCTAGCCACAATTACCCCCTCTAACTAGAGACTACATTCATCTATATAAAAGTAGATCAAGTCAAAATGGGACAATGGGTCGAAACAGATTCTAGACAAAACAAGATCGTTTTAAAATAAGCATCAATTTGGTTCGGATCAAAGACAAATTATGATCAAAATGTGCCTAGGTTGAAATGAGCTGTTCTAAGAGATGAATATTAAATGATAAAATAATAATTAGAGCTACCATATCTATAAGAACAAATTGATAAGATGGACATAGAATAACAATCAAGTGTGCCCCATATTGCATTATAAAAAACCATGACAAAGGAATACCGTTATGAATCTGAAGAACCACAATTGTTCTGCAATTCTTGAAACACAACAAAATCAAAATGATAATAATGATACAACAACAAATGATTTTATAACTGAAAATCTATCCTCACAATCTAAGCCTAAGTATGAGTTGGCACCTAATTCGACACCCGTGCCTCTGGTTCATCTTCAAGACTACATTTCATCGTCTTCCAACGAGTTATAGATCATCCTACAATGAAAAGAAAACCGATTATAAGGATCTAATGAACTCATGAGTCCATAGGAACCCATTGGATGGGAAACATCCTGAATGAGCATAGCATGAATAATCAGTGAAAATTTAAAATGTATTTACCAAAACAAGGTGATGAAGAGAAGAAAAACAAGATATCCGAGTTTAAAAAGCCGTTGCTTCTTTTCCCAATTGAGCTGGTTAAAAATCTCCGTGACATCCACAAGATGTTCTTTTCGAGTGTACCTAATAATATAAAATTAGATACGATCATTACACCCATGGAATAAAGTTGGGTAACACGGTGGTAAGTGCCTGATTCTCTCTAGCATAATAAAGGTCTCAGGTTTGAATTTTTTAACCCTTGAAGGCCACATGCACGCAGGCTGCATTTCACCTGGTCCAATTGGTTAGCAGGGTGTTGGGCTGGCCTTTCATGGATTCTCATGGTTAGCAAAAAAAATTTACTTATGAATGCAAATTTTATGCATATCATTAAGAGAAATCAATTATATATTTCATTCAGTCAGGTAAAAGTATATTCTTCTTTTGGGACATCCCATGAAAGTGGTAACATTTCCTTGTTCATTACATGATTTCAAGTTATTTGCTCATTGACATGATTACAAATTAGTTGATGACCCATGATTTGCAACCACATATTCCCTTAATGTGCATTCAATACATAAAGAATAATCCTAAGTTACATGCCTACTAGATGAGATGATTACAAAGGCAGTTTATCATCACCAACATTTGTACCAAGTAAAAGGTAAACGAGACTTACAATCTCACGTTGTAGTAAAGATATGGCAATGCAAGAAGAAACATCACCCAATGCCCCGTGAGAAGATATAACAAGCATAAGACGCCATGTGTTATGAATTCAGGTAATATCACAAAGTTGATCCGAGATGCAGAGTCATAAGGGTTAATGTAATCAAACTCTAAATCAGCGAAGCACATAAGCTGCAAGATAAAAAAAAAAGTTACAATCATTCTAAGCCCTAGAAATTAATAAATTATGGATCCAAAATACAAAGTAGTTGCTGATTAATAGATTAACTGCAGTTCACACCCAACCTAAGGATTTTGCTTACAAAATTGCAACTTTCTTCATACAGATGCATCACATAAAGATTTTACTTCTATGTCATCATTTGCAAAAGGCTTTATAGTGGTCAAAACATATAATCTTCTTCAAATGCCTTATTAAAGGTTGTTCTTTGAGTTATCGTCTTCTAGAGCAGCTTAAATAGGGAAGATAACTTCTAATACTACCTGAAAATAATCAGGTTTCTGATTATCACAACTCATATAGCGAGTTAAATAAACTAGTCGTGTTGGTTTGACCTGGTTAACCTATTTAATTAAACGGGCCGTGTTTGGGTTGACCATACCATAACCATAACCAAGCCAAGTAAAGCCCATCCATAGAACAACTATTGATAGGGTCCAATGAGGGTGGGATGTAGGCAAACCTTACCTCTATCCTAGGGGATAGAGATGTCGCTTTTAGCAAGACCCTGCACTCCAACACATATAATAGGACGAAGGCACCCAATAAGAAAGGAAGAGACATAAAGATGAGTAGGTAATCAGCATCTAATACACCACTAGAAGAAGCACATTAAGAGTAACAATATACAATCATGAACAAGAAGCACATAATGTAGTGAGATCAATCAAGTAGCACACATTGAGCGTTCAATACAAAGTAGCTCATAAAAGAAAACATAAAAGAGCAACAATACACAAGAATCAATAAGTAATCAATATATACTAGACAACAGACAACAAGAAGCACACAATGAGCAACAAGTTCCAACAATACACACAAAGCACACAAGTTCAACAAAATACAATCATCAACACGAAGCAAACAGTGACAATAGGCAACCAGGTACTAACATACATGGGCTTCTAGGTATGACACAAATAAGACACATCTAAACCCTTCCCTACGCATCCCTAACGCTAGTTCTAGGTCTTCACATACTCCTATGATCCTATTCTCGACCATGTCCTCAGATAGGTGCAACTCTAGAAGATCTTGTCTAACCCTCTCCTCCTAAGTCATCACTTTCCATTCAAAATTAAACAGGCTAACAGTCAACCTGCCAGCCCATTTTATTACAACCAACTCATTTAACATGTTTATAAATTGACTACAACCCATTTACAACTTGCCAACTCATCTGAATCATTTAGATAAATGGATTAAGCGGTCATTTACTGTCTTTTACACAAATAAGCACATCGGTTTTGTTGAGACTAATCAATTCAACTCATCAATCCGACACGATTACTACCATTAAGTAACAGTTGGCCTTTCACTGCAAAATATACAATCTTGCTTGCAAGAATGCATAATTTAATACATAAAAAAAGAGTTATTTTCTAATCTAGTTTCCACAATCTATTCACAAGAAAAAATCTTGCAAAAGCAATGGTCCAAAAGGTCAAATCTGGCAGTCTTCTTCTAGACGGTTCTAGTTCAAGCAATGGCAAAGATGCAAAATTGCGAAGAGACTGTTTGTGATTGCACAAAGCCTACAATACTCAAGGTACAAAACAGAGATACATATAAAACACACAACAACAACAAATTTCATAGTTATACCATCCAAATCTCGACGATTAAACGGAAATACAGATGCATATTTCAACCCACCAATAATATTCCCCAAGAACCCTAATTTCACCAATTTGACAAATTAACAAGATCCAGAGGCGTGATTGATTAAGAATGATTTCAACCGATAAAAGAGCAAGATTTTGTAACAGTCAAAGGAGTTATAGATCGGGAATTGCAGATCATGAGAGTATATGATTACAATCAAAGTTGAAAATTAACCTGATAAATAACGACAACAAGGAGACCTATGAGGATGAAGAAGAACAGTAGCCATGTAAGTATCTCCCCCATTTCACCCTTCCTCTCTCCGGGGGCTTTTCGATCTATGTAAACATTACATTAAAGGTGCATGATTGGCTATGGTTTTTTAACGGGAATTCTGCACACACCGTATTTCCTGTAAAAAACCGATTCAAACGGTCACGGTTAGGCCTCCCCGTGACCGTTTAATCAGGTGTGAGACCTAACTGTCACGGTGAGGCCTAACCGTGACAGTTAGCTTTGGGGATCCGTTAACAATGATTGTGTATGTAATTAATGGGGAATTGATTGTGTGCAGTTAAGGTTTCGGGAATTCTGCACACACCGCAGTTTCCTGTAAAAACCGATTCAAACGGTCACGGTTAGGCCTCCCCGTGACCGTTCAATCAGGTATGAGACCTAACTGTCACGGTGAGGCCTAACCGTGACAGTTAGCTCTGGGGATCCGTTAACAATGATTGGGTATGTAATTAATGGGGAATTGATTGTGTGCAGTTAGGGTTTGGGGGCTATATGTCACGGTTTGGCCAAACTGTGACATATTGCCTTTATTTTTTATATTTTTTTTATCATATCACTTTGTTTTTATTTTAATTTTATCACTCGTTTAACCTAATCGTAACTCACAAGTTTGTGTTTTGTGTTTATTAATAATTTATCTTATTACAAGTATTTATTTATTATTAATGTGACGGTTTTGTGTTTAATTTGTTTACGAGTTTGTAAAAATCGGTTGTTATTATTATACAGACATATTGTATATATTTTCTAAATTTGAGTAATCACATTGTTTTTATTTTTATTTTATCACACGGTTAACCTAATCGTAGCATACGTGTTTGTGTTTTCTGTTTATTATTAAATTATCATATTACAAGTACTTTTTGTGTTTAATTATTTATTAAACAAGTTGGTTGTTATTTTATCACATGGTTAACCTAATCGTAAAAATCAGTTGTTATCAAACATATACAATTAACATTATCAACATTACAAATATAAAACAAACAAACAAAGAAACACAACCAAACAAACACAACCAAATATACAAGTCATCATAACTGAAACTGCATATATATATATACACACAACGAGCTTTTACATACAAAAAGAAATAAAATACAAACAAAATACCTATCTAATCCATCATCCCCGGATCGCTGCCCTGACCAGACCCGCCCGCGCCAGATGGGTCAGCACCGTCATGGTCTAACCGCCTCGGTGATTGTGATAACAAGGGCGTACCCGAGGAGGCATAGTCCGCGACCATGTGCTGGATGACCTAGTCCATCATATCATGCAGCCTCGTGGTCGTATCCTCCAACCTCGTGACCCTGTCTCGTGTGTCTTGAAGCATATCAAGAACATGAGCAGGCAATCGCACGGCATGGTACACGCGCTGAGGATGCTGGGGCGGGTCCTGGTCGTGCGGCGGGGGAATGGGCTGATCCTCCCCGCCGCCAATGGGCTCGTGGGCATCCTGAAGGTGGACCTCAGCCCCCACCAGCTCGGGGGGTCCACCAACGGCTCGGGCACCCATGGCATGAGCTCATGGTATCTACTGAGCAGGTGCCAAGTGCCGTCGGGGAACCTCCAAACGATCCTCATCCCAGTGGCGATGGTCCGGCCGGCCACGCGCACAGGAGTCGGAGGTAGCGGGAGCTGGGACATGGCGTGCGCGTACCCCAAGCCCCGAGCGATCCGGGAAACGATGTTCCCGCCCACTAACGCCCCTCGCGACTGCCGATGATAATAACTAGCAAAATAATCAGTGAGGGCATGCGCGAGGTGGCAGTGTCGGTGTGTGAGTACACACCGAAGAAAAAAAAGGTCGGCGGCGTTGATCCTGTCGGTCCCCGCCCTACGACCGGCGACGGACGTGGCGATGAGTCGGTGAATGTATCTATACAGAGGGTCTCGTATATGAGATGACCTCGTATCACCACCGTACGGTCCGTCGCCAATGGCAGGCCACCAGACCTGATCGGAGTCGTCGGCCCCGTGGATCAAGGCCGCGGTGTACATCGGCTGTCCGACCTCCACCTCCGTGTAGAGGCCGCTGACGATAGCGAACCGCCGAAGTGATATGCGGTGGAGGTGGCCGAACAACCGGAAAGAAACCTCCGCGGGCGCATGACCGTCCGCTATGTCGTCCTCGTCCAGCTCCACAAGTCCCTGCTCACGTGGACGGAATGTGAAGGTGCAGTAGAACTCCACAGTCAGCTCTCGATGGGCATCGTCGCTCATCCGGAACAGCTGCTCCCACTGGCCGTCCTCGCCGATAATCTCAAAAAATGGTCCCGCTCTCCAACGAGCTGTAAGAAGTCCTCCGACAGGACGGTCCCCGGTGCCGGCACTCGTGCTCTCAGAGTCCTGAACCGCTCGTACGGTGTAGTCCCCTGCTCGAACTGTAAAAACTGGCAGTCATCAATGCCGGGAATAAAAACATCGTCGGTATCCATATCTGCGAAAAAAAACGTATTTATCATTATTTACAATGTTTATAAAATTAATGGTTGACGGTTAATTATTATTATTATATTATTAGTATTATTACTATTATTATTATTATTATTATGTATACTATTATTATTATTGGTATTATTATCTATTCTATTTAAAACCTTTGGTCGGTGGGGTTGTTCTGGACAATTCTTCTTCTTCCTTCGGTTCCGCTTTGCTTCCTCCTTGCTTCTGGACACTTCTTCTTCTTCTTCCTTCTGGACATTTCTTCACTCAGGTTTTTACTTTTCCTTTTCCGTTGATGATCTTCTCTTTTGTATGTGTCGTGCTTTCTCTTCTTCCTCTGTAATTGATTCCTGGTATGTTTCTATTTGTTCTGTTTTCGATTGCATGCTTAGTTTCGACTGGTGTTTTGCTTACCCAAGCTCGGTCCCGATTTCCTTCTGCGTCTTCGTCTCTGCTTTTTCATTTGGATTTTGATGACCGATTGTTGTTTTTTTTGGGTTTTATATATGTTTGCCTTTGATTGTGCTTGGACTGTAGTTGTGTTTTTGATGGCCGATTGTGGGTTTATGCTCCACCACCGACTCCTGCACCGCCCTCCTACGCTACACCGTCTACACCGACCTCAAAGTCTCCGAACACGCATCCCTGTTCCAAATCGAACCCATCAATCTCTTGGCTCGAACCGAACCCTAAAACCCAAATTGGGGGTGGTGGATTTGTTGCTGGAGGCGGAGGTCAACGGTGGTGGTTGTGTTGGTGGAGGCGGAGGTCGGGGAGGCGGAGGTCGGCGGTGGTGGATGCGTTGGTGGAGGCGGAGGTCGGTGGTGGTGGTGGTGGTGGTAGTGGCGGTGGAAAGAGGGCGGTGCCGCCGGTGGTTGAAAGCTCAAATGGGTTTCAGCAGTGGAAGATGAAGAAGAATGGTGGTGGCATTGAGGCAAATGTCCAGAGAGAAATAAAGAAGAGTGGTTGTTCAGTTGATGTGGAGAGTGAATTGCAGAGAGCAATCAAGGCTGCATCTTCATAATGAGGTTTGAAACATGTGTTTGATTGTATACCTTATTGCAATTGAGCTTTTACAGGTACTAGCAGTTTGGTGTTTATTGTTTTGTTAAACTGCTTTATATTGTATGTGAATCATTGAGATTTATACTGGTTTGTAATTGTCACAGGTTCCCTTTCTTTAACATATGATAATTTCCACAAGTAACATTTAAACTCATCAAATAGTTTGATCTTTCTTTTGCTGCAGTAACATATATTGAAACGAAGGCCGGCCTATGTGGCAAGTATATTTGTATGAAGTGAGATTGTGAGAATCTTTAAGACCAAAAGTCGCGAGGTAAGTCGGGTTCTCTAAAAATTTACGTGGTGGTAATTTGATATATCAAACACTTTTTAAATGATTATATAATATTCATCAATATGAATCAAATATTCAGTTGTAACAAAATTGATTGTTTAGAAATGGAATTTAGTACATAGAGGTAGATGGTTTATATGTTGGTTATGATTGTGTCACTCTATGATGAAGGGCATGGCTTAAGAGGTTGATGAATTTGGATGGTGTTGACCCTAAATGGCAGGTTGTTTTGTTGCCTAAGATTGTGATCAGGAGCACTACGCGCATTACCACATACTTCTTAGGCTGTGATGATATAAATTTATGTTCGGTGTTTGGCGCGGCAACATGTTTTGCAGCCATATTGAATCATGATATCTGAGCCTAAATTTGACAAGTAGTCTGCTTGAAATGTGTTGGATCTAGAGTGTATAGGTCTAGATCATTTTGTATAGGCTTAGTACTTGAGTCAAGTCTTGTAATTAACACTTGTAACAGTCAATATATATATATATATATGTGCATTGAATCTATAGGTTAACCCATATATGTGTGTGTTGATTTGTGACTGTTGACAGGGAGAAACAATATACTTGGAAGGATTCATGATATTGACCAAGTGTAAGAAACATCTACGGATGAACATTATTGTTAATCCGTAGATATGTTTCTTACAAGACCAAATGACCAAGTGAATGTTCATGCGGATGACCAAGTAAAGACTCCTACGGAACTACGGAAGAACAACACTTCTACGGAAGAGCAATTCATCTACGGAAGAACAAAAGTTCTGCGGACGACAAGACTTCTGCGGAAGAACATTATACTTGTGCGATTGCAAATACCAAGAAGTCAAACAAGTCAACACAATCAATAACAAATCCCAAGAGATTCGGTGTTTCCTTAGCCGACTCAAACCATCTATAAATACGAGTCCTAGGTTTCACATCTTAGTGAACACAATCAATCAATATTACGGCTGTCAAGAGTTACATCATTGTGCAACCCTAACCGCCGTCACATCAACATCAACATTATTCGATTCACTAAATTCGTTGTTCATAGTTATTCTTTATTATTCTTTTGTAATCATTACTTGATAGTTAATGAAATACGTTTGAATAATTATTGAATTCGCAGTAATTGTGTTTCTGTGGTTGTGTTCATCATTAATCATTAAAACAATTAAGCATCAATTAATGATAATTCCGCGATCATTGAATTGATTTATTTTAATACTGATAATTCCTGAATTGAGATCCTTGGATTCACAGGTGGTATCAGAGCTTGGTGCTCATTAATTTAGATCAATTGATCTATCAGTATTAAAATTGTTTAATTGATTTTCAAATAATTAAATCAACGACTTGTCATTGCTTGTTTGATTTAGATCTATATTCAAATCAATTGAATACTAGATCTGAGTTTTCGATAGATTTGTCAATTTTAACATTTAAGTTTTGATTCATACTTTTGCATCAAACATGAGTACTTTTGGTGGAGGATCTTATCAACCGCCAAAGTTGGAAACCAAAGCTGATTTTATATCCTGGAAATCAAATTCAGGAGTCATGTGAACTACACAGATCTGACTTGTGGGAGTCCATCACTCAGGGTCCTTATATTCCACCCACTCTTGGGTCGGATTATAATGACAAGAATCAGCCGATCAGCACTAAGAACTTGTCACCTGATGATGTCAAGAAGGTCAAAGTCGATATTAAAGCATACAATTTGCTTAGTATGGCTTTGCCAGAAGAGATCTTAATCAGGTGCGAGAATTACAAAACAGCAATTCCCTGTGGAAGATACTTCACACTCTCTGTGAAGGGAGTGATGAGATCCGAAGCATAAGGAAAGACACCCTCAGGTCACAATATGAAACCTTTCATCATATCAAGGGTGAATCAATTCCTCAGCAACTCCATAGATTTATGCAACTTGTTACTGAGATGAATATCTTGGAGTTAAAGTATACCACTGAGGAACTGAACAAGAAGATGCTCCACACTTTGCCTGAAAGTTGGAAGCAAACAGTGTCCATGTTCAAGAACACCATAGATCTCAAGACAACTGGTCTAGATACATTGGTTGCTAAGGTAGAAGCGCTTGAACTGGATGAACAATCAAGAAACAAGAGTGTGAGAACTCATGTTTCACCTTATCACTTCAAGGAAACCAAAAATGCTGGAAGTGCATTTATCTCAAATAATGAAGGTGATAACTCTTGTACTTTGAGTGATGATGAAGAGGAAGTCAGTTTTTATGCATCCAAACCCACTAAGAAATCATCTCAAAGTAAAAATCAAAAGGAAAAGGGAAGATCTGCAGAGAAAAGAGATACTTCAGCAACTGCAAACTCTTCTCAACAAAACAAACAGTCAGAACCAATAACTGTGAAATTGGATTCTGAAGAACAAAAAGCAGCCTTTACAGCTTTTAGTTCTAGCTTTCAAGCATATCTTGGAAGTTCACTTACATCAGCAAACATCTGTCAGCAAGACTTGGAGGAACTCCATCCTGATGTAGTAGAAGAGATGGATCTCCAATGGCAGATGGCAATGATTGCTTACAGAGCTAAGCAATATCTGCGGAGAAATAAAAATTTGGCTGCAACAAGCAAAACATCAAAGATTGGTGTTGATAAGTCTAAAGTCAGATGTTTCAAGTGCAATCTCTATGGTCACTTCTCTAGAGAATGCAACCAACAATCATCTCAACAGTATCAGCAGCAGCAGCAACAACATCAGCAGCAACAGCAATATCAGAATCAGCAATCAACCTCTCAAAGATCTCTGCATAGGCAACCTCAGCTAACATCCCCACCAGCCACAAATACATCAGCAGGACCAAGCAATTCTAAGGAGTCAGGGCCGATCATACTTCAAGATGGAACATCTGACTGGAGTATGTATGAGAAGGAAGTGTTAGAGGAGAATCAAGCATTAATGTCACATATGGAAAACAAAGTTCCTCCTATTGCCAGAGAGGTAAAAGACAGGTTATGTTCATCATCATGTGTTGAGGAAGTTGAACGATATAGAATCCATGCTCAACAATTGGCTGATAAAGTGAAGGAAACAATGATTTTGAATGAATCACACTTAAGAGAACATAAATTATATCAAATCAAAATAAGTTCTTTACAAAAAGATTTAGAAAAATATGTTTCTAAAAACTACAGCCTCAAAGCCCAAGTTGAGCATCTGACCACTTCCTTAACAAAATCCATGGCTGATCATGCATCCACTGAAGTGAAACTTCAGAAGTTTCAATTATCATCTCAGCAATATGAGAAGTTTCTAAACTCTCATATTGAATCAAAAAACAGGTCCGGGTTGGGTTATAATGCTGTTGCAGCACCTATTAATGATAACTACACACCTTTACCTGAAACAATGACTAAAAATTTGTCAAATCATTTTGTGCCAAGCACCAATATTGACATAAAAAATAGTCATATAAACAATAATGAAGCTGAGATGAGTGAAACTGAATCTACTGAATCAGAATCACTTAAACATAATGAATCAGATTTTGATAAATATGATGACTTGGATGATTCTGATGAACATGATACTGTTCAACTGAACATTGGTAAGAATGTTCAAGTTGAAACTGGTCTTCCATGAGTTCTTGAAGAATCAAAGCTGCAGTATCCTTCAAAGCAACGAAACATGCTGAAGACTATCTGCAAGAGGATTGCTGAATTGAATGAACGCCTTCAAGAACTGAACCTTCACAACGTTGATAGCTGCGGATCAAGTGCTGAGATACCTTTGTCTTCTTCAGAGAAAGGTAAGAAACAACAAACTTCAACAAAGAAAAAGAAAAATTCAAGTGTTGAAGATCTACGGAAAGAGAAATCAAAAGAATCCGTAGAACATCTGCGGAAAGCAAAACTGCCAAGTCCGTAGATCATCTGCGGAAGGCAAAAACTACTGAATCCGCAGAAAAGCAACGGAAGAGAGAAACTGATTCTACGGACGAGGTAAAAAGGGATGCCAACAAACATCCACAGAAAAGCTGAATATCAAGCAACAAAAGGCAGCCAAAGGCAAACAAGAAACAGCTGATGATGCTCCCAACAAAAACAAGAAGAAATCAACTGATGTTTCAGCAAGTGAGAAAAAGAACTATAAAAAGAAGGCTGAATCTGAAGAAAATTCAGAAAAATATTATAAATGGTGTGATATGAAGAATCACAATACTGATGAATGCTATTTCAGCAGCTATTATTCCATTTTATGTGACAAAAATAACCATTCCACTCAGGAATGTTATTTTATAAAAAGAACAAGAAAAAGAGCAAAAGAAGTCACAAGATGCATCATCTGAATCAGATTCTCAATCCTCAGTAAGTGACAAGGAGACAAAGATTCAGAAAGAACAACAAAAGTCAAAGAAAGATCATCTGCTGCGGACAAGACTTTGAAGAAGAAAACACCAACACAGTCTAAGACACCTTACAAAAAGGTGGATTTGTCTGATAAACAGACTGAAGCAGTTGATGGTTTCTTTGATAACTTTGCAAAAGGAACTCCTGTGCCTCAATCAAAGCTGAAAGATGAAGAAACTTTCAAAACTACAGGCTCCTCCTCAAAGTTAAAATATCAACCAAAACAAGCTACGTTGAAGAAAGACTCAGATAAGCATGAAGACATTCAAAAACCTGAATCATCTTCAACAGAATCATCCTCACCACCATCAAATCAAAAAGAAACAACTAATACTGAAACTTCAAGATTAATTCATGAAGGAGTAACTATTGTTGACACATCTGGCAAACCTAAGACAATTAAGCCTTGGGTTGTCAATTCTAACTAATTTCTTTTTGTGTGCAGGAACAATCATGGAGAGCTAACAACAAGTGATATGTTGACAGTGGTTGTTCCAGACATATGACAGGCAACTGTGCACTTCTCCATGACTTCAAACATAAACATGCCTCTTATGTGGCATTTGGTGGGGATAAGAAGGGAGGTAAAATTGTTGGTGAGGGAATGGTAACAAATGGTGTTTTAACATTTGAAAAAGTAAATTACTGTGAAAATTTACAGTATAATTTACTTAGTGTTTCCCAAATTTGTGATCAAATTACTTAACACTATTTGATAACACTAACTGTTATATTCTTAAGCCAGGTTTTGCGGTTCCAGCAGACTGGATCCTTCTTAAAGCATCAAGAAAAGGCAACACATATGTCTTGGATATGAACAACACATCACTCACAAATCATGAGACATGCCTGCTGTCTAAATCTTCAGAAGATGAATCTTAACTGTGACATAGAAGGCTTGTCCATTCCAACATGAAGAACATGAATAAATTGGTGAAAAATGACTTAGTCATTGGATTACCAAAGAAATAATTTCATTGTTCTAATCATTGTTCTTCATGTTACAAAGGAAACAACACAGAGTGTCTCATAAATCCAAAACAATCAACACTAACACTACACCACTCAAATTGTTTCACATGGACCTCTTTGGTCCAACCAATGTGCTGAGCATTGGAAAAAGGTAATATTGTTTGGTGATAGTAGATGATTTCACTAGATTCACTTGGGTCTTTTTCTTAAAACATAAGAGTGAAACATCTGAAACATTAATGGACTTTGTGGTCAAGATTGAGAATCAACTTGATTAAAAGTTAAAATTTTTAGGAGTGACAATGGAACTGAATTTGTTAATGCTGATTTGAATTCTTTTTGCAGGAATAAAGGGATAGCTAGACAATTCAGTGCACCAAGAACTCCACAACAAAATGGAGTGGCTGAAAGAAGAAATAGAACACTCATAGAAGCAGCCAGAACAATGCTAGCTGATTCTCAATTGCCCATAACCTTCTGGGCAGAAGCTGTGAATACAGCTTGCAATGTTCAAAATAGAACATTAATTGTCAAAGAACATAATAAAACCCCCTATGAGCTCTTATTTAAAAGAAAACCTTTTATAGGATACCTTAGAGCTTTTGGGTGTCATGTGTCTGTTTTGAATACTAAAGAACAATTGGGCAAATTTTCTGAAAAAGCCTATGATGGTTTCTTTGTTGGATATTCATTCACTTCTAAATCATATAGGGTCTATATTCCAGAACATAACATAGTTGCAGAGACTCCTAATGTTTCTTTTGATGAATCCATGTTTACTACAAATGTAAAAGGATCATCTTGGTTATTTGATATAGATGCATTAACTGAATCATTTAACACTGGTTATCTGATCAATGCAGGTGCTGCGGATACATGCTATCCATTTGTGCCTCCAAGTTTGAATGAAGTGCCCCTGACAGCTGACCCACCAAGGGCATAACTTTCAACTGCACCTCAGCAAGAATCATGTCAGCAGCATGAAGTTCCATCAGTAAACACATCCGTAGATGCATCAGTATCCGTAGATGTAAGTCCTGCTTCAGCCACTGAATAAAGGGATAGAGAGGAGGTGTTGAATCAACAAACCATGCCTGCAACTCAACAATGTTCATCCGTGGATGGTGCTGTAACTCCTACGGAAGTACAAAATGCCTCCGTAGATGTTGCAGTTACTCCTGCGGAAGAACAAAATGCTTCCGTAGAACTTCCTGCGGAAGAAGACAACCCAGCAGCAACTGACACACAAGCTGATCCTAATGACCATGAGCCTTTTGATTACTTCATAGACTCAACTTCTCAGCTGACTCCATCTGCTTCAATGGGTTTCTCAAACTTGGAATCACAGTTTCAGTTGATGCTGTCTCAACAAGCAGAATCCACAAGTCTCATCCAACAGACAATATCATTGGAGACCTGAATGCAAGAACTACAAGGAGCAAAGGAGGCGTGGCAAACATTTGTTTATTCACCTGCTTTTTGTCACAAACAGTTCCTGCAAACATTACAGCTGCTCTAAAGGACAACAGTTGGGTTGAGGCTATGCAAGAAGAACTTCAACAATTCAGAAAACAGAAGGTGTGGAATCTCGTAGACCTGCCTCAAGGTCAACATCCAATTGGAACAAGGTGGCTATTCAAAAACAAGCTGGATGACAGGGGTATAATCGTGAGAAACAAAGCTAGGCTTATTGCTCAAGGATATACTCAAGAAGAAGGGATAGACTATGATGAAGTTTTTGCACCAGTTGCAAGAATTGAAGCTATAAGGGTTTTCCTAGCCTATGCCTCCTTCAAGAAGTTCACAGTCTATCAAATGGATGTGAAGTGTGCTTTCCTTTATGGGAAAATTGATGAAGAAGTCTATATGGCTCAACCCCGTAGATTTGAAGACCCGATTATCCACATAGAGTATACAAGCTTGACAAAGCTTTGTATGGTCTTCATCAAGCACCCAGAAAGTGGTATGACACATTGTCATCCTTCCTACTGAAGAATGGCTACAAGAGAGGAACAATTGATCAGACACTCTTCCTCAAACATGAACATCAAGATCTTTTGGTGGTTCAAATATATGTTGATGACATAATATTTGGATCAACCAATAAGAAATTGTGTCAAAGCTTTGAAGACTTAATGAAATCTGAATTTCAGATGAGCTCCATGGGAGAATTGACATTCTTCCTTGGCTTACAAGTTCATCAGAAAACAGATGGCATTTTCATAATCAAGAAAAGTACATTCATCAAATACTGAAGAAGTACAATCTTGCTAATTCAACTTCATGCAAGACACCAGCCTCAACAATAGACAAGATTGTGCCTGACACAGCTGGAAAATCAGTAGATCAAAGATTGTATAGATCAATGATCGGTTCTTTAATGTACTTAACTGCCAGTAGACCTGACATAATGTTTGTTGTCTGTGTTTGTGCCAGGTATCAATCAGACCCAAAGGAGTCCCATCTGAATGCTGTGAAGAGGATTTTCAGATATCTGAAAGGCAAACCTGCCTTAGGACTGTGGTATCCTAAAGATGGAGATTTCAGCCTCTACTCCTATTCAGATAGTGACTATGGAGGGTGCAACAACAACAGAAAATCCACAACTGGTGGATGTCAGTTTCTAGGACCAAGACTTGTTTCTTGGCAGTGCAAGAAGCAAACCAATGTATCCGTGTCCACAGCTGAAGCTGAGTACATAGCTGCTTCAGCTGGTCGCTCTCAAGTACTTTGTTTGCAGAACCAATTACTTGATTATGGTTACAATTTCCTTCAAACACCAATTCATATTGATAATTCAGCTGCTATGTTTATAACTGCTAACCCAGTTCAACATAGTAAAACAAAACACATTGAAATCAGATACCATTTTCCGAGAGACTGCTCAGAAAAGGGTCTAATCAAGTTAGTCAAAGTAGACACAACCAATCAGCTTGCTGATTTGTTCACTAAAGCATTTGATTTTGTTAGATTTAATTTTCTGATAGAATCTTTGGGGATGATTAACTTAGAGTAACTCAACAAAAGCATATGACTGACTTTGTGTAGAGTACTAGTTAGGGATGATTTAAGTGTCTGATAGAACATCTGTGCATGCATTATATTTGGGAAATGATAGTAGACTATGCTTGGTTTTTAAACAAACACTCAAACTAACTTGTATCATTCTGATATGTGAGTAGGTTCATCTTGAGTGGAAACAAAGCTAAGAGCATGCAAAACTAAGAGCAACAGGTATCTGTCCGTGGGAACTCCATTTTGAGAGTCAGAAGAATAAGTTATCTCTTGATGTGATCAAATCAACTACACAAGCACACTATGTAAAATACTTTATAATCTTCTATCTTTGCAAAGTCATATTCCCTCTGTTTTGTGTGAACAAAGACCTGGGGATATGATCCACGAGTATGATCTTTATTCTCCCTCTGTTTTGTGTAAACAAAGACCTGGGTTAAGTTCACCTCTGTTTTATAAAGTAAAGACCTGGTGACTATGAAGATCATCTCTCAGCTCTAAAAAGAATCACTTGTGCTTAATTGTACATCAATTCAACGAGCTTCAACATCAAAGCATTTATGAGACTGTACTCTGTCTCAAGATAGAACTTATAACTTAATGTACATAGTCATTAAGTGTGAAACATAGTGATTTGCCTCACCTACGGAGAACATACTCTAATGACAATTGAATGAGGAACTCATGATAGTTACTGATTAACAAACTTCAAAACATGATAAATAGCATGCCTAGTTGATACATTACTCATGTTTGAATTTCAGTGGATCTATATACTTACAATCAAGTGTGTATTGAATCAACTAATCAACATCAGCAGAAGCCAAGTCATAGTATGATCCCTCTATGTATCTATGCATGCATGTAATTGTTTAAGCCAGATGTTTAATTGTCCTCTTAACTGATTTTCTCTCACTTAGACTGTCATATGCCTGTCATGCCTGTTTACAACTTAAATTTATGATGAATGCCATAGTTTACCATTAATCACAAATTTAGGGGGAGTAGTTCATGCATGAAAAACAATAAAAAGCTGTTAATTGATTTAATTTACTTTGAAGGAATTGGAACTTGAGCACTAACGTGAATGCAGGATACAGGACACTTGCTTTCTTGTACTTAATTGCCATGCAAATAAAGTCAGCAATGTCCAACATCAACAATTGATTCTACTCAGTAGACATCATACATTTAAATTAAAGTTTTTTTAACAGAACTTTAAGTTCCGCAGAAGGTTCAGTAATACTTCTCATCCGTAGAAGTAACAGTGAAATCTCTGCATCCGCAGAAGTCTTAGTAATACCTCTCATCCGTAGAAGTATTATGTGTGATTTCTGATTCAGCAGCACATGCATTGTATTTGAGCTAAGGCATCCGCAGATGTCAAAACATCCGCAGATGTTAAGGTTCCACAGATGTTCTGCGGAAGAAAAAATGCATTTGAAATAAAAGTATATGGACGGATAAATGGAAAGTGGGCCCAACATAATTAATAAAAGAAATTAATATGTTCAGTTATAAATAAGGTGTCTGACTCATAATTCATTAATCAATTTTTCAGAACACTTTTTCAGTTTTAACCTAGAAAATCGCCCACTTTCCCCCTCATTCAAACTTTCAAAAATCAGTTCCGAGAAAACATAATCAACATTATCCGGTAATCGATTACTGTTATGCGAAGGTAAATATGTTCTAAACATCAGTACGGAACTGGTTAATCGGTTATTGCCATTAAAACGATTCAACTTCATGTATGCTAACTCGATTTTCGTTGTTGTTTACAGATGGCAAACAGATTCGCAAAGGAACACAATGTGTGCGCGTTTTTAAATTCTGATGATCCTGCGGCTGAAGGATGTCGAGATATCATAAGATATCTTCGGCGGTCCAGGCTCTTCTACGCCTTAACAGCAGAGCCTGTGATCCATCAGGCACACATAATCGACTTTTGGAACTCAGCACGGGTTGAACAACAAGGTGATGAGGAAGTGATTGCTGCTGAGATACTGAATGAGCGTATTCGAATCACTGAAAGCACAATCCTAAGATGTCTGGAATTGGGTGACGAGAGATAGGGACCCCGATGTATTCGAGAATGAATACATTGAGAAGGTGTTCAACCTGATGGGGTACGATGGAGATTATGAGAAAGGGGAGATAAAGAAGGGTAGGCTGTGCAAACCTTATCGATTCTTATGCCATACCTACCTGAAATGCATGTCCAACAGGAAGTCGGGGCTCGATAGATTTTCACGACACATATCATCTGGAATCATTGGTATATTCGAGGGAAGAACGTATAACTACTCCAAGTACATCTTTAACTGTCTAAGTGAACAAGTCAAACTTCAGCGGAATGATAAGATGTACATGTTCCCTAGATTTCTACAACTGGTGATCAACTCTGAACTTCCAAGGCTGGACAGAGTTGGAGAAGTGTTTGTGCAAGCACACTTGGGCAAATCTGTGCTGAACAAACTCAGTGGGAAGTACCAGGGCAAAGACATGCCAATGTTCGCACATGTGGTGGATGCTCAAGCAGACTTACCACAAGAATTGGTTTGGGTAGATGAAGCAGAGTCATCTGCTAAATCTGTTCAAGCTTCTCACTCACCAAGTCCAACACCACCACTCCAACTACAATCACCTAGCCAAACACCCCTCATCAATCATAATCACAAGCCAGCATCAACACCCAACCAATATCACCAATTCATCACCATGAATCTCCACTGCTGATATCCTCATCTTCCACCAAAAACACTAAGCCAATCTCTCCAGTTCAACAACAATCACCATCACCTTCTCATTCATCCTCACATCACACTCAACCTTTCTCTCCACTATAAATCCAATCCCCTGTACAACCACCACCAGAATCACCAAAACATCCATCACCGGAAAGTGCTAGCACTGAACTTTTTGAGATAACTGAGTTTGTACACTCTGTACACTCAGGAGAAACTGAGATATTATCTCAAGCTAGCAATGTTCCCATCTCTCCCACACACACTGAAGAACAAGTGCTATCAGACAATACTGATCCCATATCTCCAATGAAAGAAAATCAAATTGCTGATGAGCAAAGGGAATTACAACAAGGATTTGTTGAGGATGTCATTGCATATCATGAAGATGACTTAAGTGATAGTGACATTCCTGTCAGCAAAAGCTTTTTGATTGCTGAGTACAACAAGTTAGTACTCAAATCAAATAAGCGAAAGCAAAGAATACAAGAGCTCAAAGGTATCATTCAAGAGAAAGATGAAGAGCTAATGAAGAAAGATGCAAGTCTGAAAAGGCTGAGAGAGGATGCAATAAGTAACAATGAAGTGATTGATGCACTATTACAAAAAGAACAAGAGTTGCTGGCATCTTTGAAAATTGAGCAAAGTGATAAAGCTCAGCTGATAAAACAAAAGGATGAAGAGATAGAGAACTGAAAAGGAAGATATCTGTTCTGAAAACAAAAGAGGGACCAAGTGTTGAACAATCAAAACCTTCAGCTGAAGCTCCAAAGCAATTGATTCTTTATTCCCGGAAAAGAAAATACTTGGGGTAAGCAAAAAGAAATCTGAAGAAGAAGCCTCCCCTAAAAGGCAAAAACTTCCATCTCCTGAACCTACTCCTTCAGTAGATGTCTCTACTGTGAAGGTATCATCCGGAGATGATAATGATAGTGAGAAAGAATGGGAGGAGCTGACCAGGATGGAGTCCCCCACTGATAAAAAGGGAGGAAAGGCCGATGACCTTCTAACTACAGCAAACATTATGGAAGAGAGGCCTGATTCAAGCATGTTCATGACCCTCATCAACCATGGTTTTCCATATGACATGGTTGAGAGGATGAATTCTACTGAAATGAAGAATGTACTGAAAGAGTTGAATTTGCAAGATTCATAATTCCAAACTGTGATTATGAAGCCTTCACTGTCTTTCAGTCATTAGAAAAGATCAAGAAAGACTTAGGCCACTGTGACACAGCCAAGCTTACCAAGTATAACATGACATGCTGGTTACAGGGTCACAACTACAAACCGCATGAGCTCAAAGGCAGATCTACTGGAGAACTGCGGAGGATGATGGAGCATGTGATGAAAGTGGAACTGGAAACTGGGGTTAAGTTCAGAACCACTGCTCCATATCCAAAAGAACAAAGCAAACTTGCTGCTGATCCAGTAACTGTTGAACCAAAAGATCAGCACAAGGAAAAAGAAAAACTGATCAGAGAGCCAAGGGCTGTAATCCCCGGAAAGGTCTGGCCTCTGGGAACAACCGTTTGAGAAATTACTGAGAAGAAATCAACTCTCATGAACTGTATGATCATATCACAACTCCAGTTCTGTGGAAGAACACAGGATTATGGCCTGGAAATATGATCCAGACGGGATGTGCAGTTATAAAGAGGACATCTGGAAGAATTCAATACTTCCATGATGTGGAAGCTCTGTTAAGTCTTCCGGAGCAAGACATCAGGGATTTACAAAGCATCCCAATAACCAACTATCCAATTCATCTTAGGGGGAGAGACTTCTCTGCAGCTGTAAATGGTATGAAAACCAGATTTGCTGATGATGTGCTCATACAAGCAAAGAAAGATGATAAGGAGCACAAAAGAATCAAATAAAGTAAGAAAAGAAGAACAGCTGAAGTCTCATCTCTTGTAGATGATGATATGCTAAAGAGAGTTGGATGTGACAAAGCTCAGATACAATCAAAAGCTTCAAAGGAAATCAATTCACTTATCCCATCACAGAATGGGGATATGTTGAAAGAAATAAAGAGATGGTATTGCTGAGAAATGCTGATGGGAAAAAGGCTGAAAAGATAAGAATTTCGATCCAGTAGAGATAAAGATGCTGCATCCAAGCTACACATCATATCTACACGACAAATTCTTCCCAAAGCTATCAGATGAAAAAGCTCAGAATGATCTCTGCCTGTATGTACACATGATACAAGTTGTAGATAATATGCATGCAAAGGCACACAAGAGAAGAAAGCATGAAGCTGGGCTGTTGAAGGGAACAACAATAGAAGAGGTGTCTGAGCTCAGAATCTCAGAAGAAGATGAGCTGGAAATTGTACATAACGATAGTGTAGTGGAAACACTCACTACTGAAGAAGATGTTTTAGGGCTGAGTTATGATACACTGAAGAAGATCAGCAGAATGAAGATCAAGTACAAGTACAATGATCAGAAGACTGCTGTATCTTACTTCTACAATAAGATGATAGCAAGAGTAAAAGAACTTGCAGTTTTGAAGGACTGATTACAAGGAGCTAAGCCTAAGGGGGAGTATTGTTGGATCTAGAGTGTATAGGTCTAGATCATTTTGTATATGCTTAGTACTTGAGTCAAGTCTTGTAATTAACACTTGTAACAGTTAATATATATATATGTGCATTGAATCTATAGGTTAACCCATATATATGTGTGTTGATTTTTGACTGTTGACAGGGAGAAACAATATACTTAGAAGGATTCATGATATTGACCAAGTGTAAGAAACATCTACGGATGAACATTATTGTTAATCCGTAGATATGTTTCTTACAAGACCAAATGACCAAGTAAATGTTCCTGCGGATGACAAGTAAAGACTCCTACGGAAGAAGGATTTCCTACGGAAGAACAACACTTCTACGGAAGAGCAATTCATCTACGGAAGATCAAAAGTTCTGCGGACGACAAGACTCCTGCGGAAGAACATTATACTTGTGCGATTGCAAATACCAAGAATTCAAACAAGTCAACAAAATCAATAACAAATCCCAAGAGATTCGGTGTTTCCTTAGCCGACTCAAACCATCTATAAATACGAGTCCTAGGTTTCACATCTTAGTGAACACAATCAATCAATATTACGGCTGTTAAGAATTACATCATTATGCAACTCTAACCGCCGTCACATCAACATCAACATTATTCGATTCACTGTATTCGTTGTTCATAGTTATTCATTATTATTCTTTTGTAATCATTACTTGATAGTTAATGAAATACGTTTGAATAATTATTGAGTTCGCAATTATTGTGTTTCTGTGATTGTGTTCATCATTAATCATTAAAACAATTAAGCATCAATTAATGATAATTCCGTGATCATTGAATTGATTTATTTTAATACTGATAATTTCTGAATTGAGATCCTTGGATTCACAGGTGGTATCAGAGCTTAAATGAACAGTATTAAAGAAATCTCCAACATCCATATTTCATCAACGGTGGGAACTCCCACCTTGGCCAAGGTACCATATGGAACAGTGTTCTTGTTGTCTGGATGTATGTTGATCATGATCGGTCTTGAAACAATTGTTTATGTTTATAAGGTTCGCTGGTTTGTGAGGTTTAGTGTCATTTATACTTTGCTTAGGGATGCAGTGTTGTTTAATCTTGTGCTTTCTGTGAGCAAATATTACATCAGGTTGTTTTATGCCCCTTGAAAACGCTTGTGTCGGCTATGATGATATTCAAAAAATGGTTTCAGGTTGCTTTGGCGTGGCTACCGTTTACGGTTAGCAGCCATAACTGAAATCCGGTTCTGAGCCCCATTCATCACATGCTGCATTCGTAAAAATGAATCGGTGCTTTGTTTCAAGTCGGTGATGATGAAACTGTCTTCATCTGAGACATGTATATGTTGTATGTTGGTGTACATTTTGAATTTAGTATAGTGTCGGGCTATGATGATATTCAAAAATGGTTCGGGTTGCTCTGGCGTGGCTACCGTTTACGGTTAGCAGCCATAACTGAAAGTGTTAGCTTGTGGCTATGATGATAGAGTTCTGAGCCTCCGTTAGCATACCAATCTTGTGGTTGAGGTAATGCAGGTTTTTGCCAGCTTTGTGCTTTCTGTGAGCAAATATTACACCAGGTTGTTTTATGCCCCTTGAAAACGCTTGCGTCGGCTATGATGATATTCAAAAAATGGTTTCGGGTTGCTTTGGCGTGGCTACCGTTTACGGTTAGTAGCCATAACTGAAATCCGGTTCTGAGCCCCATTCATCACATGCTGCATTCGGAAAAACGAATCGGTGCTTTGTTTCAAGTCGGTGACGATGAAACTGTCTTCATCTGAGACATGTACATGTGTATGTTGGTGTACATTTGAATTTAGTATAGTGTCGGGCTATGATGATATTCAAAAAATGGTTTCGGGTTGCTTTGGCGTGGCTACCGTTACGATTAGCAGCCATAACTGAAAGTGTTAGCTTGTGGCTATGATGACAGAGTTCTGAGCCTCCGTTTAGCCGTCTTTATGACGCGCAACGCGCGTCTGGGGACCAAACTAGTTATTATTATGTATACTATTATTAGTAGTATTATTATTACTATTACTATAATTATTACTATTATTATTACTATATCTTATTCTTTATTATATATATTATTAGTATTATATAATTATTATTATTATTATTACTATTACTATTAGTATTATTACATTTATGTTTTGTATTATTATTAGTATTTAGTATGAGTTTGTCAATGATTAGTATAATATTATTATGTTTTTATTATTATTATTATTACTACTACCATTACTATTATAACTATTATTATTAGTATCATTTAACTATTTTTATTATAACTATTATTATTATTATTTACTATTCTATTATTATATTCTTATTATTCCTATTACTATTATAACTATTATTATTATATTATAACTATTATTATTATTATTATTTATATTATATTATCACTATTATTACTATTTTATTACTATTACATATAACTATTATTATTATATTATTGCTATTATTATTATACTATTATTACTATTATTATTACTATTAGTATTATTAATATTACTATTACTATTATTATTATAACTATTATATTACTATATTTATTATTATTTCTAATAATAATAATAAACCGTCAACAAACTACGCTACACATACGGGAAAAACCTATCAAATATATAAGGGAAAACCTATCAAATCTATTAGGGAAAACCTATCAAATCTAATTGGGAAAACCTATCAAATCTATTTGGGGAAAACTATCAAATCTATGTTTACCTCTATGGATTAAAGCGGAAAATTACGTACCGAAAACGATAATGTAGCGGCGGTGGTGGTGTGACGGCGGTGTTGCAGCGGCGGTGGGTGCAGCGGCGGTGGTGGTGCGCAGATGGTGAGTGGCGGTGGTGGTGGAGATGGTGAGCGGCGGCGGTGGTGGTGGAAGATAGTGAGCGGGGGGGTGGTGGTGGTGGTGGAAGATGGGTGAGCGGCGGTGGTGGTGGTGGAAGATGGTGGATTCACGGGGTGGTGGTGAAGATGGTGAGCGGCGGTGGTGGTGGTGGAAGATGGTCGATTCACGGCGGTGGTGGTGGTGGTTTGAAGATGGTTGAGCGGTGTGGTGTGGGGTGGTGGAAGGAGGGGGTGAGCGGCGGCGGTGTCACGGGGAGGGCTCGAGGTGACGGTTTGGAAGCGGTGGAGGTGAAAACGTTGGGAGGATTGTGGTGGTGAAATGGTTGGGTGGTGGGTGAAATAGGGGTGTGCGAACGGTTAAAGATGAAACCAGAACCACGAGGTCACGGTTTGGCCTCCACGTGACCTCTTACAGACAGGAGGTCACGGTTTAGCCTCCACGTGACCTCTTACACGGTGCTCGAGGGGTAGGTGCACTAACGAGGGGAAATCAGATTCAAAAAAATATCTCAAGAGGTCACGGTTTGGCCTCCACATGACCTTTCCCTTTTTTTGTATAATTGTTATTATTTTATTGTTATATTATTGTTATTATTATTTTATTATTATTATTATTATTATTACTATTATTATTATTATTATATTATTATTCATTATTATAACCGTAACCTTTTAGTTTCTGAATACACAAAATAATACTATTAATATATTATATTATTAACTTTAAAATTATTACTATTAACTTTTTATTTATATTCGAGTAATTATTATTATTATTGTTATTATTATTATTTAGCATTATTGTTATTATTATTAGAGTTTATTTTGTAGTTCTGAATATATACAATATTATTATTATTATATTATTATTATTATTAACTTTAAAATTATTACTATTAAACTTGTTATTTATATTAGAGTACATTATATTATTATTGTTATTGTTATTATTTATCATTATTGTTAGTATTATTAGAGTTTATTTTGTAGTTTCTGGATATATACAAAATTATTATTATTAATATTATTATTATATTAACTTTAAAATATTACTTATAAACTTTTTTTATATTAGAGTATAATTATTATTATTATTGTTATTATTATTTTTATTGTGTATTATTATTAGAGTTATTTTGTAGTTTCTGGATATATACAAAATATTATTATTATTAATAATTATTATTAACTTAAAATTATTACTATTAAACTTTTTATTTATATTAGAGTATATTATATTATTATTGTTATTATTATTATTTATCATTATTGTTATTATAATTAGAGTTTATTTTGTAGTTTCTTTTGGATATATACAAAATTATTATTATTAATATTATTATTATTATTAACTTTAAAATTATTACTATTAAACTTTTTGTTTATATTAGAGTATATTATTATTATTATTGTTATTATTATAATTTATCATTCTTTTTATTATTATTAGAGTTTATTTTGTAGTTCTGGATATATACAAAATATTATTATATAATATTATTATTATTATTAAGTTTAAAATTATTACTATTAAACTTTTTATTTATATTAGAGTATATTATTATTATTGTATTAATTATTATTTAATTATTGTTATTATTATTAGAGTTTATTTTGTAGTTTCTGGATATACAAAATAATACTATATAATTATTATTATCAACTTTAAAAATTATTACTATTAAAATTTATTATTATTATTATTGTTATTATTATTATTTATCATTATTGTTATTTTATTAGAATCTATTATGTATGTTGAACATTAGTTTACAAAATATAAGGTGCATATATATCGATATGTTCCGATAAGATGATTTAGGTTATCATTAAAACTTTACGGTTTGTTCACGTACGCATGTTGTATGTATGTTTACGAAGTGTTTTGTTCTTATTGTATATATATGTTGATATATGTGTATGTTCATGAAAAAAATATCCGATTCGATATACGTAAATGATCATAAACGGTTATGTGTAGGAGTAGGGAACTTTAAAAAGTACGGGTAGACCAAACCGTGACCTCTTTTGTCAACAAGCTGTCACGGTTCGCCTACCACGTGACACTTTGTGTCAACAAGCTGTAACAGCTTCATTCCACAACGCCACATGTGAACAAAGGGGTCACGGTTGCCCAAACCGTGACCTTTTGGTCCAGATTATTTTAAAAGAATAAGTTTTCTATACCTATCAGCGAACCACTCCCGTCCCGACCGGTTAAGACGGTAGGGCAACAGGGGAGTGGTGTGGGCTCGAAACCCACTACCACCTGTTCAAGTGGGTATTTTTATAAAATTATTTAATTAGTAAAATATTAAAAAATTAGGCAAACGGTCACGGTTTGCCCTAACCGTGACCTTTTGCCCTAACCCTAACCGTGACCTTTTACAAGTGCAATACGCCCGAACAAGTGTCATGCGCCCGAAAAGAGGTCACGGTTAGACCTAACCGTGACGTTGCCAAACCCAAAACGTCACGGTTTGGTCAAACCGTGACAGTTATCTTCCTGTTTGATTTAGTGTTTTATTTTATTATTATATTATTATTATTATTATTATTATTGTTGTTGTTGTATATTATTATTATTGTTATTATTATTATTATTATTTTATTATTATATTATTATTATTATTAACTTTAAATTTATTACTATTATTATTTCTTATATATTATTATTATTATTTCTACTATTACTATTATAATATTATTATTATTAACTTTAAAATTATACTATTATTATTTCTTTATTATATTACTATTACTTTATATTTCTATATTATTATATATTATATTATTATTATTACTATTACTATTATTATTTCTATTATTATTATTATTATTAGTATTTCTATTATTACTATTACTATTACTATTATTATTATTATTATTACTATTACTATTATTATTATTTGTACTATTATTTTCATCATCATCATCATCATCTCATCATCATCATCATCATCATCATCATCATCATCATCATCATCATCAAATCATCAAATAAAGGGATCTTCATTAATATGATAAAGTATCAGAAAATGATAACTTACAAGAGGCATTGGTGCCTCTATGACGATCCGTTATTCTAACGTAATTATTTATACGATCCTCATACATATTTTGCCATTCTAGTGCTTGTTGATATGCAAATCTCGGCCAATGATAGCCCACACTGGGCATTGGGTAATCCCCTTCCTTGTATGCAAATAAAGGTGACATTGGTGAACATGAGCAAGTGTGACAACTGGATAGGTGAATAATGGCTCTGGGGCTGTTCTCAGCGGGAACCATGTCTGGCTGCCAAATGAAGAAATAAGATGCACAATACAATGAATGTTTCCGCAATTACGAGTCCATGGGCCGGAAAAGTTAGCCAATGGGTATTGGGTGCGGGTTGAGTCGTACCAACCCAATTTAAGCTATTACGAACCAGAATCATAATAGCCAGGCTACTCGCTGTTCAAATGCTCCGCCAATACCTCATGTTTCTGTCCATCTCCGACAACATTTGACGCCTAACCCATCCCATTCATTTTGCTTTTCCCTAAAGCCAACGCGATCGCCCGAAACCACAGTTACCATCAGGCCGCACATCTTTATAGTCGAACGTACCGGTGAATCCATTGGGGTAGCTGATCCTTAAACTTCATAACTTTTATCACGTCCTTGGTTTCAATATTAAGGAAACCCTAGGGCAGCTCCCGTAATCGGTACATTTGAAGCAGCCTTTGCCTGATTAGAACGGTCGTTGGGCATTTTAAACTGAGGGGTATATGAGCTATGCCTCGCCGGGTCAGACATAGTTTGTTATGAGGAAGTTAGGAGCTGGTCTAGCAGCCTCATACTGTGATGTATTGGAGTCCGCTCTTCTTTGTTGCTCCTTAATATTTGGACGACCACGTCGGTCATGACGCACCTCAGGTTCTTAAAGTTTTGACTTGCTCTTAAACAAAGAGTCAATACTTTCTTAAACATTTTTTTCTTTACTTGAGGTTGGGAGACGACATAACCTTTTGTTCAAGTCATCAAATTTCACATCGTAGTCGGGTTCAGGCGGCGCGACGTACACTGGCTCGAAATCAAGCTTTCACAGTGTGGATCTACTGCATCGAGTGGAATACTTGTGACTGGATTTAAAGGTTAATTATTAGTGAAAAATATGGCAATCGTGTGACAACAGTAAAAAAGTATTAAGAAAAATATAACCTTCTCGGATTATATCCAAACGACAAGCACATGGCAAGCCATGGACGTGAACAACTGGTGTCCACATGAACCCCAGACTCCTGAATCATTTCCATTTCGTCAACTCTGATTCAAGGAGGCTAAGGCAAAAAATGGATACTTTATAATGCAACTTTAAGAACAATGACAGGTCTATGGTCTTTTTAATTTTCACACGGGACACTCGAATATTTTACAAATTTCAATTTCCTGGTCGCGCACGAGGTCACAAACATATCCGACAAGTGTGTGCAACGTTGTTGGATCATGATAAGGCTGGTGCAACCAAATTCACTTCATAGTCACTTTTGGTACTACATTAAAGGGCTTCCGAAGCCAAGCAAGAGATCTTCCGAGAGTCTAAGGAACAACAGCTGAAGACATCTTCCGAAGGCAAAAGCTGAAGTCAACTACTGAAGACAACAACTGAAGCCAAAGCTGAAGATATCTTCCGAAGACAAAGTCTGAAAGCTTCCGAAGACAAAGTCTGATGAAAGAGCTGAAGACAAAGTCTGAAAGCTTCCGAAGACAAAGTCTGATGAAAGAGCTGAAGACAAAGTCTGCTTCCGAAGACAAAGAAGACTCCAAGCTTCGGAAGAAGCAGTCTTCCGAAGTATAAGTGCCTTCGGAAGAAGTTATTCTTCCGAAGCACTTTATCCTTCGGAAGACATTGCTATGTCCAGCAGATAAAAGTATGGTCCCTGACAGTCCGCTGCAGACCTCTGATACAGCATGGCATCTTCCTAAAGAGCCATGTTGTTGACCATACTTTATTCTACTGTTCACCTTTTTATGATAGTACATGTTACCAACTTTAGTTGGTGACAAAAGGTAAGTCAGGGACATGTCCTGACTACCAACTTTCAGACAAAATGTCTGAAAGACCTCACCTAGAGTCTTGTAGTATAGATGTAAGGTTAGAGGTGTCCAGCTGGTATCAAAGTATATCCGGCTGTAGGTAGTATTATATATATCTTCTCCCTGTAACTCTTAAGCAAGTGATTTGAGTCCAAGTGTCTTGTAATCCTTTGAGTTGAGAAGCAATATATAAAAGTACCTTGAAAATTTACTGCTGTTAAATTTTCTTACTGCTTGTTACTTGTTATATTGTGATCAACTCTTCATAGACTGCTTGCCGAGTGTTGATTCACAGTGAGTTGAGAGAAAAACCATCCGAAATCCGATCCTGCAATTGGTATCAGAGCTCCAGGCTCTTGATTGTGAGATCTTACCATCCTAATCAACCTGTTTTTCACTCCTCACCACAATCCACTCACTCAAATGGCTGCTCTCTCCAAGGCTGATATGGAAACTGGTACCTTGACCAAGTCCCCTATGATCACCCCTGAAGACTTTGACACATGGTGTATCAGGATGGAAGGCTTCATCAAGTGTCAAGACTCAAGGATGTGGGACTCCATTGTCAATGGTCCTTTCATACCAAGCACTACATCTGCCACTGGTAATCGCATCATTCCAAAAGATGTTGATGATTACTCAGAGGAAGATAGGAAGAGAATAGAGCTAGATCAAAGGGCTATGACTTGTCTCCAAACTGCTCTCCCAACTCCGTCTACAGACGCTTCAAGAAGTGCAAGACTGCTAAAGATTTATGGGAAGCTTTGAAGCTGATGTATGAGGGATCCAAGGAAACTCAAGAGAACAAGAAAGATCTCTTGAAGCAGCAGTTTGAGAACTTTACTTTCAAGGCTGGTGAGACCTTGACTCAACAATACTTCAGGTATGTTGAGCTAGTAGATACTCTGGCGGATATTGGAGTAGCTCTTGAGAACAGAGACATAGTTAGGAAGTTCATGTCTTCTCTTCCTAAACTATGGACTCACTACTGTGTTGTCATCAAGAGAACTTCGGACCTTAAGACTCTTTCTCTCACAGAGTTGTATGGTATCCTAAGTGCATTTCAGATGGAGATGAACATGCAGAACTCCTCTGACCACTCCAATAACCAACAGAGTTCAGCCCTTCATGTGGTTGAAAGGGAAAGCATGGAACCACAACATCAGTTGCTATGCTACCCTGACAACTCACATACTGGACCCTTCATCACTCTACCTGAGACTCCAAAGTCTCAAAAGGTTCAACACAACTCCTTTCAGGATAGTTGTGCCTTTGTCTCTGGAAGTGGACACTCTGGTGATTTTCAATACTGCTTTGATGATCTTGAGTGCTTCAATCCAGATGATGTGGAGTACATGGACATTGTCCAGCAGATGGCTCTTTTAACTTACAGAGCGAAGAAGTTCTTCAAGAGAACTGGAAGGCAATTCCCTCAAAACCCAGTCAACAGCAAGTTTGGGTTTGATAAGAGCAAAGCAAGGTGCTACAACTGCAACCAACTTGGTCACTTTGCTAGGGAATGCAAGGCTCCCAAGAACAACCCGGGAACCCCACAGGCCTCCACACATCCCACTGCTCCCAAGCATGAAGAAAAGTCAACTGAAACAGCTGCTGTTGCTCAGGAAGTTGACTGGAGCTTCATGGTACAGGATGTGACTCCCGCTCAAGCACTCATGGCCGGAACAGATGATGATCAGGTATATGAACATCTTTGTACTGCTGCCTGTATTGCTAAAGTTAAATTGTATAAGGATTACATTTCGGAAATCAGATCTGAGGTTGAGTCTTTAAATGTGCTAAAATCTGACTTTAAAAGAGCTGAATCTGACTATCAAAGGAAAATTGATGAGTTAGAGAAAACTGTGTCTCTTTTGAAACATGAAAAGACTAACTACAAGACTCAAATCAAAGATCTGATCTCCAAACTTTCTGAAGTTCAAGCCCAGTTAGTCACAGCTGAGGCTCAGGCCAGGAAGCAAGCTATTGCTGAGCAAAGCTTCCAAACTATTCTTGCATCAACCTCTCATTCCAAAATGTTTTATCAAAACAAAGAAGGGTTGGGAACCAGTGAAATAGCTCCACCACACTCTTATGAGTCTATAGACTACCTAGATGTGGTACTGAAGAGCAAGAGGTTCCAACTGCTGACCCTTCTCCATTGGAACTAGAGGATGAAGCAAAAATAGTGGCCTCCACAGGGGGGAGAAACAGGAGGATACACCATCTCCACCTGTGATGACCAAATCCTGACCACCAAGGCAAGAAGAAGCAGAGCTAAAGCTGCTAGAAGGACTGCTAAGAAGGTTGCAGAGTCCAAGCTTAAGTTTGACCCTAAGCAAAAGGGTGTCTTCATTTCTGCCGGATTTCAAGTGGTAGGTACTCCTGATTCAGGAAAGGAGTGTAGTACCAGCACTCCTGTCCTACTGAAGGATCAGAAGTTAAAAGGGAAAGTTGCTGATGAAGAGAAGAAACCAAGAAACAGCAACCTGCAAGTTCCCAGAAGACTAACATTGCATGCATAATGTGTGGTCTGCACAACCACATGGCTAAAGATTGTTACTACAATCCAGCAAGCACACATTATGCAAATAATGTTAGAAAAGAAGTAGTCAGAGAAGGTTTCTCAGTTGGACCACTTCAAAAGGTCCAAATGATGAAAAGGGAAAGTTGGTCTCGGAAGCCAAGTTGCTTTCGGAAGAAACTGCTTCTTCCGAAGGGAAAATGGCTTCGGAAGCCAAAACCTTCTAAGGTTCGGAAGAACAAGAAGGCTCCCTTGAAACCATCTCAGAAGAAGACTACTTCGGAAGAAAAGGTGGTGAAGGCTTCTTCCGAAAAGAGAGAAGCTTCGGAAGAAGACCATGCTGCAAAAGCTTCAACAAGCTCATCCTCAAAGATCAACCAAAGGATGGATTGGAAGATCAAGGAAGATGCTGCAGCCCAAACCTCTTCTTCAACAATGACCTCTATTGAACCCCATTGCATATCTTTTGGTTCAATTATGTCACTATCTTTGGAAGAGCCCGAGACCTGCAAGGCTTGGGCTTCCAAACAAAACTAACCATCTCATCTTATGTGCAGGGACATCCATTTGACAAGAACAACAATATCTGGATTGTAGATAGTGGATGCTCCAGGCACATGACAGGGAACAGATCTCTCCTTCAACAATTCCAGAACTTTGATGGAGGGCCTGTCCAATTTGGAGGTGAGGCCGGAGGATATATTTCTGGCAGAGGAAGTATATCCAATGGCAGAATAAACATTGACAAAGTTCACTTTGTCAAACAGCTTGAACACAATCTGTTAAGTGTTTCTCAATTCTGTGATCAAAGCATCAGATGCTTTTCACAGAACATGAGTGCATTATCCTCAAACCAGGGATGACAATTCCTCCGGAATTGGTGCTTCTCAGATCTCCCAGGAAAGGGGATATGTACAAGCTGGATATGAACAATGCTTCTCCTATGGGTGAAGTATCATGCTTTCTTTCCAAAGCTGATAGTGATGAGTCAACACTATGGCATAAACGCATGTGTCATGTGAATTTTAAAACAATGAATAAATTGGCTAAAAATAACTTGGTACATGGTTTGCCTAAAAAGGAATTTTTCTGCAAAGATAACTGTGTTGCATGCCTGAAAGGGAAACAACACAGATCATCTCATAAATCCAAATGTGTTAACTCTATCACTACTCCATTACACTTATTGCACATGGATCTCTTTGGTCCCACAAGTATAATGAGCATTGGAAGGAAATCATACTGCCTTGTGATCGTTGATGATTTTACAAGATTTACATGGGTATTCTTTTTAAGAAGTAAAGATGAAACTGCTGAAACTTTAAAATCTTTTATTCTTAAAATAGAAAATCAAATTGATCACAAGGTTAAGATTATTAGAAGTGATCAAGGGACTGAGTTTAAGAACTTCGTTCTTGACTCATTCTGTGACTCAAAAGGGATTGCCAGACAATATAGTGCTCCCAGAACTCCTCAACAAAACGGTGTTGCTGAGAGGAGGAACAGGACACTTATTGAGGCTGCTCGGACCATGTTAGCTGATTCAAAGCTGCCTCTAACATTCTGGGCAGAGGCAGTCAGCACTGCATGCTATGTGCAGAACAGGGTTCTTGTAGTTAAGCCCCATGGAAAAACCCCTTATGAGTTATGGAACAAGAGGCCACCGTTCATTGGCTTTCTAAGGTCCTTTGGCTGCAGGTGTACCATACTTAACACAAAGGACAACTTGGCAAAGTTTGCTGAGAAGTCGGATGATGCTATCTTTATTGGATACTCTTCTAGCTCCAAAGCTTATAGAGTATACAATATTAAGAATCAACAATTTGAGGAGTCATCCAACATAGTTGTTAATGAGCACACTCCTTGTGTTAGGGGGAATGGACCTGAGTATATCTTTGATTTAGAATTGTTTCCAAACTATTCTAAACCATCTTGTGAGAATGTTTCAGCTGGAACAGGTGCTCAAAGTGATGCTGATGCTGATGCAGGTCAACTATATGAGCTTCCCAGACCTATTCCAAATTCTCCAAGAGCTGAAGGGCAACAAGCTTCAACTATTCACAGATCTGACAGTGTAACTATCTCCAGAAATAGTGAAGCTTCAACAAGTGAATCACTTGATCAACCTCAAAGTTCCTCAGGTGATCCACTACAACACCAGGTTGAGGGAAGTGGTATTCTGAAGGAACAGGCAACTGTTAATACTACTTCACAACCAACCATTGATGATGTTTCTCAATCATTCAATCAGTCCTCATTGAATGACTCTGAAACAGCAGTTGGACAGAGTGATCAATTCCTGATCAGAATATGTCTAACCTAGACTTATCTCTGCAATTGGAAGTGATCCTCGTCTTAGGATTCACAACACTCATCCAACTGAGAACATCATAGGGAATGTCTCTGAGGGTGTGAGAACAAGAGGACAAACTCATCATGGGAATGTCTGCTTGTACTCATGCTTCCTGTCTCAGATGGAACCAAAGAAGGTAGAAGATGCCTTAAAGGATAGTAGTTGGGTTGAATCGATGCAGGAGGAGCTGCTTCAATTCAAAGACAAAAGGTCTGGAATCTATGCCCACTACCATCTGGTCAAGTACCCATAGGCACTAAATGGGTATTCAGGAACAAGAAAGATGATAGAGGCTTGATTATCAAGAACAAGGCAAGACTAGTAGTTCAAGGGTACACCCAGGAGGAGGAAGGAATTGATTATACTGATGTCTTTGCACCTGTTGCAAGACTTGAGGCAGTTAGGATCTTCCTTGCTTATGCTGCATCCAAGAACTTCACAGTCTACCAACTTGATGTCAAGTGTGCTTTTCTATATGGGGATATAGATAGGGAAATCTATGTGTGTCAACCTCCAGGATTTGAAGACCCACAGCACCCCAACTATGTGTGCAAGCTGGATAAAGCTCTATATGGGCTGCACCAAGCACCTAGGCTGTGGTATGAGACCTTGTCTCAGTTTCTCCTGAAGAATGGATACACTAGAGGTACCATTGACAAGACTCTTTTCATCAGAAAGAGTGGAGAAGACATTTTGCTTGTACAAGTCTATGTTGATGACATCATATTTGGTTCTTCAAACGACCAAATGTGCAAAGACTTTGAAAGCATTATGAAGCAGAAGTTTGAGATGAGTTCCATGGGAAAAATGGACTTTTTCCTAGGAATCCAGGTGAAACAGATGAAGGAAGGGTTCTTCATAAGTCAATCTAAGTATGTCTCAGACATCTTAGAAAGATTTGAAATGAAGGACTGTAAACCAGCCAAGACACCCATACCCAGAAACCATAATCTTTGCCCTGACCTTGAGGGGGAGGATACTGATCAACATCAGTATAGAGCAATTATTGGTTCTCTGATGTATCTCACTGCAAGTAGACCAGATATCATGTTTGCCACATGCATTTGTGCAAGATATCAGGCTGCTCCAAAGGTGTCTCACCTAGCTGCTGCAAAGAGAATCCTCAGATACCTCAAAGGAGCACCTAAACTAGGTCTCTGGTATCCAAGAAATAGTGATTTCAATCTCTATGGATACTCTGACAGTGACTATGGTGGCTGCAACATTGACAAGAAATCAACATCAGGAGGATGTCAATTTCTTGGTGGAAGGATTATCTCATGGCAATGCAAGAAACAATCCTGTGTCTCTACATCAACTGCTGAAGCTGAATACATTGCTGCTGCTAGCTGCTGTGCTCAACTGCTATGGATTCAAAATCAGATGTTAGACTATGGGTTCAACTTCATGACTACTCCTATCCATATTGACAACAACAGTGCTATCTCCATTACTGAGAATCCGGTGAAGCACTCCAAGACAAAACACATTGATATCAGGTATCATTTCATTAGAGATATTCATGAGAAACAGCTGATAAAGTTAATCAAAGTTGACTCAAATGAACAATATGCTGATTTGTTCACAAAGGCATTTGATGAACAAAGGTTTAAGTATCTCATATCAGCAATTGGGATGATAAACATTGAATAACTACCTCTTTTGAAGACCTTTTTAAATGAGTAATGTCTTGTGTCAATACAATTTAAGCCCTGTTACAAAAGATCTTTAAATTATTCCAAGTATAAATTCCTTCCGAAGAGGAATTAACTCTCGGAAGATATTCTTGAATATCTTCCGAAGCCAAAATTCCTCATGGAATTTTCTTCTCGGAAGAGTTTTTGGTCTCGGAAGAAGCGATTGATTCTATATCAGATCTACTTCCGAAACTTATACAACTCTCCATTCGGAAAGACAACTTTACCTTCGGAAGCAATGCCTGGCTTCGGAAGATAAAGTGCCTTCAAAGGACAATTTTACCTTCGGAAGCACTATCATGCTTCGGAAGAGAAATTGCCTTCGGAAGAAAATTACCTTCGGAAATGTTTTACCCTCGGAAGTAAAGGTTTTATATGTAACGGATATCTTTTGGGCCCCACTCTGTAAAAAGTAAAGATTTTGTTGATAATGTCAGATTATTTAAAATTATCCTTGCCGCCATCATCATTTCTCCGCCGTAAACCACCATACCACCCACAGTAACCCCAAACAGTTACCCTATTACCACCCCATACCACTATTCACCCCTTTTAAATAATCTTGACTTATCAATTTCATCTTCTTTTACCACTTTACAGCCCTAACTGTTCCCTTCACTGTCAAACCCTAAATTTCACTCAAAATTTCAAGCTTACCTTCTCTCCAATGGCGCTAAACCCTCAGCACAATCAAGTCGCATTACTTGACTCGTCAAGGGATGCCGACTTCACCAAATCATCACCTTTCTCACCGAATCCACCTACCTCACTGCACTCACAGTTAACCCAACCGTATACTCCAACCATATGTCAGAATTTTGGAGCAACGGAGAAACTACAGTGATGAATGGGGTTCGAGTCCTGAGAACCAGAGTTTGTGGCCAAGAGTTGGTCATCAATGAACAGATCATCAGGGAGCATCTCGAGCTTCACGATGATGGGGCTCCTACTGAGTTCCCCAAGGAAGACTTGGAAGGCACCTATATCCTCATGGGATATGGAGGCGATGTCAGCAGGTCTACAGTATACAAGTTCAACTTCTCTTACCATTGGAAGTTCCTGCTGCACATTGTTTTGCACTGCCTCTCCAACAAATCAGGGGGTTGGGATCAAATCCCATATGAACTAGGATGCCTAGTTCATGGGTTGGTGAGAGGCCTCAGATTCAACTACTCACGATTCGTGTTGAACAACCTAATCGCCAATCTCAGCAGGGATACATTCTTCATGTATCCCCGATTTCTTCAACACATAATCAACTGTGAGATGGAACCAAGCAAGCTTGTCTGCGCAGCTGCTCTTCCTGTTCCAAATGAGGCCTACCATCTTCAAGACACTGAAGAAGATGTCCACCAACTTCACTGGACGTACACTCCATTACCTCCAGAGATGACTGAGCGCATAGCTCCTGGTGACATCCCTGTTCTCCCCACAGGTGATGAACCCACACCAGCAACATCCACCACAATACCAAAAGCTCTTTACCCATCAAAGCTACATATCAGAGACGCCCAAACGAACCCTTGTTCAATCTACTCTGATTGAACAAGCTCCTTCTGTTCACACCCAAAGGACTAGAGTGGAATCATGGGCTCCCACTCAGTCCGAGGTCACACCATCCTTCACAATTGACCTCAATGTGGGTTTTGAGTCTCCTCAGTCTCAAACCCCTGAGCCCGAACCCCAAGCCTTTAGCCCACAGGGTGAGTCTCTACACTCCCCTGTGCAGCCTTCTAGGGACAGCCCCACCATAGGCTCAATGCCTGTAGACATTGATCAAGGTCCCGGGTCAGTAGGACTAACCACCCTCTCTTTCACTGACCTTTTACTCCGAACTGATGAAGAGATTACATCTCTCCATGGCCATGAAGTTGATCTACAACACCCACTGAGAGATCAACAGAGCCAAGAGGGATCCCTTGTCTCTAGCCCCATCAGAAGCCTGCTACTGAGGTGAGTCCCACTGATGTGGAGGGGACTCATGTAGACTCAGCTGCCACTACTCAGAGTCTCTCATTGAGCTCTCAGGACAGTGGTAACATAATTAGGACTGAGTCTACGGCAACTTTGCCCATTGACATCTCTGAAAGAGATGACTCTGAGCAAAGGAAACCAGGGTGCCAAGAAACCACATCTGGTGGTGAGAGTGAGCATACTAGGTATGTTATCTCATCTCCCCATGATTCTTCTCATGAAGATGAGGGAAGTATGCAACTAACACTTCAGTACTTGCTTTCTAAGGTCTCCAACCTGGAATCACAGGTGAAGATCTTAGAATCAAGGACTGCCACTCAGCAACTTGAGATTAACTCTCTCAAGGCTAAACTAGCTGAGAAACAGACGGAGAGGTCTGTTAGGCATGTACCAATCCAGGTCTCAATGACTTCTTCCTCTAGCTCATCTAGCTCTCAAGATGATGCTACCAAAAAGGGGGAGAAAGTTCAGAGACAAACACCTATGGAACCACAGACCCAACTCATTTCCACCCAACAAATCATTACACTACCTGAGTCATCTCAATCCTTTCTGGAGATTGACTCAAGGATGCTTCAAGATCTCTACAGACTTTTCACAAAGTTTGTATTGAGATCATCCCTAGAACAGCCCAGCCCCGACACCACACTTGCATACTTTGGGGCTGAGGAGCTTCAAAGACTGACTGCACCTTCTACCACTGTGGAGGAAGTTGGTCAACCTAAGGTCTTCATGGAACCTGAGATTAGCTTCGAAGGGGAAATGGGGACTGATGGCCCAGCAACTGAAACAGATGGGACAGAATCTGCAGCAGTCTCATCTTCCGAAGCTCTAGCTGAGGCTTCCGAAGCTTACATGGAAGCCTCGGAAGAACAAGACAAGTCTTCCGAGCCGAAATAGAAGCTGCGGAAGGCTTATTTCAGATGTCCGAGGAACTGACCATCACAGATGTCATTGCTGAAATTGCATCTGAGGTGAGCAGGGAGGACATTTCTGAAATACCTCCAACCCAAGCACCAGCTGAACTTCTCTCTCAATCACAACCCTCCATCCAAGAACCACCACAGTCAAGCACAATCAAAGACAAAGGCAAAAGAAAATTGACTGCGGAAGAGCTTCAGGAGGAGGAGAAGATTGAGAAGGCCAAAAAGAAAGGTCGGTTTCCTACTGAGAAGCTGTTAGCTGCTAGTTCTAAGGCAGCTGTAGCCAATCAGGAAGAAATCAACCAGAGGAGAAGAACAGCACTCATTGACCAGCTCATCAATCTAGGAGCTGCCAATGAGGAAATACTCCTGCTACCATTAGAGGAGTTGGTGACTTTGGAGAGGTCAACCAGGCTACAACAAGAAAGGGAAGCCAGGTTGGCCTTGGAGAAGGAAGAACAAGAGCAGAGGGAGGCAGCCCTGAAGCTGAGAGAGGCTAGGATCAAGTTCCTTCTCTCAAGAGGCTTCAGTCTTCCTGAACTGTCTCCACATGATGATGACATGATCCTGCTGCTCCACAACAAAGAGCAGGATCAAATGGAGAAGGAAAGGAAGAAGGCTGCTAGGGAGAAGTTGAAGGTGAAGAGGAAGAGGGAGGAAGAGAAGGAGGTCACTGCTGCCAAGAAGTCAACTGACAAAGCCTGGATGAAGGACTACCTCCGGGCTCATGGCTTCTCTGGTAGGCAGGTGGGACCTATGTCCGAAAGGACACTCCAGCGGATAGTCAGTGAAATAAAAGCTGACATCCGTTTGGGAAAAAGGAAGGAGATGTACAGGATGAAAGGAATGGTCTTCACCCCAGCCACTCAACCACAGCCACAACCCACACCAGAACCAACCCTTTTCCCATTAAACCCGAACCCACTGATGAAACCTTCACCCCTCAACCCACAACTCTACCCAAACCTACCACATCACCTCAACCACCCAAACTACCCATCCTAAAACCCAAGACTCAACCCAAAACCACTAAACCTAAGCCTACCCAACAACAACCAAGATCATCCCCTCAGCCTCCTAAACATCTCTCCTTTGAGGAAATAAAGGAGTTCAAGACGAGGCTCATCAACTGCACTACCTTGAGCAGCATCTCCTGTGAGGGAGAGGTTATCAACATCACCTATGTTGATAACTCTTCAAGCTCCCTCACCCTAGGCCAATTTCTTGAATTGCCTAGAGACACTTGGGCCAGGCTGCAAGACTTCTTGGTCTCAACTCCGATACCCTCAATGCTGAGGAGAAGAGGCTAAGAAGAAGACTGGTGACTCTACTGGATACCAGGAAAGAGGACAGGATTTCTGGTCAATCTCCTGGACCTAGAAATGCAATAATCCAGTGGAGGTTCGATGAACCTTCTCACAACTTTGTTGTGGAAAGGGAGAATGGTGAAACCAACAGGCTCAATGCCACTTCTCTACTGCATCTCAGCAGATTTGATCTTGCTGAGCTTGCAGAGAAGCCATTCTCCAATCCCTCCAACTCTGAGACTGCTGCACACATCAGAAACCATATCAGTGGTCTCCACTTGGCTGAACGAAATAGAAGAGCCAAGATTGAAGAAGAGTTGAAGCTGAAAAGAGTGGAAGACAAGGAAAGACCAACCACCAAAGGCACAGCCTTTCTACAGATGGTGGAAGGTCCTGAATTGGAACCAATAGTTCGATGGGAATATGACTATACTTCCCATCAACTAACTCTTTTCAGAGGGCCACAACAGAGGGTACATATAATCCAAGGTGACAGAGTAGAGGTTCTGTCCACCAAGGATCTGTACAAGATTCTCAGCACCACAGCAGGAAAGAATGAAGACACTGATAAACACCTGCTCTCCTTGGTGCTGAGAACTTTGAGAAGAAGAGGGAAGTGAAGTTTGGTAGCATCAGCCTAGGGGGAGTTTGTTGGATCATGATAAGGCTGGTGCAACCAAATTCACTTCATAGTCACTTTTGGTACTACATTAAAGGGTTCCGAAGCCAAGCAAGAGATCTTCCGAGAGTCTAAGGAACAACAGCTGAAGACATCTTCGAAGGCAAAAGCTGAAGTCAACTACTGAAGACAAAACTGAAGCCAACAGCTGAAGATATCTTCCGAAGACAAAGTCTGAAAGCTTCCGAAGACAAAGTCTGATGAAAGAGCTGAAGACAAAGTCTGAAAGCTTCCGAAGACAAAGTCTGATGAAAGAGCTGAAGACAAAGTCTGCTTCCGAAGACAAAGAAGACTCCAAGCTTCGGAAGAAGCAGTCTTCCGAAGTATAAGTGCCTTCGGAAGAAGTATTCTTCCGAAGCACTTTATCCTTCGGAAGACATTGCTATGTCCAGCAGATAAAAGTATGGTCCCTGACAGTCCGCTGCAGACCTCTGTACAGCATGGCATCTTCCTAAAGAGCCATGTTGTTGACCATACTTTATTCTACTGTTCACCTTTTTATGATAGTACATGTTACCAACTTTAGTTGGTGACAAAAGGTAAGTCAGGGACATGTCCTGACTACCAACTTCAGACAAAATGTCTGAAAGACCTCACCTAGAGTCTTGTAGTATAGATGTAAGGTTAGAGGTGTCCAGCTGGTATCAAAGTATATCCGGCTGTAGGTAGTATTATATATATCTTCTCCCTGTAACTCTTTAAGCAAGTGATTTGAGTCCAAGTGTCTTGTAATCCTTTGAGTTGAGAAGCAATATATAAAAGTACCTTGAAAATTTACCTGCTGTTAAATTTTCTTACTGCTTGTTACTTGTTATATTGTGATCAACTCTTCATAGACTGCTTGCCGAGTGTTGATTCACAGTGAGTTGAGAGAAAAACCACCCGAAATCCGATCCTGCAA